>PVHT020000256.1:8644881-8691799 GCA_004024745.2 Catagonus wagneri
TTTCCCAATTTGGATTCCTTTTATTTCTTTTTCTTCTCTGATTGCTGTAGCTAGGACTTCCAGAACTATGTTGAATAGTAGTGGCGAGAGTGGACATCCCTGTCTTGTTCCTGATCTCAGTGGGAATTCTTTCAGCTTTTCACCATTGAGAATGATGTGAGCTCTGGGTTTGTCATAGATGGCCTTGATTATGTTGAGGCAGGTTCCCCCTATGCCCACTTTCTGAAGTGTTTTTATCAGAAATGGGTGTTGGATTTTGTCAAAGGCTTTTTCTGCATCTATGGAGAGGATCATGTGGTTTTTATTCTTCAGTTTGTTAACGTGGTGTATCACGCTGATTGATTTGTGGATATTGAAGAATCCTTGCATCCCTGGGATAAATCCCACTTGATCGTGGTGTACAATCCTTTTAATGTATTGTTGGATTCGGTTGGCTAGTATTTTGTTGAGAATTTTTGCATCTATGTTCATCAGTGAGATTGGCCTGTAATTTTTTTTTTTTTGTGGTATCTTTGTCTGATTTTGGTACCAGGGTGATGGTTGCCTCATAGAATGAGTTTGGGAGTGTCCCCTCTTCTGCAATTTTTTGGAATAGTTTCAGAAGGATAGGTGTTAACTCTTCTCTAAATGTTTGATAGAATTCACCTGTGAAACCATCTGGTCCTGGACTTTTGTTTGTTGCAAGTTTTTTAATCACAGTTTCAATTTCAGAGCTTGTGATTGGTCTATTCTATTCATCTTTTCTATTTCATCTCGGTTTAGTCTTGGGAGATTGTACTTTTCTAAGAATTTGTCCATTTCTTCTAGGTTTTCCATTTTATTGCCATATAGTTGCATATAGTAGTCTCTTATGATCCTTTTTATTTCCATGATGTCTGTTGTTACTTCTCCTTTTTCATTTGTAATTTTATTGATTTGTGTCCTCTCTCTTTTTTTCTTGATAAGTCTGGCTAAGGGTTTATCAATTTTGTTGATCTTTTCAAAGAACCAGCTTTTAGTTTCACTGATCTTTTGTATGGTTTTCTTTGTTTCTATTTCGTTGATTTCTGCTCTGATCTTTATGATTTCTTTTCTTCTACTAACCTTGGGCCTTGTCAGATGGTTTCACAGGTGAATTCTATCAAACATTTAGAGAAGAGCTAACACCTATCCTTATCAGAATGGCTGCAATACTCAGTGTCTACTCTTTTTTTCTCCTAGGGTTTAGGAAGTTTTGAACATATATACACACAGATACTTATGACAGATTGTAATAATATTCTGAAGTATTCATTTCCCCCTTAACCCTAAGATGATAATGCATTCTTGTCCCACTTACTTGACTTGCTTGGGCTAAGGAATATGCCAACTCTGACTTGCTTGGGCCAAGGAATATGCCAACTCCCTATACTTGACTTGC
Source organism: Catagonus wagneri (assembly GCA_004024745.2). Lineage (NCBI taxonomy): Eukaryota > Metazoa > Chordata > Mammalia > Artiodactyla > Tayassuidae > Catagonus > Catagonus wagneri. Next base: position 8,646,281 of record PVHT020000256.1, read on the forward strand.
TTGGGCCAAGGAATATGCCAACTCTGAGTTCTTCCCCTCAAAAGCCCATACAAGGTGGGGGCTGCTCTTTCAACCTGGATTCTGGATTGAGAAGATAAATGAAGCAACCCCATCAACCCACAATCAACTAATAGTCCTCATTTCATATGAGTGAGAAGTAACTGCTTGTCACTTGTTATCTCTGAGATTTGGAGCTTTTTTGTCACCACAGCAAAAACTACCTGGTACATGTTTTAACATTACTGTCCTAACAACTATTGTTCCAATGTTCATAGCAATCTTTTCACTTTATACATTTACACCATTGGCAGTTGTAAACTGCTATCAAGTAGACTCACAGCTGCATTGAGTAAGTGCCTTTTTTTTTTTTTTTTTTTCCTATGGCCGTACTCGCGGCATATGGAGGTTCCCAGGCCAGGGATCCAATCGGAGCTGTAGCCGCCAGCCTACGCCAGAGTCACAGCAACCCCAGATCTGAGCTGTGTCTGCAACCTATACCACAGCTCACGGCAATGCCGGATCGTTATGCCACTGAGCAAGGCCAGGGATTGAACCCGCAACCTCATGGTTCCTAGTCGGATTCGTTAACCACTGAGCCACGACGGGAACTCCGAGTAAGTGTCTCTGAGACTCACAGTTTCATTAAGAGTAGGTGCCTAAGTTGAAGCTAAGGAAAGTTCAGGAGTTCTCCCAAAGTCAAAGGGCTAGTAAGTGGAAGTACAGGATTTGAACTCAGGTCTCCTTAGTTGGACCTTAGTATAGTAATCTCTGGTCTACTTTATATACCTCTTAAGGGTTGCATACCATGCCAAGCATCCATCACTCTAGCCCATCTAGCCCATAGATGACCCCTGAACCCATCTGTATAGGAACTCCATACATACTAATTAATTCCCTAACTGGCATTTCAAAGCCCTCCCACCAGGATTAGGAGAAAGATAAAAATCCTCATAAGCTGCTCCACATAATTCTGAGTTGTCTGGGTGCTGCAGGTATCCCTGGCCTCAAATTCTTAACTTGATTACTCCCTGGCCTCTAGCCACACTGACTTTATCCAGTGTCCAGGGAAAAGCAATGCTTCTTCAACCACAGGGTTTTACATATATGATTCTTTTCTGCCCAAATACCCGCTACTCACCCTGCAGTTCTTACCATCTACTACCCCCCACCCCCAAAAATCTAGGCCACTCTTATTTCTTTACATCTCTGCTTTATAGTCAAAGGCAAGGAGACCTCATCTGACTTTACAGATCACACTGATCCCCAGACCCTAGAAAGACATTCATCTCAGCCTTAGTTGTGATTGATGTGGTTCAGTTTGTATAATTTCTCTAAATTCCATTATTTTCCCTTCATTATTAATGTATAAGTGGTTGTTTATTTGTGTTACTCACCCTAGCACTTAGCACACTGTCTGGTACCTAATAGGTGCTAAACAAACATTTCCTAAATCACCGAATCTTCAGGTACAACAACAAAACTTAACTCAGCAGCAGTTGTTGCAACTGAGCTGACAAAAATGTGATAAAAGTATCTGAGGTTTTGATAAAGGGAGGATCTGTTGTAGGGAGCTGGAGAGAATGATGACAAGGAAACCGGGTGGGAAGAAGCCAAGAGGTTGTTTATAGCCACCAGGTAATAATCAGAGAAATTGTAGAAAGCGTTCCCGTGGGATGTGTCTAAACAAGGTTCAGCCCTTTGAGGACATATGTATCAAGAAGTCAACTTACTTCCCTTTAGTGGCTCAAATTTTCAAACATCCTTTCCAGTTTTCATAGAGATTTTGTTTCCAGGCTTGACCATCAGTGAAGTTGAAAGGTTTCTACATGTTTTCCTAACCCTGTCATTTTAGTAAGCCTTTATTTTCTGAGATCTGTTTTTCTTGGAGGTTTTATTCCTTTTTTTATTCTTCTTTGTTTGAATAAATAGCAACTTTTAGACCACAAAGAACAGAGGATGAAGTATTTCCTATAAACCTATGAATGGCACAATGGCAGGCCGTTTTAAAGCTCTTATGCCTTCTGGAATTGTTGTTACTTAAAAGGGTAACCCAGATTATTCACACCTATATTTTCATATACGTATTCCTTTCTTATCCTTTTATTTTTAGTTCAGATCTATTCAGGCTTTTCATTCTCTTTCACTGGAGCTGCTTCCAAATCTTCTTTCTTTCTTTTTTAAGACCTCACCCTCGGTATATGCAAGTTCCTAGTCTAGGGGTCGAATCAGAGCTGCAGCCGCTGGCCTACACCTTAGCTACAGCAATACCAGATCTGAGCCACATCTGAGAGCTACACCACAGCTCACGGCAACGCCAGCTCCTTAACCCACTGAATGGGGCCAGGGATCAAACCTGCATCCTCATGAATAGTCAGGTTCATTACTGCTGAGACACAATGGGAACTCCATAATCTTATTTCTTAAATAGTAATATAAGATTTCCACTTAAAAACTAAAACAAAAAAAGAAAAAATATCTTCCAGGTTTTCTGATAAAGATATGCATGTGTGTGTGGGTCTTTGGCCTTATGTCTTTGAGAATAATATGTTGGTTTGTGATGATTAAAGGGAGAAGTAGATTGGGAATAGAAAAAAGGAGCAATAGTTTGCCAACAAGAGACTCAGAGCAGATGTAAGGATTCAGTTTGAGCAGGATGAGAAAGTATGATATGATATGGGTAGAGAGCTACTGACCATGGGCAGCAACAGCCAGGGTAACATCTCAGTGGGAGATACCAGGAGAGCTAGTACCTAATTACAAAGCTGGGTGACTTCACAGGATGCACTCGAATCCCAGTATACACAGACTTAAATCTCCCAACAGGTTACTCCCTTTTAGTCAAGAGTACATCCAGGTCATCCCAATGTGGAGTTACCACTGCATGTCCAGAGTTCTGTAACCTCCTCAGTTAACTAAAGATCTCCACTCTTTTGGGAGCTCAGGAGCTGGTTAGAAGGCTTAACATTTTTCTATTAAAAATGACCTATGTAACTTCCCCCTTCTGTGGCATGTACAAAACTAGTTAGATGATGTGAGCCACATGGGAAGTCCATAAAGAAAGACAACGAAGAACACTATTTAATGCTAAAAGGATACATTCAAGAAGAGGATATTATAATCGTCAATATATATGCCCCTAATATAGGAGCGCCCAGATACCTACAACAAATACAGACATAAAAGGAGAAACTGATGGGAATATAGTAGTATTTATTTAACACTCCACTGACATCAATGGACAGATCCTCTAGACAGAAAATCAGCAAGGCAACAGAGATCATGAATGACACAATAGAAAAGTTAGACTTAATTGACATTTTCAGGACATTACATCCAAAAAAATCAGAACATACATTCTTCTCAAGTGCTCATGGAACATTCTTAAGGACTGATCACATACTGGGGCAGAAAGCTAACCTCAACAAATTTAAGAGTATAGAAATTATTTCAAATACTTTCATGAAAGTATAAATCAACCACAGGAAAAGAAATGAGAAAAACAAATCTAGTTAGATGAGTATAGTTTGGAAATAATCCTACCACTGCCACAATGGATGATGGAACATGTTTAGTAATATAAAATAATAAGATTAGCTAGTATTTGCTGTCACATGCCATTGATACATCAAGTATATTCTTGTTTGTTCTAAGTTTCAACCAAGACCTCAACAGTATGTGATTTCATGACACATTCTGTCATGAAATTGGCAGTGTCCCTTATTTGTCCTTCTTTTGCGTGGTCAAGCCTATTTTAGGAAATCCTGACAGAGCTCCAACACGCACAATATAGACTTTCAATTTTTGACCTGATATCTTTGATTCATTATGCTACTATTCCTCATTGATCTTTTCATGATTCCTTTATTCTCTTCTCCTTTCTTCTGTCATTTTTCTTAGTGCTGGTCTTCTCATCTAATCACATACACATCTTCACTGTCAGTTTCCTGGTCATCCTCATCCAGAATCTGATGGTGCTGTACTTCTTTAAAACATATTTTTCATCATAACATAAAATGTTCTAGCAATTCGATGATACTCACATGTTTTCTTTATTTAAAGAGACTTGTGAAACTATACTTATTTTTTTTTTACATAGATAGGTCTGCCCTCCATGATGGTAAGTAAAGCAGTTTATTATAGAGATTTTTCCCACACTTAAAGAGCACCAGAATTAAGCCTTCTGCATATGGGAATAATAATAATACCTTCTGTGTGGCAGCCTGGCTTTTGAATAGGGACAAGAGATTTATCAGGCTACAAGCCTTGTATAGTTTTCTTGAAAACTGAAAAGAGATGAGTTAAATAGAGTTTTCACCATCACAGATTCTGTGTGTCTGTGTACACAGATTTTGTTATGTAACCTTCATTGAATTATTCTGACGTGAGCAAAACCAATTTTCTCCATTTCTGGCAATAAAGGATCAGAAATATTCTTTAAGCATCTTCACTACTGACTTCTTTTCCTTTTGGTCTTAAGCAAAGGAATGTGAAGATTACTTAATTATAGTATGAAATTATTTAGCCATACAAATAATTTTATATGATCTAGCAATTCCACTTCTGGGTATATTACCTAAAATAATTGAAAGCAAGGATTCAAAGAACTATTTGTACACCATTGTTCATAGCAGCATTATTTACATTGGCCAAAAGGTGGAAATAATGCAAGTGTCCATCAACGGATGAAAAGATAAAATGTGATATGTACATTTAACTGAATTGCTATTCAGCCTTGAAAAGGAAGGACATTCTGACACATGCAAAATAAGGATGAATCTTGAGGACATTTTGCTAAGTTAATTAAACTAGTCACAAAAGGAAAATACCATGTAAGTCCACTTATATGAGGTCCCTAGAGTAGTTAAATTTACAGTGATAAGAAGTAGAATGCTTGTCAGGGGCTGAGGGAGGGGGATGAGGAGTTACTGTTTAATGGATTCAAAGTTTCAGTTTTGCAAGATGAGAAGAGTTTTATAGACAGATGGTGGTAAGGGTAGTGCAACAACGTGAATGAATTTAATGCCACCTAACTGTACACTTAATGGTTAAGATGATAAATTTCATGTTATATGTATTTTTCACCTATTAAATTTGTTTTAGCTTTTACCTCTCACATGTGAAACTTATTACAGGTTGCTTACTATGTGCCAGATGTTGAACTAAATGCTTTATATACATTATTCCTGATAAATATTACTATTCTCATTTTACAAGTAAAGAAACAGAAGTTCATAGAAGTTAAAATAATTTCATGAGATTAGGCAATAAAGCAGCAGAAATGAAATCTGAATCCAGGCCCCTGTAGTCTTCATTACCCCACACTTCTCCTTCCCCTGTGGAACTATCATACTTGTGCAGACACACACACATGCAGAATTCTGTATTTTCATCTTGGCATATAGTATGTATTATTCCTTAGCTTAAATTAATTGTGTTAATTATCATAAATACCAATGCAGAGGCTAACCACTTGATTAAAATGGCAAAGTTAATCCACAGAATGACCTTGTAGTACGTGGCCTGGACCAATTCTATTGCTAAACCAATCTGAGAGGAAGAAGTGCCTGGGCACAAGCAGCTTTATTGGTTGCCTCAGGAAGCAGGGAATTAGTCTGATTGCTTAGGCTTCAGGCTTTGCAATTACAACCTGGCATTTCAGTAATGGCAATTTAAAATTTAATTCCCAAAAGCCTCAGGACCAAGTCCACCACCTGACATTATTTTTTCCCCCCGTTTCAGGATTACTTTAAAATGGCATCTTGTAAAACTACTAGAAGATATTTCTAAGCATTGTTGTTGTTTTTGTCTCTGAATGAACTTAATATGTGTTCATCATGTAACAAGAACAGTCTGTCGGTTTAGGCAGAAATAGGGTCCCTGGTAAATAGAATGGCCTCAGCCTTGCTGGAGCATGTAGGTAATTGGCTACCTCCTGGTTATAAGTATAGGTATGTAAACTGTGGGCCTGAGGGGAACCTCCATTTTGGGTTGTAGTTTATTATTAGGTGAGGAAATTACTGGACACCTCCAGCTGCCATTAATCAGCCGCAGAGTCAGACTGGAGCCAAGTGAGAAGCCTGTGGGTGGATTCTGCCCAGTGCTGTGGAAATACAAGAAGACAGAGACAAATGTTTTCCAGCCTAGCAGCACTAAACTCTGCCCTTTCACAGTCCTTAACATGCGTGTTCAAATTGATTTAGTTCATTTACCCCCTCAACCTAACCATCTATTTTCCTTGCAGACTGACAGTTTTATGTGTTGCTACCATGTTATTATGTGTCGCTGTTCTGCCGGGAGCTATAGTGTTTCAGAAACATTTACTTCCAGACATAAAGGATGAGTGAGGAGGGGGTAGTGTAGAGAAAGGGAAGTAAGGTTGCATCATTTTAATTCCTTTTTTATGGGGTGCAAAACATGCCCATCATGGCACTAACTTTCCCTCTCCCCTCTCCCTCTCTTTTCTTTATTCCTTTTCTGTGTCAGTGATTTCCATGAAAAAAGCCTTGAATAAAATTTCCCACTTGAGAAACACATCTGTCAGGTGATGTCAACGCCTGGCTTACTCCTCTTCCTGTTGGGTTGCAAACATGGCATTCTCTCATGGCCCTGGAATGTTGACATGGTTGAGTGGCGAAAGCCAAACACAGGTAGGGTCAAGCTGAAAAAAAATCTTTGGGGGCCTTCTGTCCTCAGCTTAGCTTTGGACAGAAGGGAAAGAATCTAGCAGCAATTTATTGTCTCTGCTGTTATGTAAATTCAGAAAAGGGGGATGTGGAGATAAAAAATGAGACAGCAACAGCCCTCTGTCAGCTGCAGGGACGTCAGTCAAGACATTCCAAGTGCTTGTCCTGTTGGAGATATTTGCCTGTGGATAAGCAGGAATTCAGATGTGACCCTCAGCTTCTACATTTTTGGAACTGGATGAAAGTGCCTTATCTGAACATGTAGGAATATTTCTGGCACTGAAGGCCAAAGACTAAAATTCAGAGTTAAAATAAATACTCAGAGAAGGAAAGGAAACAGTGAGGTTAAAGGTTTGATCAGATATGAACCTCTAAGCTCACTGACTTTACCATAGACTAGTTTTATTCCATCTGGTTTTCATGTAATAATCTATGCAACCACAAACAGAAAGACTCGTTTTTTACTCTTCCTGCTTTTGTATGGAAAGGTAGAAGACGACAATTTTGTTGATTTGTGCAGACAAATAGAAATAAAATAAGCAAAATAAAATTAGATAAGCCAGTTTGAAGTGTGTAACCAGATATGAGTATTTTCCACTCTTTCCCGTGCATCAGTATTCAGTTCTGTGTAGTACCTGATTCTATTGATCAGTCATTATTATTACTCAGTAATAGAAAATGTTCAAATTCATACCCTTAGAATGAATTTGTCATTTTATGAAGACATAGAATCTTCGGGGAAGGACACTTAGTGAGACACACATGTGCTTACATATATATACATTTTTTTAAGAGAAAAATGTTATTAGTCTAGCACCAATCAAGATCAAGGTTTTAGTTACCTAGTGACTTTCCAGGTGGGCCCTCTCTGGGCAGGTGGAGGTCACAGGGAGGACAGCTAGAATGGGTGTTGAGATGGTATATGTGGTAATCCTTACATCATAACCATTTAGATGACTATCCTTGTTTCCCTGCAGTTCTCAGGGTTTGCATCGTTGACTGTTCCTAATCAGAGGTCACCTCAGTGACACACGAGTTCCTCTGAAGCAGGACACCCGTAGGCCCTCAGGGAAATGAAGCATGCGGTTACTTTAGCCAGACATTCAGTCTCCATTTGATGACTGTGGAATGACTGAGACAGCCTTACTGACATCCACTGGCCTTTCTTTGCTCTTGTGCTAAAGCAGTGTTGGGGGTTTCACATTTGGAGCATTGATTCTGCACTGCCTTGCAAGGTCCAGGTGGGCAAGTGAATTACCCACACTTTCTTTCGGCAACAACCGGACTATCTTCGGTGAATGCCATGCAAATACTACTTGATACTGCAGACCTTCTCAGTATGAAGATCCACCAGATCACAAAACTACTACAGGGAATCTTTCCTCTGATGAAGGGCATGAGAACACATGTGCACAAACTACTTATTTATTGAAAAAGTTACCTTTATTTTTTTGGATGTAGAAACTCTTAATAATACTCCTTGGAAGTGGGAGATTGTATGACTATTTGTTCAGAATCCAGAATTGAGATATATATTGTAAAAACATTAGGACTGTCTTTCTGGGAAGCATAAAACAGATGTTTATAATCAAGAAAGTTCCAGAAAATTGGAATAAGTGATTGCCACAGTAATAGCTTAAATAATATTTTAGTAGCTATTAGTCATATTTTATCTGTGTGAATCTTTTCCCTAACAAAATAAAATGAAAGTGAATCAGTAAAAACACTTCTACTTTGAGTTCCCTAGTGGCTCAGTGGCAACAAAGCTAATTAGCATCTGTGAGGATACAGGTTCGATCTCTGGCCTCACTCAGTGTTGGTGTTGCCATGGGCTGTGGTATAGGTCGCAGGCACAGCTTGGATCCTTCCTTGCTGTGGCTGTGGTGGAGGCCAGCAGCTACAGCTCAGATTCGACCCCTGGCCTGAGAAACTACATATGCTGCGGGTGCGCCCCTAAAAAGATTAAAAAAAAATAGAAAGTAAATAAAAACATTTCTACTTAATCATCCAAGGATATCTCTCAGGAGTCAGGGGAGAATCCAGAGAGAGAAAGAACTGATAAAACTGGTCATTTTAATCTGCCACTTTTTTAATTCTGTGAGAAAGTTGGCAATTCAGTATGGCTTGGTGGTGTGGAAACTAAACTTGAGAATTATCAGCAATGTATAAGAAACTTGTAATTAAAGACTTGGATGTTTTCTTTATTGGCCTTTTTTTGTTTTTTTTGGTCTTTTTGCCTTTATCTAGAGCCGCACCTGTGGCACATGGAGGTTCCCAGGCTGGGGGTCTAACAGGATCTGTAGTTGCCGGCCTTCGCCAGAGCCACAGCAACGCGGGATCCGAGCTGCGTCTGCAACCTACACCACAGCTCACGGCAACGCCGGATCCTTAACCCACTGAGCAAGGCCAGGGATCGAACCTGCAACCTCATGGTTCTTAGTTGGATTTGTTAACACTGAGCCACGAAGGGAACTCCAATTGGCTTTATCTTTTAAATAAGCGCACCTCTTCAATTGTAAATAAAACCCCTGGTGGCTATTTTTATTCAAATAAAATTATGTTTAAAATTGTTAAAAAAAATGTAAGTTTCTGTATACATTAAATCATGTGCATGTGTGTGTCCTTGTTATAAAGTATTCCTTCAGAAGATCTGAATCCATTAAACGTGTTTGTAGGATGGTAATAACTGGCCCTATGCTCCCAAAGAAAGATTTGTGTTTCATAGGGGCTGGTGGAGAATAAGTGAAAAAGAAAACTACATTTTATTTTCAAGTATAAATTATCATAGCACACTATGCCTAACTCATATTCTTTCTACCTTATAATATTTATGGAAAGGGCCAATCTTGCCTTTTCTTATCTTCTCTTTTCCTGCAGGACACTCTAAGATATAGAAGGGGAACTGCTACTTTGACCAAAGGACAATGGCCATGGCATTCCCTTAGGTTCAGTGAATTCTGAGTGCTAAGTGTTAAGGGCGATGTGCTATACTTTGAAAGCTTAATGCGCACGCCTTTCTGTTGTAGAGCATTATGCTTCAGCTTGGCCATATGGTAGTGCAGTTTATAAACAAAAGAAAGAGGATCAAGTTAAAGGTGCCACTGAGAAAGAATATGCAATCACCTGGATAATGAATTCTTTTTAGTTAAACACTTGTAACTGAGTCATGTTTAGATTACAAGATGAGGGAAGTGGTTTTGGAAGACTTTCAGTACAGACACCCATTATCAGCTATATCAAACAGTGTCTTAAATAGTATCAACACACTGCAAGGATACAGATTACTCTCCAGAATTTCAGAAAATAAAACCCAGTAAAAACATGTGGACAGTGATTTCTTTTAGCTATTTTAATCTGAAATCTTTAACTATTCCACATCCTTCAGAATGGGCAAACATAAGAGCTGGCCATCATGATTCTATCTCTTTATTTTATTCTTTTGACTCTTAGTTTTTATTTTTAATGAGAGTTTACATGCTTGCCTTTCTATTGTGTTTATTTTCTAAAAATTATCTTTTTTCCCTCAATCATTACTTTAAGTATCACCGTATCTCCTTTCCAAGCCCTCTTAAATGCTTTGGAGGCCTCTAGTATATTGCAGTGGGACTTGTGGAAGGGCTGAGTTAGAAGAGGGGAGTTCCTTAAGATATTTTTTGATTTTGCATCTGGAATTTAAATCCTGAACTTTTATGTCTAACCATATGCAATACCAAAATATTTATCAAAATTTGGAATAATTTTTCCATTCTAAACCACACAATTCAAGAATGAAAGCTTGAGAGTTTAATGACAGCAGTTTAATGTAATATATATATATATACCTATAATATGTACACATAATACTCATTATTATATACAAATTATATATATACACATTATATATAAATATGTATGTATAATTTACATACACACATACACCTTCTCTTTCCCTTGGTGTGTAAATGTATGATATAAGAAACAAAGTAAAACAGATTTCCTTTGTGCTTAAAAGTTACTGTGCTGGATTGAGTATAATACAACAAACATATAAAGAACAACAAGAATATACTAGATGTTAACAATAGAGAGAAAAATAAAGTACATAGTCTTTTGTCCTTAAGGTGCTTATGATATAATTCAGGAGACTGGAAAGTGAACAGAACATTTTATGTGTAAACAGCAGAAGTGCTATGCTAACACCATGTACAGGCTGCTGTGCACTACAGATGTACAAACTGTGCTGGAGGTTTAAAATGTAGAGAATTGGTAAGAGAAAATTTGGTTTTACAAATTGATACAAAACCTTAAAACATTACATTGTTTTCCTTATGTTCCTGACTAGATATAAATTTTTTCCTTTCCAATTCTGATATTATGTTATCCTTAGTTAAAGAAATTGGATGTAGCTGCTTGCTTTGAAAGGGGTACAGGATTTAAAGCGTGAACAACACTCCCCTTATTCTCATTCCTATGTGTTTGCTGTTGTTGACTTTGGTGAATTTCATAGAACTTATTGTCCTCATATATTTTAGAGACAGTTTCAGAAATTTTGTGAGTCATTTAATAAATGATTACCTTGGTACTTGACTTTGATGTAATGTTTATTACATAAAATTAATGTTTTCAAAACTGTTGAGTTTTAGTTAAATCTAGGTTATAACAATGTGAATTAGCATGTTTTCTTTTATGTTTTAGTTATCAAAACCATACTGGATTAGCTTGCAGGAAATCTGGTCAATTTTCATGATAAATTGACTTGGCCATATAATGCATAATTCAGCTGCATAGCTGTATAGTCACTGCAATGTTCTCTGAGGGATGTACCTTTATTCGTAGAATTGCATCAGGAAAATCTACCTCACTAAGTTTGATTTCTGCCTCAGAAACATATCAGCATGTGCATGCTAATTTTGACATAAACCAAATTATATATTTCATTATAAACATTGCATATATTTTTTTCCAAAAATTCATATGCCAGGTTTTCAAGAACCACATGAAACTTTTGTGGAAGTTTTTAAAAATAACATTCTTGTAATGGATCCTTTATTAAGAAAAATCCCATTTTCTTTTGGTCATAGTTTAAATAAAAATGTTTCTAAGTGGATATTTAAAGTAGGTATTACATTTTTTATTACGAAGAAGCTGGATGTATTGAAGTCATAGGCTGTCAGTATTCTTTTTCTGTATTCATAATTACTTAGTGCTATAATGTGAACAAAACCAGTATATAAAAATGCATATGTTTTCTTTCATCTCTGTGATTGAGATAGAGCAACAAGGAAATACAAAAATCACTCTAGCATGAATCCAATCCCCACTTAAGTTACCATTCTGATTTAACTAAGAAACAAAATACACACTCATAAGGACAAAGGATTAATTTGGGTCTTGACTGTATCGAGGCCATCTAAGTTTGTGACAATAGATAAAGTGACTATGAAGCTGTATGGAAGCTGTTTGACGACAAGATTGATTCCTAGAGGTAAGATAGGTGTGTTAAGCAGGGTGTGTGTGGGGGATGTTCCATAAATCTTTATAAAAAAACACCTCTTAGCCATGAACAGCCCAGGGTATTCTATGAACTGGGGAAGCCCTGCATCGATATAGCTCCAATGTGGGGAATATCTGTTCCACAGTCACTGAAATAAATTTTTTTTCATCAAGCTTCAGCAATGTGTAGTTCTTAAGTTTTTAGAAGGGAGGCAAGGGAGTGTTTCCAGATGTCTGAAAAATAGCATTTTAAACAGAACGTTTAGCAAACGAGTTTTTACTTTAGTTGTGCTTACTTTTGACGAAGTTCAGAAATTTCAACTTAAATAGTAAATATGAAGCCCATCTTGAAATTCAATTTCAGGTGAGTATTACCTTATTTTTAATTTCCTCTTTTAAAGGGCTGGTGACATAGAAATACAATCCTAAACCAGCTGGTATATTTCAGAGACAATATTGGACACAGAGCTAGCCAGTTGCTAAATATTGTCAAATTCTTGCTTCTACTGTATTGTCATTATTCATGGCAATTGTTATTATTCATAATGATCAAAAATATTGAATGGAAATTAAGATAAAATTAATACTATTCCTTATTAGATTAAATGTCAATTATATTTTCAAGATTTTATACAGATGTTTACTATTGCATAGTCATTTCTGTGAATGGGAACAAGTTAAGGTTAGTGGAAAAATACCAAGTGAAGATTATATTAAATGTTACTGGAACTATTTTGTGCTTTTAGCAATATTATAGACAGATAGCTGAAACCCAAATTTTGGTGTGCTAAATATCCCTTAAGGATTATGATACCATTAGAACATAGTCTATAAACTGTCAAACTAAATTTCACCAATATTTCAGTTTTCAAGTGAATTAATTTTATGAATTTGTAATTGTTATATTTAGTGCATTAAAATACAGATAATTTACTAAAATGTAATTAATAGTTTTCAGTAATCTCTAATTCAGGCATTTTCGTATGTACTTTCTCTATTTCTCCCAATTCTCTAAAATTGAGGAAACTACAGATTACTACTCATTCATGAAGAAAATCCCAAGCTGGAAAATTAACAGCACAGCTGGAAAGGCTAATGAATTTAGGATTTTAAAATGCTTATAGAGGCTCAGAATTTATTGATATAATCAGCCCAATTATGCCCTTCAAAACGATTTAAATATCCTACTGATGATATGTCTGTCCGTACTGCAACTTGCACAGTTTTTTCTCACGATTGTCTCTCACCAGTTATCATTTGCTTCTGACAAAGTGCTTTTCTTACACTCTCTTTAAAAAGACAAGTTGTTAATTGACTGGCAAGGTAGCTGGCCTGGGTTAGAACTCCGTTAGTGAATTCCTGTAGTGGGAATGAAAACAAAAATACTGATGGATACCCATGTTATGCCTACAATTAACAGAGTAAACATCCTAATAGCCATAGACGACACAAACAGATGTTCTAATTGCATGTCTGTGAGAAACTGATGTTTACTAGTTCCACTCTGGCTTGGCCTTTGAGACCTCAGGAAGTGTCCCTCCCAGTGGGGATTTCAGTGATTTATTGATTTCAGTACAATGAATATTTCAGAAACTAGCAGGATTTTTAAGAGGTTAAACACATCCTTACAAAGGTTAGCATCAATGCATGCTTGAAGGGAATGCTTGCTCTGCTTTAACCGGGGTAAGGATGGTCACATATGCCACATTCTCGCCTAAGTGGGAAGAAACATGGACAGGGTGATGAAAGGGATTTTTAACAGAGAATGTGGAAATAAAACATTAGCATATTATTTTTCCCCCTAAACTGCACAAAAATGAGGGTGATATGAATAATAGCAAACTCCTGAAAATTCCTGGTCAAGACATTGATTAGTCTTCATCCAAATGGTAAAGACAAAGACCCTTGTATTTGAAACACTCAGAGCTGAATAATGTCATAAGGCTCAGAAACTTGCAAAAATTTTAAATGCTTAAGAAATGCTCCATTTACTACTTGCCTTCTGTATTGAATTTACAAATATTTGCTGATGTAATTGTTTGGCCAGAGTTTACCAGAAAGAGTCTAAAAAGGAACTGCTAGATACTTTGTGTTCTTGTGCTTTCTTTCTTCTTAGGCACATCATGGATATTGATAAGCTGGTATGTCTTCCTTGATAACAATAATTATACTCAATACTTATCCGGAATCATGCCAGGTACTTTGTAAATGCTTTAAGCACATTACCTCATTAAAAGAATGTCATTACATTAGATGAATAAGTACGAAATCATTGATGAACTGTTATTTTGTAGTAAACACAGATGATATTTTATCTTTTTAGCTTGTCTTTCAAGTTGTGCTCAATTATCAGTTATTTGCTGTAAGACCTGGCTAGAATCTTTCTTCTTTAGGTTAAAGAAAAAAAAAAAAGCAGAAGTTTATAATGGAACATTACTTCTGCTTTAGAGTTTATGGCTGTAGACTGCTCTGGCCACATGTGGCTGCTGAGCATCTGAAGTGTGGCTAGTCTGAATTACTGAATTGAAGGCCTAAGATACAAAAAAGAATTTTAAAATCACCTTAATGTTTTTATATTGATTACATGTGAAAATGGTCATATTTCTAACATACTGAGTTAAATAAAATATATTATTAAAATTAATTTAACCAGAGTTCCTGTCGTGGCACAGCAGTTAACGAATCCAACTAGGAACCATGAGGTTGTGGGTTCAATCCCTGGCCTTGCTCAGTGGGTTAATGATCCGGCATTGCCATGAGCTGTGGTGTAGGTCGCAGACGCGGCACAGATCTGGCATTGCTGTGGCTGAGGTGTAGGCCGGTGGCTACAGCTCCGATTCGACCCCTAGCCTGGGAACCTCCATATGCCACGGGTGTGGCCCTAAAATGACAAGAGAAAAAAATTAATTTAACCCAATTTTCCCCTCTTTTTAAAATGTGGCTACTTCAGTGTTTTAATTACGAGAATCACTTATCTGTTGGGCTCTGTATAGTTTCTCAAGTTTTGGAGTAAGACAATACTATCGATTTCATTTCCTGTTCCACACTGATTTTTACACGGTATTTGTTTGTTATCACAGCAATTGTGGAAAACCCATCTTCCCAAAGATATGACATCATCAAAAACTGTAATGTGATCTAACAATGAAAGGGTGAACTACCTTGATCTAGTGGTTCTCTGGTGTCTAATACGTTTTTCTATAGATACCTCAAGCATTGAAAATATCTAGTGTCGCCTCAGAATTTTTTTTTCTTTTTTCTTTTGGTCTTTCTAGGGCCGTACCCACAGCGTATGGAAGTTCCCAGGATAGGGGTCAAATCAGAGCTGTGGCCGCCAGCCTACACCACAGCCACAACAGCATCAGATCTGGGCCACGTCTGTGACCTACACCATAGCTCACAGCAATGCCAGATCCTAATCCACTGAGCAAGGCCAGGGATCGAACAAGGGTGTTCATGGATACTAGGTTAGATTTGTTTCCGTTGAGCCAAGACGGGAACTCTACCTCTGAATGTTAAATGAAGTGTGCTGCTATGATTTGGCACACAGGTTGGGAGTCATGGATATAATCCAATTAGAAACATGACCGTTTTTGGCTTTGTACATATCACATCTCTGTAGAATTGTAAATTCTATAATGTTATCAGAACACATAATCTATTTCATCTTTAAACCCATTTATCTATCCATTCACTTAGTCATTAATTTAATCATTCAGATTTTATTTAAAATGTGCAACATTGAGTGCTGGGTGCTGGTGGTATAGTGGTAAGAACACAGACAAAATCGCTGTCTCATGGAGTTCACATTCTAGTAAACAGAAGCAAAGAAACTGAAGAAGTAACTCCAAGTAAGCAAACAAATAAGGTGATCGCAAATGGAAGAAGTGATCCCAGAGCACAGCTGGGGTGGGAGTGGGGGTGCTGCTTTAGATGGGGTGGCTAGAGAAGACCTCTCTGAAGTGATGTTTGTTTGAAAAGGCACCAAACAAGAGAATAGCCAACCTGGAACAGAATCTGAAAAGAGCGTTCTGGAAGAAGCAACAGCAAAGACCTTAAGAGTGGAAATAACTTGGGTATTGAAGAGTAGAAAGGAGACATTGTGGCTGAATAAGGGGAAGGCTGATGTGAGAAGATGGAAATGGTGACAGAAGCCAGATCATGGAACACTTTATATGCTACAGTCATTAGTTTCAGTTTTCCTTTTCCAAAAGTCAGGCTTAAAGTGCTTTGCATGTAACAGGTACCAAGTAGATGTTTGCTGAATTAATAATAGATAGGCAAATATTGGGTGCCTAAAATTGATACAGGGTCCAGCCTAAAAAATAAGATTGAGAAACTTGGGAAACAAGTTTATTTCATATTTCAGATCAAGAATATGTCAGTCAGGGTTTTTTGGCCTGCTCTACTGAAAAATCAGAACTGTTCTCTAGTTTTAAACTCTTCCTGCTTTGAGGTTGGCCTTTCTTGTCCACCACAGTTACTTCCCTCTTTGACCTTCGATTTCTACTCCAGACTTAAAGCTGTCATTCCTGGCAATCCAAGCAGTATGTGTCTCTGGTTTCTAGTTTCTACTGAATTAGAATTATTTCCCTTTCTATATCAACTTCTTCCTACCCAGCTTTCCAAGTTTCTTTTTGATCAATTTGATCTTTCAGGTAGACTTTTTTATTCCAGGAAAGATAAATGACTGTTTTTTCATTTGCAATTAATTATGATATATACATACAGGTTGTGGGGTTTGAGAAGCTACATCTGGGGACCAATCAATACTAGGATCCTATTGTTTGGGGAATGACCTTGAATCAATGGTAGTCTCTAGGTACACTCGCAGGCAGATCATTCCAGAGATCATGAAACGGAAAGATAGATCAAGTGAAAATGCCTGAATCACAAAGTTTATTAAATAAATTGCAAATATACAGGGATAGCAAAGGGAAAGGGACTGAATAAACTGACACACTTGGAATAGGGAGCAGCAAATGGAAGGCTCATCCTACCCTGCAGGCAAATGTAAGCAAATGGAAGTCCTGGGTTATGTCATGCACACATGCTCTGGCCCTCCCCAGGGCTCTGGCTCCTTTGTGTGGTCATGGAAACCAGGTGTGGTAGCAAGAATAGCCCCCAGAGATGTTCATCATAATTCCCAGAAGCTGCCAATATATGGTCTTACACGGTAGAAGGGATTTTGCAGATGTGATTGTTTTAAGGACCTTGAGGTGGGCAGATTATTCTGGACTATCTAGATGAATCTAATCTAATTACATGTTTACTTAAACTTTGGGGACATTTCCTGGCTACAGTCAGAGACAGATATGAGGATGAACAAAGGGTTATAAAGGTGTGTGATGTTTGTTGTCGATGTTGAAGATAACAGAAGGGCCCAATGACTAAGGAATGCTAGAGGCCCTAAGCTAGAAGGGGCAAGGAAATTGATTCTCCCCTAGAGCCTTCAGAAAGTAATGCAGCCTAGATGACACCTTGATTTTTACCCAGTGAAGTTCATATCAATTCCCAGTTTACAGTACTGTAAGAGAATTAATTTGTGCTGTTTAAGCCACTAAGTTTGTAGCAGTTTGTTTCCCCAGCAATAGGAGACTAATACTGGAGGTAAAGCAAGGGGCTTTGGCAGGTGAAAGGTGCCTTAAGCCAAATACACTTTTCTACCAGAGATGCAAGAGCAGAGGTGCTGGCCAGAATCTGGCCACAGCTGTAACTCACTGCACAGCTACAGCTTTTATCTACTTCCTGTACATCCAGAGAATAAATGGGTGGCTTTACCCTTGATACATAGCTATCAGTCTGAGGCAGGATGAACTGTAACTTATGAATATTTAAGGCTGGCTTGGTCTTTCCATGCCTTTCTATCTAAAAATAAAACCCTCATTTGTTTCATTGTTTTTACCTATATTAAATAACATATATTTAATTTATTCACCCCATCTTTAAAATGCTTTACAGACTGACTTTCTTATATTTCTTATGAGTTCTATTCATTCTGTTTTATTTCTTCTGACTTCTGTAGCAGAACTGAATACTCTCAAACAATGAAGCAAACAGGTTAAGAATCCCATAGAAGGCAATCCTCTATAGGTATAAATGGGTTGAATGTGTTCAGCTGTGTCACTGTTGTATGTGTCACAGCTGTGTGTCGAATATGTATAAGGATGACATGCTAACTTGATGAACATCATCTTTGCATCACATCCCCAGTGGACCTGATGCCTTGAGAATTTTCCAACACTTCCGGCTGAAAAGACTTGAAATAGATGTGTAGGCTTTTCCAATTGAGAACTTGTAAATTCTCTGTTTACAGTCTGAAAGTGAAGTAAACTTTTTAGTCATGTCAACTCATTGTTGAGAACTTTGAGTGCAAGGGCAAACTCTATCTGTAAACCTTGGTTATGCTTATAATATACAAAGACAAGAAATCCATTTGCACATTTGACAGATCCCATACTCTGATAATTGTAAGAGAAGTAAAGCAGTTTAAAAACCATATTTGGCTTTTGGTTCAAGTTTTAAATATTTAAAAATAAAGAAGATCATGTTTTGAAAGTAATAGCAGGTCAAAGAGCTATTGTCTGCCTAACTAGCTCAGAAAAATACGGTTTTTGCTAAAATTCTGAACTCAAAATTAAGAGCCCAGACTACCTTGACTATATTTTCACAAACCCTGATGATAAGTGATTGGGTTTATCTTCACCTTTCCTCACTTGACAGTTGTATGTGATGGTTGAAGATGGTCTGAAAGATGAAGTATTTTTTCCCAATATGGAAAATCAATGTTCTCTTGAAAAAAAATATTTACGGTAATATCGGTGAAGCCAGGTTTCTTGTTTCAGGAATTCTTGGTTAGTAAGAAGTACAGTCCATTTCTAAAGGGTAAGACTCACTTGTGTTAACTGAATGTAGTTCACTGATTCCACGTTTTCATTTAGTAATTCTTTTCTTCCCTTAATTTATATTTGAAGAATGAAAAGCCATTATTAATATTTAGTTATCTTAACAAGGCTTCATATCTTAACACAGAAAATGGCTTTTTAGGCTCTCTTCAATGATATAGGAGCTATTAAACAAGTCATTTTTTCTAAAAGTTAGTTTCTACCTAGGAGTTTCCTGAAATAATTGATCAGTGGCCACTAGAATAAAATTATTTTCTTTGGGCTGGAGAAATTCAGTTAAGCAGTTCAATTTCATAGGAATAAAGCAGTTCTTAAGCAAATGTTATGATAACTGAACTTGGATAATTTGATTCATATGATTCTTATGAATCACTAATTTGATTCATATTTACTATGATCAGTCAAGCAGCCACTATTTGCTAGTCTGTTACAATGAGGGCTTAATATTGAGTTTTCTGTTCATGTTGTCACCAGCTTATAATTTTCTTGGAGATCAGTCCTCAGAAAATCAAATAAAGGCCATTTGAGTAATTAGTTCATGAAGGTGTTAAAATTGTCTTATGGTCCATTAGTTATGTTTTAATGTCCAGCGTCTATTAAATAAACCAAAATTTAGGCAGCAGGGAGGAACTTCATGGAGACTTTATTGCTACTATGTATTGCAAAAGATGACAAAAATTTGTAATAAGGTTTTTAATAATAGTAACATAAAATCTGAAAATTATTTTATAGTGTCATTTAAGCACTTTTATTATGTGATAATTAGGGAAATAGGAAAGAATAGTTTGAATTTTAATTTATGGTAAAATCAGTGATGCAGTGTACATGTGTGCCCACCGCCACTCCAAGTAAGCAGCACCCATAAACAAATACAGTACAAATATCTCTACATCACTATAAAGTTAGAGAATAAATACTTTTTTGAGTATGACAGCCTTAGCGTTAGGTCTCAAATTTGGAATTTAAAATATAAAATTTTTAGCCAGCTCTTTCATTTTGAAAATAGTCTGAAAGCTTACTCTTGCCAAGGGCAACTGCAGCTCAAACTGGATTGAGTAGAACTTCACATAGGGGATGCAAATTTGTCTCTTATCTTGGGAATAGTGAGGACCGTTGCCAGCAGTCCACACGGCTTCTTACTCTTACTTTAGTTTGGGAAGATGGGAAAAGGTGAATGGAGAACAAGAGGAACCAAGTCATAGAACTTCTGCATTCTCCTGTGCCATCCACCTATCTCATGCTTCTACTCCATGTTGTATGGACAAATACAGTAGCATCTTAAATCATCTCAATACATACAACACCAAACTCTTTTCCTGAGTTAAGCTCCACAATTATTTTTCTCCTTGTCCCAAAAATATCTTCAGTAACTCTTTACGATGTACTGAATTGATTTAAGTGATCAAATTGACTTAGGGCATTTAAGGCTTCTGTAATAAGATTTTTTCCCCCTAATTTCCAGTCATCATGCCCTCGCAGTGTGCTCTCCAGTGTTGCAGGTGTGTGAAGGACGTGAGTTGGTAGAAGAACCTTCCGCTAACACGAATGCTTTGGAATTACCACTGACATGACATAAGTTGGGGGGGGTTACATGAAAGTGAATGTCCATCTAAGTAAATTTGTATATGATATTACTAACATCAATTCTATAATGTGCTATCTCAGTTACCAGTTGTGCTTGCCTCACATATTCAAGCAGGATCCTCTATTTTGACTATCATCATCATTGGCATTATGGGAAAGCTCCCAGGAGACTGACCCACTGTAATTACAGAGCAGATAACTCAGGACTCCTGTTTCCTCCTCCTATACTGAGTGGTTCCTGTATATTGAGAGTGTCTTAACTATAGACAACTAGAATCTACTCTCTCCACGGAGAAGAGGGGTTGGCTAGCACCACAGCTAAAGAAATTTTACTTCTTCTGATAGAGCAGCAGGTATCTAAATGGGATCTTCTCAGGCCTGATAAACAACCAGAATTATTTTATGAATATAAACTCTTTATGTTCTAATATTGCCACTCTATGCTGTGTGACTTTGAGCAATTTCCAAATCTCAGTTCCCATTTTGGAAAAAGTACACTAAAAGCTAGGATTAAAAATATTTTAAATAAAAATATTTGGACACTCAAAAAACTTTTTCAATAGTTTTTTTTTTTTTTTTTGAGAACTAACAATCGAATGCAGGGAATGAGAAGGGGCATGGGGTGAAGGAATTCGCCTGTTGGTATATATAAAGATAGATGTCGATGACTGAACTCTGACTAAAAAGAAAAGGTCTATTAAAAGACCTTTTATGTAGATTCACAAATGCCTTGTAATCATTCAATTCTAGTTGAACATTTTTCTAGTTTGGGGGAAGTGGAATGCAAAGTCTAGTAACAACTAGGAGTTAAGAATGGATGTTATATAAGGGGATGTTCCTGCTTTGAAACTACAAATATTACTTCTCCTATTCTGAAAATAGGTTGAATATAGATTTAAATATTAGCTGTATGATGGGGACTGCCTAATAAATAATGCTTTAATGCAAATACTTATACTTTTTATAAAGATAAGTGATAAAAGACAAGCCTCTGTTTGGAGGTAGCTATTAGGTGTATAGATGAATGTTTTTCTTTTTTTGAAAAAACTAGCTTATCTTCCAGCAGAAATGTAAGTATTATTTAGCACCTAATAGGTATTTTGTACAACATCAGGTGCTGTAAAGGATAAAGAGACATTTAAACTTTAACAATATAACATAGTAAAGATGGCATCTTAGTCCCACTTCCCTAGAAAACAGAGCCTTGTGATGAAGCTTCTGTACTAATGTTTTCTTGGAGGAGTATCCCAAGGGAGAAAGGAGGAGGCAAAAATGGATATGAGTCAGAGAAGGAGGAAAAGTAAAATGTTATATTACTGTGTTTGCCAGAGCTTAACTAGAAAAGACTGCATAAATAGGATGTCTCTGGAGAAGCAAGATGGCATGTTGTGCACTAAAATAGTCACAGAAAAAGGTATAACAGAATTTGCCAACTTCTTGTCTTTTCCCTCTCCCCCACTCCTTTGGTCTCTTTTGAGTTCCCTGGATCTCCAGGTTCTGCTCTCTGGCCTTTCTGTGAAGACCCCCAAATCAGCCAGGGTCTTCGTGAGCATCACTGTGGGCAGGACTTAAGAGTTGGGGAAGGTGCATCTCCAACTGTCCGGGTGCCACGGAGACCATGCTGCTGGAGATGACATGCTGTGGGGCCAAGGTGTCCAGGCTTTCAACCTTGAGGAAGCGGGGCAAGTGACAGAGGCAAGCAGGGTGCAGATGAGCATGGTCCCATCTGGTGAGATGCATGAATTGGGCCTCCGGAAAAATTGTATTTTCTATGGGACAGTGGTTTAAAAAAGTGCTTTAAGTGTTCAAAGAACTGAGAGATCACTGGGTCTTTTGGAATTGTTTCTGAACCTTTATTTTAAGAAAGATTGTTTCTGAACCTTTATTTTAAGAAAGAGGAAGAAACAAACATTGAAGTATGCCTGTGCTATGCCAAGACTGATTTGTTTTAAAAGAAAGTGGGGATAAATACCGGATATATAAACTTTGTAGTGAAGAATACAGCATATTCAAAAAGAAACTAAGGAACTTGGAAAGGAAGAGTGAAGGTTCATATATACTGGACAGTGGTTAGCCAGATAAAATAATTTATGTCTTATATTTCATATTTCTGGTGTCAAGAAAATTTCCTCTCTCTTTTCCTACTTTGACAATCACTCTTATGACACACAAAAGAAAAATACAAAGTTGACCAAAAATAAGTTCTTCGTTTCAAACATGATGGTGAACAGAAATAGCTGGCCTTTGTTAAGTTTTCTGATTTATGTTCTTTTCTATCTCATGGAAAACACTTTGATTCCTTTTTTATTGTTGTATAAAGAGAAGAAGGTACTAAAACTAAAGTTTTACTGAACTAGAGTTAAATTACAAGGTTGTGATAATTTCTTCAGTACAGCAAATTGGTTTAGTTATACACATATACATATCCATTCTCTTTCAGATTCTTTTCCCACACAGATTATCACAGAATATTGGGTAGAGTTCTCTGTGCTATATACCAGGTCCCCACTGGCCAATCATTTAGTACACCTTATATTTAAAAATTGTAACTTCAAAGGATTGAATAAGAGGGTATTTGGAGAAAAAGATCCAGAAACCCGGGCAATGTTACAAGCAAGTAGTTAGCAATAATGATCCTAAATAGTAAAAATAAGACAAATCATAGGTCCATCTTTTTGTTCTAGGAGCACTTTTGTCTTCCCAGAAAATTTTGTATTCTGTTCTCTAAAACAGCACTTCTTCAAGGGTAATGCATTGTTTGATGTTGAAATTTATAACAAAATCTGTAAAAAAAGCATTTTGTATAGATAAACAGGAAGTCATTCATTCTCTAAAGAAAATTTGTAAAACTACTTGCCAATGCCAAAGGTGCAGAGAAGCTGTGATTTTTGTTAGTTCTGCTTCTAGGGAAGTGACCCCACAGGTGGAGGCAGGGTTGGAGTGAGCAGGAAGCATGGTGGTGGCTGAAGTCATCTGTCTTGGCTAATACCATAATGCTCTCTGAAGGAAGTTTGAGTAATAATTACTGATCTAATTTTATGTGGTTTCTGTTTCTTAGAGAATTCTGTTTTTTGGACTTTGTATAATTCCTTTGTAGAATTACCTTTACCAAACTGGAGGCTTCAGGTCAAGGGTTCTTTACTTTTCTGACTCCATAACATTCACATGAGTGCCACAGTAGGGGAGGGTGATATGGGTTCCTTGGCATGGAGGCTGAGTCTTGGAACTGCATGCTTTACTTGACAAACTGTCTCGAGATAGTGGTACATTCCGTCCAACCCCTTCCAGTTGAACTTATTTGTTGCAAAAATCAAAGATACTCTTTAAGATTTTCTAGCCCCTTCCAATTGAACTCATTTGTTGTAAAAATCAAAGATACTCTTTAAGATTGTCCAGCAGCACAGTCTTGGTCAATTCTGAACACGAGAAAGTTAAATGTCTCTGAGGCTTTCAAATACATAAAACAAAATCTGAGTGTAACCTGTATACTGCAGAATACACTGTGTGGAAGAGTCTTTCATAGTACTTGTCTCCTTCTGTAAAGTGACCTCAGCTATCTCAACCATCATCTTGTTGTGTCGAAATGACTGAGCCCTCCTAGGCCTTACTGTAGCTCAAGATCCTGTTAGTAGTACCAGCAATACAATAGTCAGTAGAATTTACCAAACTTTAATGTAGCAAGTTTTACCCCATTTTGGATAAGCAAGATATTTTGCAACCTCTAAAAACTCATTAAACATTCCTAATATTTGTTTCTTTGGGACACAAATACTCAATGTTATTCACTTTTATTAGCCATATAATACCTATAAGCCTGGACGTCTAGCAGTCAATTGGTTATTATAAACTTTTGCTGATCATATTATCTGACCCCCATATTAGGTCCAGGCATATAAAGACAAGTGAAAATTTTAAAAGAGGTAGAAAATCTTCAGTTAGTGAAAGAAGCAACTAAGATAAAGCAAAACCATCTTTTTGACAGAGGGGTAAAGAGTTCAAGTCACATCACTAAACTTTGAAGGCATGGTTTATTTTAATACAGTCATTTCTGAGCCTGGAATACCAAGGAAACAATAATCTTTTCAGGCACATATTGTTTAAGAAGGCATAGAACACAGGTATATACTTATGGACAATCCATCCAGATTTGTGTTCTTTTTTATATGTAAATTATAATTCAATTAAAAGGAGGTATAAAAGTGTAGATTCTGTTACATCTAGCATCAGTGAAAAATGGAGGGCTCCTTTGGGTAACCCTTCACCTACTCACCTATTTATTCAGAATATTTGTTACCCATGGGTTCTGTGTAATTCAGGTTTTCTGTGTTCTAACGTATAGTCTGCATTAGTACAACATTAAATTCCTCTTTTTTTTAATATCATCATTACTTTTGGTGAATAATTTAGCTTCTTAAGCATGATCATTAAGTACCTGCTCATTTTGTTAAACATTTACAATATAATTCTCATACTATATTGGTATCAATTCTTCAGTCCATGTGAGAGCCTAAAAGCTATAATTGTAAAAAGAACCCCAAAGCATGTATGTCATGCTTTGGGGATTTTCTAGAACACTGGACTAGGCCAGAGCAATTTTCACAGTGGCCATAGATCTAGAACAAATATTCTGGTGCTCTAAAGGCACTGGCAGCACCCCAGAACCCCAGCTCCAGGGTTGCAGGTCTTAATTGTGAACATTATGAACTTCCTCCTAAACAAGACAAACTGATGCTGTGGTAAGAAAGCCTGTGCTTAGATATAAGGCAGGCTAGGAATTTGAATTTATTTAGTTTGGAGAAGACATAGAATGTCAACTTTATTTTTTTTCCCTAAACAGAGAATAGGCCAAAGGTCATGAGTGGAAATTAAAGAAAAATGGAAAACAAATGTTAGGAAGCTCACTATAGCAATGGAAACACAAGCAGCACTGAATATTATTAAAAAAAAAAAAGACTACTGCTTAAAAAAACCCAAAAGTGAGGATCTATTGAAAGTTCTATTTTAAATAGTTTGACTTTCTGATATGTTACTAAGTGATTTAATTTCATATATTTTCTTCCTTACATTTAGAGACATAGTTCAGGATCAAAAGATGATCTTAAAACCTACCGTTTATAAAATTCATCTGAAAAGATGATGCCTGAGAAGTCTCAACAACCGAACATGGACATTCCTCCTCACCTTACCTCCAGTATCAAACTTTAACAAAAAATTTTTTTTTCTTTTAATTGACAGTGGTTGTTACTTTTCAAAATACATTTATTCTCAAATGATCTTTCCATTAGGACACGAGTGCATTTCCTTGACATTAATAAGAGCTATGTAGATTTACTATTGTGAGAAAGAGGAAGAAATTAATTTTAGATTATAAAATAAATCATAATGATTCTCAAAAGAATTGTTGACTTTTTGGTTTAATATAAAGAGGAGCTATGTATTTTGATATGTTTTGACTTTCATATATTAGCTAAAATAAAGGAAGATATTGCAAGATAAATTAAAATACATAAATGTGAGTAGATATCTTGAAATCTTATAAACAGAAACACAATGGACCTTGAGAGTCTGTCCTGAAACTTCCCCCTTTGCTATCTTTTAGAAAGATTGACAAAGAGCTGCTATAAGATGATGAAAAAGCAATTTCCAAAATTTAAAGGCATGCAAAAAATGAAAAGAAATTATCCAAAATATGTATTCTTCAGCATATCTTTTAACTATCCCAGAGGCAATAGTCTACAACTGTTAACCCCAGATTCTCATACCTACCCACTCCCTCCACTGCCCTCTTGGCAACCACAAGTCTGTTGTCCAAGTCCGTGATTTTCTTTTCTGTAGAAAGGTTCATTTGTGCAGTATATTAGATTCCAGATATGTGATATCATATGGGAGTTCTCTTTGTGGCTCAGTGGTTAACGAATCCGACTAAGAACCATGAGGTTGCAGGTTCGATCCCTGGCCTTGCTCAGTGGGTTAAGAATCCGGCATTGCCGTGAGTTGTGGTGTAGGTCGCAGACACGGCTCGGATCCCGCGTTGCTGTGTCTGTGGTGAAGGCCGACAGCTACAGCTCCTGTTAGACCCCTAGCCTGGGAACCTCCATATGCTGCGGGTGTGGCCCCAGATATGGCAAAAAGACAAAAAAAAAAAAGTGATATCATATGGTATTTGTCTTTCTCCTTATGACTTACTTCACTCAGTATGAGGGTCTCTAATTCCATCCATGTTGCTGCAAATGACATTATTTTATTCTTTCTTATGGCTGAGTAGTATTCCATCATGTATATATACCACATCTTCCTAATCCAATCGTCTGTCGATGGACATTTGGGTTGTTTCCATGTCTTGGCTATTGTGAATAGTGCTGCAATGAACATGCATATGCAAGTGTCTTTTTCAAGGAAATTTTTGTCTGGATATATGACCAAGAGTGGGATTGCTGGGTCATATGGTAGTTCTATGTATAGTTTTCTAAGGTACCTCCATACTGTTTTCCACAGTGGTTGTACCAGCTTACATTCCCACCAGCAGTGTAGGAGGGTTCCCTTTTCCCCACACTCCCTCCAGCATTTGTTGTTTGTGGACTTGTTAATGATGGCCATACTGACTGGTGTGAGGTGGTATCTCATGGTAGTTTTGATATGCATTTATCTAACCATCAGTGATATTAAGCATTTTTTCATGTGCTTGTTTACAATCTGCATATCTTCTTTGGAGAAATGTTTATTCAGGTCCTTTGCCCATTTTTCAGTTGGGTTGTTGGCCTTTTTGCTATTGAGTTGTCTAAGTTGTTTGTATATTTTAGAGATTAAGCCCTTGTCAGTTGTATCATTTGACACTATTTTCTCCATTTTGTGAGTTGTCTTTTAGTTTTCTTTTTGGTTTCCTTTGCTGTGCAAAAGCTTGTCAGCTTGATTAGGTCCCATTGGTTTATCTTTGCTTTTATTTCTGTTGCTTTGGGAGACTGACCTGAGAAAACATTTATAAGGTTGATATCAGAGAATGTTTGCCAATGTTTTCTTCCAGGAGTTTAATGGTGTCTTGTCTTATATTTAAGTCTTTAAGCCATTTTGAGTTTATTTTTGTGCATGGTGTGAGAGCGTGTTTTAGTTTCATTGATTTGCATGCAGCTGTCCAGGTTTCCCAGCAATACTTACCCAAAAGACTCTTTTTCCCATTTTATGTTCTTGCCTCCTTTGTCAAGTATCAATTGACTGTAGGCGCCTGGGTTTATTTCTGGGTTCTCTGTTCTGTTCCATTGGTCCGTATGTCTGTTTTGGCACCAGTACCACACTGTCTTGATTACTGTGGCCCTGTAATATTGCCTCAAGTCTGGGAGAGTTATGCCTCCTGCTTGGTTTTTGTTCCTCAGAATTACTTTGGCGATTCTGGGTCTTTTGTGGTCCCATGTAAAATTTTGGATTGTTTGTTCTAGTTCTGTGAAGAATGTCATGGGTAATTTGATAGGGATTGCATTGAACTGGTAGATTGCTTTGGGTCCGATGATTTTCTTGTGTCAAAATATATTTTGTTTAATATTAACCAGTTGACTTAAATGTTGACAAAGGGGATTTGGCATGAATCTGCAGTAGGTATGCAATTAAGCGGATGTAATTAAGGATCACTGCTGGATGCATTTACATTAGAGATATAATTATGAAGAAAGAAGAGTCAGTGCAAGAGCCAAGGTATATGAATACTGAAAGTGGACTTGGAAACCCAGAAACTAAAATGAGTTCCTTTGTGGGAGGAACTTCCACCATCATTCCAGTCATGTGCTCTAAGGGCAAAGACAGCTTGAAATAAGGAAGAGCCTGGGAGCCACAATGTCCAGATTCATCAGCCTCTAGCAAATCATCTTCCCTTGTCCTCTCTTGCTCTCATCCTACCCTGCCAAATGAAATCCACAGCATACCATTTTTATGTGTATTCTTATTTTCTTATGAGTAGACACATTAACATGATGGATTTAACCATAGTTCACTTTATTTATGAGCCTCTGGTTAAATGTTAATAGCCTGAAGTCAAATATCAAACACAAGAATTTAGAGATAAAGATCTTGCAAGCCCTACTTACTAACTATCCAACAGGATCATGATCCAGCCAGTCCTGTTTCTTTAGCTGTTTTAATTTTTGTCAACAGTGAACACTTACCATGCTTATTAAATGCTAGGCACTGTCCCGAGTGTTTTAGATATATTAACTCACTTAATTCTAACAATAATAACATGTAGAAGCTATTATTATCATCTCCATTTTAAATTTGAGAAAACTTAGGCACAGAGAGATTAAGTAATTTGCCCAAGGTCACACAGCCAGAGAGGTCAAGTAATTTGCCCAAGGTCACACAGCTAGTGAGCAGCAGAGCCGGGTATGACTCTGGAATCTATGATCTTAAACATCATACCACTTCATGAGGCTTTCCATAGTTACCAGATAAATCATTTTATGATCATCTTTTATCGTTGGAAGTGTGCTTGAGTTGTTCATGTTGTACAAAGAGAGATGGGGAGTTCTTCCATGTCTCTAAATCTGTTTTATGTGTTGAATGTACAGATTGCACCCTGCCACACATCACTAGGCCTGAATATCACACATAAATTCATCATCATCCTGTCTGTAGTATGAATAACTCATAGCCTCCAAATTAGCAAGATAAACTAATTCTTAATAAAACAAGACAAGATTAAGTTTGAAGACTAATTAAAAAGAAGGAAGCTGATCTCATGTTCATTAAATTTTTGGTTTGGTCTGCTTGGAAAACATCCAAAAGGTTAATATATATGTTTCCCTGAAGAGTAATGAAAATTCAGGACTAGTAGGAAATTAGGTAAGGGTGAAAAGACAGGAGGAGACACAAAATAGCAAATCCAGAAGACTTTATAAAAATTCCTTTTGCCTCACATTATACAGAGCCTTCATCTATAGGAAAAGGTTAATTTGGATCCATCTTGCTCTGCATATCAGTAATCTTTATTATTAAGACACAACAACTTTATTTCATAATCATTTTCTTCCGGCCAACCAGCTGTGGTTACTCAAGGCAGATTAACTAGAACCTGATGGATTTCAGCCCCTGTTTAGCAATGCCAGCCAAATACTATAATTACACAGGATGCAGGCTGAGATAATGTCGACCTTGTACTTAGAGATAGACCTAGATAAGTTGAACTGTTGGAATTGCAGGCCTGGCTTTTCAATCACCGGTGCTGTATCTGTGAAGAGAAAGGGACAGGAAAGAAAAAAAATACCCTACACCCCTCATCATTTTAGCTGTCCTGAAAGGAGCTATCTAATAAAGACTAAGCCTTCAAGAGACAGGAGTAGCTTCAAGAGTGTAAGGCTCAGCAAATTGGGTGGAGGGGTGGAGGACATGCCCCCTTGAGGTGCACGTAATCACTGTCCATTCTGAGCCCATATCATCTGCAGAGAGGGTGTGCGAGTGCCTTTCCACTTGGCAATTTGCACGACACACCACTGATGTTATGAAATTTACAATCAGTTGGAAAAATAGTCGTCATACTTTATCCTTTTGGAGTAAATGGATTTCCTTAATAAGAGCACTGCTTTTTTTCCCCTATGAATTCCGATAGGGAACACTGCTGAATGGTGTTCTACCAGAGAGGCTGTGGAAGAATGGCTTATTATTATAAAAAATTTAAGAACCCAGAAGCAAAATGTTTTTGGTCCTTATATTATAAACATAAATGCTTAAATTCAAATATCAAGTGCCTCTGAGATTTAACTGTTAGAAATCAACCAAAGATGAGGGATCCGGGGGTATTTGCTAATGCTTAGTGAATAAGTCCTACATCATTGGGTTATTATTAACTGGTTCAAAAATGCCTCAAGTCTAGATCTTTGTAACAGTATTGAACCACGCAAGAGTCTCCTTGCTTTAATAAACTTTAAGTTAAATGTAAAATGTTTCACATATACCAAATCTTGTATCATGCTTTCATTTACTTTAGTGCTTTCTGAACCTTTGCATATTCAGATGTTTGTGCCCATGGAAATTCTTTTCCAAAGGGTGTCTCTGTTCCCATCCACTTTTCTCCTGGTAAACTCAGATTCATCTTTCAAAACTTGCCTCAGGACTCCCCCACATCTTTGCCACTTTCATTACCATGTTTCTTTTCCTTCCTTCCAGTAAGTAATTGCTCCTTCACTTTTGGTACTTTAATATTCCTGCATCTATTACCCCATGTATCATATTATTATCATTTATTATTATTATTAGTTAATAGACTATATCTCCAGCTAGAACATTTTAAGGACACAGAGGCTTGGGATCACTCGCACAAAAGCACCAGGAGCACATAGTAGGCATTTAATATATGTTTATTGATTGTATGGGTGCATGAGTAAACAGCAAAACAAGTCATTCTAAAGAAAAA
The DNA here is from genome assembly GCA_004024745.2 of Catagonus wagneri. Lineage (NCBI taxonomy): Eukaryota > Metazoa > Chordata > Mammalia > Artiodactyla > Tayassuidae > Catagonus > Catagonus wagneri. The sequence continues at coordinate 8,677,318 of PVHT020000256.1, forward strand.
AGGTTAGTCTTTAGTACAGTTGCTGACTTTTGATTCTTTCAAAATATCAATACAGCAAAATATCAATACATTCTCATATGTAGAGCCCTTCGTAGACTAAGAGGGGCCTCAGAGAAGTCCTTGATTTTAAGAATATATCAAGATGCTTCTCCCCTGTTCTTCATTTCCTCTTCATAGAGAAGAGGAAAATTCCTCTCAACTTTCCAGAAAAATTTGTAAAAGAAGCTTTTCTAGTTTCTCTCCACCTGCCCCTCATTCACTCCCCTCCACTAATTGTCGAGAATGGAGAAGGGTCAAAGCAGTGTTGGCTTACTTTTTTCTGGTCTTCATATTTCTGCTGCTCTTGGCAGCACCACAGGGGAAATTTGCATCTTTTTTTGCGGGGGTTGGGGGGACTGGGCATTTTTAATGCTGTGTTATTTATTAGGCTTGCAAAAGAGTGTGGCTTATTAGTAACAGAGCTGTTCATCTGTATTGGTAACAAAGGTGCTATGTGACCTCTGTTTTTCTGACTTCTATGTCCATGTTTCAAAGTATGCAAACTTAGGTCAGTATTTACTGCTTTCCCCCAAAATCACTCCAATCCAATGTCTCTAGTTGTGCATTTCCAGAATATTGTGGAATTATAAAATTTCAGTGGACTTATGAAAACACTGAACTTAATTCCAATTTGGTATTTTCAAATACAGAATCCTGGCAGAGATATCGAATAATCTTATTTCCTCAAAAAATTTTTTTAAGAATCATTAAAAACATGTCTTTTTATCCACAGAGTGACATCGGACATATAGAGCTCTAAACCCTCATCCATTACAAGTGTTGAATACAGGCCACCTTCTAGTTGACTAGGTCATTTTGTTTTGGCTTGAATTTAGTAATGGGAAACTCACTAACTCTTGGAACTTCCTGTTTGGATAATTCCAAGAATTAGAGAGAACTTTATTTTATTAAACAAAAATTTCCTTATTTGTAAATTTTCCTAGTTCTACTCTCTGGTGGAATAGAGGCAAATCTATTTTATATTTTGTCACGATACAGCTTTAGATCTTTAATGTATTTCCCTGAAACCAAGGACTGTATGTCTTTTATCTGCATACCCCCTCCTCTGCTTAATATTAATAAAAGAAATAGACTTAAAAGCACCAGGCACTGTGCCTAGTGTTGGTCATAGAAAAACGAATAAGACATGGTTCCTTTCCTCATAAAGAAAACATGTACATGTAAAGAAGTGATTCCAAATGATTGTGTAAACTGCAGCAATGAAAATACATACAAAATGCAAAAGAATTCAAGAAAGAGGATACTTAATACTGCACAGGAGAAGAGGCTATGATATCAACACAGGAGAAAGGGTATTTGTGTGAATCTTCTAAGAGGAATTTTCTAAGTAGGAAAAGGAGGGAAGAGTTTTCCAGTCAGTGATAGCAACGTGTACAGAAGGCACAGAGGAAAGAAAGGTTGTAGCATACAGAGTGAACAGGAGAATTCAAGGAGGCTGAAGCATGGGTGAGTGTGTGCAGAGTGGTAGATGAACCCAGAAATGAAGGTGCCCACAGTGTGAATGGTATCTTGTATCCTCAAGGATAAGGGATAGTGAAGGAAAGCCACTGTAAAATTTTGAATAGGAAAATGACTATATTAGATATTTCAGAAGAATCACATAAGATGTTGTATAATGGAAGTAGTATGAAATTAAAAACAAGAGGGCTCTTTAGAAGGTTTTTGTTTGTTTCCTATTTTAATTTTTAGTCCAGCTGACTGCTGAGTAAGACTCAGTGAAAATAGAAGAGAAAATGATGCATATGGGTATTTAGCCTGTAGAATAAATAAGATTTTGTGGCTGGATGCGGAAGGGGTAAGAGAGGGAAGAGGTTTAGGAAATAAGTCTAGCTTTGAACAGGTTTAGTTTATTTAGGGTGTTCAAGAAAAATCTGGAAAACAATGGATACTATAGCAATGAATCATGGGATTGTGTGCTGAGACTGATAATATCAAGAATTGGAATTCTTTAATGGATGAATAGTCCTTGAGCCACAGAAAGTGCAGTGCAAGTCAATGCTATGGTCAAGACCTTTGAGAACACTTTGGGGACTGCCAGCAAAGCAGACTTATTTGAAGGGTAGCTCAGAGAGCTAAAAGGTAAACAAGAGAAAATCATTCTAAAGCCGAGAGAGAAGACATTTTTCTGGAAGTAGGGATAATACATCATTGTCAGAGGCCACAGAAAGGTCATGTTAAACAAGGACTGATAAACTTCTGGTAGATTTCTTGATTAAGCCGTTATTGATGGCCCTTACTCAAGAGTGATTTGAGCAATTTGAGAAGGTGAAAAAGCAAAGATGTTCTCTTCCATATATAGCTTGGCTAGGTATTATATAAATCGATATGTAAAAATATGTAAATATTTGAGCTTCTTAGGATCCTCTATTTGTCTATTTGCTTTATTTTTCCCTCATAGTTTTTAAAAACAATGTTAGGCTCAACAGATTTTAATACCAAACTTCATATTAAGATGGGACTATTTGAATCACATAACTACAGAAGGGTTTGTTTTGTGGACCCATTTTCCACAACTCTTTTTACTGATTCTATGGAACTAAGTGAGATTTGCCACTGTCTCAATCATAACAGAGTCAGAGTGGCCCATCCTGCTCACTGCCCAGGTAGGAAGTGTGAAAACCACAGTCAGTGCCATCCTGCCCTATGGTTTCCTGGGGAAAGTGTGAAGACCACAGTCAGCGCCAACCTGCCCTACGGTTTCCTGGAGAAGTATGAAGACCACAGTCTGCTCCATCCTGCACTGTGGTTTCCTGGGGGAAGTGTGAAGACCATGTTCAGCACCATCCTGCCCTATGGTTTCCTGGGGGAAGTGTGAAGACCATGTTCAGCGCCATCCTGCCCTATGGTTTCCTGGGAGAATTGTGAAGACCACAGTCAGCGCCATCCTGCCCTATGGTTTCCTGGGAGAAGTGTGAAGACCACGGTCAGTGCCATCCTGCCCTATGGTTTCCTGGGAGAAGTGTGAAGACCACGGTCAGCGCCATCCTGCCCTATGGTTTCCTGGGAGAAGTGTGAAGACCACGGTCAGCGCCATCCTGCCCTATGGTTTCCTGGGAGAAGTGTGAAGACCATGGTCAGCGCCATCCTGCCCTATGGTTTCCTGGGAGAAGTGTGAAGACCACGGTCAGTGCCATCCTGCCCTGTGGTTTCCTGGGGGAAGTGTGAAGACCATGTTCAGCACCATCCTACCCTACGGTTTCCTGGGAGAAGTGTGAAGACAGTGTTCAACACCATCCTACCCTATGGTTTTCTGGAACAGCCATCATGGACCTCCCACCTGAAAGGTCTCCAAAATGTGAGCTGTAGAAATACCTTTTTTCAATACAAAAACCATAACATAAAGTATTAGAGTGAAGGTTTCTAGCTGCCTTTAAAATCCTTTGTGGAAAAATACTGGTAGAAATTAAAGAGAAAAAGATATGATACTACCTAAGAAGTTTAAAATATCAGTCTAGTAAGCTAGTGCTAGTTTAAAAGCACAAAATCAAAAAGAATGAAAAGATTATGGAATATCTATTCTGTCTTACGGAATTATTTGATTGGATGATCCTATCTCTGGCTTGATAATGATAATAGAAATTTCTGCAAATTAACTGCATTTGAAATAAATACTGATATTTGTTCAAGTTACTAAGTAATGCTCAGTTTTACATGTTTGTTTTGGGCTTTGTTAGCTGGGGAACAACAGAACAAGTTAAGTTTCCAGGAAATTAGATTTTTGTTAAAAGTACCATAACTTAATCATCTTATCATTGTGCAAACTGATATTCCAAAAAATGGTGTGCCACGTAAGATTTCTTGCTGGCTCTTCTACAACTCAATTACAGATATCTTTAAGGGCTAATAGAGATTGGTCAGAAGGTATATTTAATTTCACTGCAACTCTGACTTGTACTTAGTTTCAACCTGATTTGGTGGGAATTGGCTGGAAGTATTTCAATGCAAACAATCCTTATTTTTCTTTTTTGACACTATGATCTTTTCTTGAAAATAAATATCTTCAATGACAGGCTCATTGAGAGTTGGTCTCGAATATTTTCCCCATTGCCTTGCTCTTCAATTGGAAACTTGCCTGAATGGCCCTGGGGAATAACATGCTTCTGACTGTATTACAAGTTCACTCCTTTTTGGAAATATATCCTGGTAACTCAGGTTTAATTTCCTATTAAGCAGTTGATTTTGCCAGTAAGTTATTTATCTGTTATGTGTAGAAACTATTTTATTTTGTAGAAAATTGCCAAGGCAGGGCTTCAGTAGGACAGATATTCAGTTTCTCAATTATGAAAATGAAGTCTGGAGGTAAGCACTTAAGGTGAGCAATATGGCACTGGGTGGTGTCAGAGACCAAGGCTCCTTTGGTCTTGCTGTTCTATCACCCTCAGCATTCTATTTAGTGCTTCTACTTCATGTTTCAAGGGGGCTGTTTGTGTGGCTGTCATCTTGTCAGCATTCCAGACAGCAAGAAGTAGGAAAGCTAAAGAAAGGTAGGCCCTTTCGTGCTACAGATGTTTCCAGGAAATTGTACACAACATTTTTACATTTACGTTGTTTTGGATAAAACTTAACCACAAGCCCCACACCTAGCTGCAATGGAGTCTGGGAAACGTAGTCTTTATTCCAGGTGACCACATACTCAGCAAAACCCTAAGGGTTATATCACTAAGGAAAAAAAGGGAGACTAAGATCCTGCAGAACATCTAATAGTCTCTGCCAAGTTTTCTTCTTCCTGCTCAGCCTGTCACAGGATCTCCTCCATTAAATCTCAGTTTATGATTCTTCCACTTCACCAAAGCTTTTCTGGATATTAGCCATCCCTTTTCTTCAGCTATTAGAAAAATGACTTCTGTGCTCTTGTCTTTATATATTTATATTTCTGTTCATGATGTTTTTCTCATCTACTAAATAGTATTCTATAAGGACAAGGGTCTCATGTATCCCCAGCTCAGTGCACAATTACACACCCTAAAGGAATTCAATAAAACCATGACTGAAAGTCAGAGGTACAGAAATTGGAGATAAAAATACATACTAGGTGGTATTATTCTTGCCAGAATAAGGTTCTTTTAGAAATATCATAAAATCTATTACGTCTTCCTGGAAAGCTGTTCTGCTCCATCGAACAAGTCTCCTCTGTGGTGGACTGCTGAGCTCCCTTCTGTCAGAGGCACTGAGGTTTTGCACTTGTTAGTGAGATTAGTTTGAGTCCTGTGCAGCCTGGAAGGTGAGACCCAAGGGACAATGTCCTTGAATATAAACCTGAAGAGTATTTGGAAATATCTGTTAACCAGAGCAACAATGGAACATTTATGACTGGATGAATTGTTCTTCATCCTCTTAGTGTACCAGGGAGAGATGTGAGAATGAGAATGAGTGTGAATGAGTTGGTAAATAGGACTCGTACCTTTAATAAACTGATAAATGGAGGAATAATATATCTAAAATAATGATATAACTGAATAGAAATCTCTTTTCTGGTCCTGCTATTCTCTACTGATAAGCTGTTAATATTTATGAGGAGCTCTAAACTCCTAGAAATCTACACTTGAAAACATTTCTTTGTACATATATCTTTAGAAGTATTTATTGATTGAGATTTCCTAAATCAAGCAATGACTGTTTTTTGTACAGTTAAAAGCTAATGTGTGTAGTAATCAGTGTAACAATGACCATTAATTAGTGCTGCAAGACAAAACAGAGGATGCCTAGTTACATTCAGAATCAGATCAACATACATATGTATATTCTATGCAATATTGGGGACATATTTATACTAAAAATGTGTTGTTTTTCTGAAATTCAAATTTAACTGGATTTCCTGTATTTTTATTTGCTAAATCTGGCAATGCTCCCCTTAATGACTCAAGTCTCCCTCTGTCCATGCCGCTATGTCGTATGGCACTGCTGTTCTGCTCTCAAAAGGTAGAGCCTATTTCTTCACTCTGTTGAACTGGGGTTGGCTTTGTGACTTGCTTTGATTATAAAATGTGGGAGATGAGACATTGTGCCAGTTGTAGTACCCAGATCCTTCTTCCATGGGAATAAGCAATTGTCCCAGGACCATTTATTGAATGCACCTTTTCTCACTCATTTTCAATTACTTCTCTGTGAAAAATCAAGTTTTTATAAATGCCTGGGTCTATTTCTGTGTTTTGAATTAAGTTCCATCATTTCAGCAATACTATAGTGTCTGAAATGATACAGATTTATCTTAAGACTCAATGTCTAATATAGCCAATACCTCCTTGAGTCCCAGACAAGAGGGACTCTGCCCCCAGTTACATGCTTTAGAAGGCACACTTATCACAAATACTCAAACACGAAGCTATTTTATTTTGTTTTCATCATGATATCCATAAAATCTGTTTTGAAAGCTAAATAATCACTTGAGTGAAAGAAAATTATGGAAAGGATTCATAAGCCAAAACAAGACCCCAAGGAAGATAAGGGGCCAAAAGCCACATGTATATGTGTGGGAAGGAGAAACTCTGATTTGCCCTGAAAACCACAGAACAAGTGTCTCTTTTTGTTTAAAACTGACTGCTCCAAATAGTGTACAAGCAGACTGGGTTCCCCAATTAACTGCTTTTATTCTTTCCTTTTTGCTTGGAAAGCAGTTTTGAGAAACATTCGAACAGTCTGGGTAGGCTTAAGTGGGACTTGAGAAAGGAATTTGTCCACTGTGTGATACAGAATAAAATACTCCATGATCAGTTCTCTAAAGTTTAATCCAAAGTTTAAAAAGATTTATCCAGAATCTTTACCTAAAATGCACTCTGGATTTGTTTCAATCAGGTATACTAAGACACAGGCATGTAATGATTGCCATGAAGGAAGACGTTTATAGTTACAGACCCTAGAAACAGGAGGCATGGCATGCCATGCAGGGCCACATGGGGAAGCATCAGGTTTGGTGAGGAGGCAGAGGAATAAGCAAAAATATGGGCAAAAGTCTTCATTGTGGTTTTCATGGGAACCAATGGGCAAGGCAGGGTATCAGGCTAAATATATTTAGGATTGGCTAGTGTGAATAATTTCAACAGGCCCTGAGAGGTAGGGATAGCTTCTAGTTACCTGGTACTTGGCTCTGAGGTGATATTCTGGCAGAAGGACAGGGATTCAACCTGTGAGAGTTTGATAAAGGGGACAGTAGGAGAGTTTGGACTCTGGATTGCTTGATTTGCACATGAAAGCCACGTCTCAGGGGAGTCATTTACTATCTCCAGGAACCAGCTAATCCTGGGAGGGGCAGTCTCCAGTATCTGCAAAGACCCAAATTTCAAAGCATCACAAGTTCTAGAAAATGAAAAACACAATTAATTCAAGTCTGTATGCTACGTCTTTCTCTCAACAAAGTCTTACTCTTAAAGCTGTATCTTTCACAATTTTGCATCTAAAATGAGCTTCAGAAGATTATCTGAGGAGTTTAAAGCTGGACAAATAATGAATCCTGTCTTGCTTGAGTTTAGCTCTTTCTACAAAGCATGTCTTAATCTGAGTGGGTGAAGAGTTTTAAGAATGATTATCAATGAAAAATTCAATGGATAATTTAAAAAATATTATTTGACAATAAAAGTAACTTTAAACCATGATTCAAATAACAGTAACAGAAAATTATTCATTGCATGTTTATGGCTTGCTTTATTGCTACTGAAGTTCAAGTTATGTGCACAAAGAACCCACGCAAAAAATTCACCTACAAATTGAATATGATCCTCACTGCAAGTTTAATATGGTACAGACAGTTTTGTGTTTGGTATGCTTATCATTCTCTATGACTCTAGGACACATATTATTGGAAAATATCCTTACAGGTGATGTTATTCAACAGAAAAAAATAAAAGGTCATGATAAGACCCAATTTTTAAGGCTGCTTTGAGGAGTAGAATTTGGAATCATCTGAAGGGCTCGTTCATTCAAGTATCTGGTCCTTGGGCTAGGAGTGCCTATACTGGCTTGTGGCTTGCCTTCATAAGAGTATGGTAGCCTCAGGGTCTATGCTCAGGACTCAACATGTTTTTATGAGGTAGAAACCATGGTTTATAGTCCCATCCTTTCATTCACAGATGAAGAAACAGATCTAGCGACCTTAAACGAATCCACTTCTGGGAAAGCAACAAAATGGTTTTCTTATATTCATAAATGGATGGATAAACATATCAAGTGATCAAGCTAGGCAAAACTGCAGACTTCAAGACTGAAGAGGACACAGGAATTGGTGGTCATGTTCGGGCAATGTTCCAATAAGAGGGCTGTCACTGTGTAATACGTGTCCACAGGTAGAAATGCCTACCTTTGGAACTGATTTTCTGGGTTAGACTCTATCTCTTGTGCAGGGTGAAGCTCTAGTTAAAGGATGCTGCAAAAATGAAAGCCAAAGCCTCAACCAAAGAGCAAGTAAAACAACTTTTGTTTTTTTATGACCAAGGTGAGTTAGGAAAAGGAACAGATGATACTGGTAATTTAAAGGTAATTTAAATCACAAGAGATTTGTATGCCATGCTAAATAGTAAAAATTGTCTGTTTGGCAAGCCACCTCAAATTTAGAGATGAACTAATACAGTTTTATTATTCTCATGAATTCTGTGGACCAGAAATTTGGAAAAGTGTGGGCATGGAAGGCTTGACTCTGCTCCATAATGTCGGGGAGTCAAAGTCAGGGGCCGCCTTTAAATGCTCAAATCTGTAAAGTGGTGAAGGAGGAAGGAGGAAAAGGTTTATCTCTTTAGCAAAATATGTATTATAGAAGAAAAAGAAAAATTTAAGAAGCTGGAAAATGATTTTTACTTCTTTTTTTAATGATTTTTATTTTTTTCCATTAGAGCTGGTTTATAGTATTCTGTCAATTTCCTACTGTACAGCAAAGTGACCCAGTCACACACACACACACACACACACACACACATATATACATATATATACATTCTTTTTTCTCACATTATCATGCTTCATCATAAGTGACTAGATATAGTTCCCAGTGCTATACAGCTAGATTTCATTGCTTATCCATTCCAAAGGCAATAGTTTGCGTCTATTAACCCCAGATTCCCAGTCCACCCCACTCCTTCTCCCTTTCCCTTGGCAACCATAGGTCTGTTCTCCAAGTCCATGAGTTTCTTTTCTATGGAAAGGTGTATTTGTGCTATATATTACATTCCAGATATAAGTGGTATCATATGGCATTTATCTTTATCTCTCTGACTTACTTCACTTACTATGAGAGTCTCTAGTTCCATCCATGTTGCCTCAAATGGCATTATTTTGTTCTTTTTTATGGCTGAGCAGTATTCCATTGTGTATATATACCACATCTTCTTAATCCATTCATCTGTTGATGGACGTTTAGGTTGTTTCCATATCTTGGCTATTGTGAATGCTGCTGCAATGAACACAGATGTGCATGTATCTCTTTCAATGAAAGTTTTGTCCAGATATATGCCCAGAAGTGGGATTTCTAGATCATATGTAGTTCTATATTTAGGTTTCTGGTGTACCTCCATACTGTTTTCCATAGGAGTTATACCAATTTACATTCCCACCAACAGTGTAGCAGGGTTCCCTTTTCTCAATACCCTCTCTAGCACTTGTTATTTGTGGACTTATTAATGATGACCATTCTGACTGGTGTGAGGTAGTACCTCATGGTAGTTTGGATTTGCATTTCTCTAATAATCAGTGATGTTGACTATTTTTTCACGTGCTTGTTGGCCATCTGTGTATCTTCTTTGGAGAAATGTCCATTCAGGTCTTTTGCCCATTATTCCATTGGGTTGTTGGCTTTTTTGCTGTTGAGTTGTATTAGTTTTTTGTATATTTTAGAGATTAAGCCCTTGTCAGTTGCATCATTTGAAACTATTTTCTCCCATTCTGTAAGCTGCCTTTTTTTTTTAATGGTTTTTCTTACTGTGCAAAAGCTTGTCAGTGTGGTTAGGTTGCATTGTTTTATTTTTGTTTTTATTTCTGTTGCTTTGGGAGACTGACCTGATAAAACAATAGCAAGGTTGATGTCAGAGAATGTTTTACCTATGTTCTCTTCTAGGATTTTGATGGTGTCTTATCTTACATTTAAGTCTTTAAGCCATTTTGAGTTTATTTTTTGCTTTGTGTGAGGATGTGTTCCGGTTTCATTGATTTACATGCAGCTGTCCAGTTTTCCCAGCACTACTTCCTGAAAAGACTGTCTTTTTCCCATTTTATATTCTTGGCTCCTTTGTTGAGGATTAATTGACTGTAGGTGTCTGGGTTTATTTCTGGGTTCTCTATTCTGTTCCATTGGTCTGTATGTCTGTTTTGGTACCACTACCACACTGTCTTCATTACTGTGGCTTTGTAATATTGCCTGAAGTCTGGGAGAGTTAGTTATGCCTCCTGCTTCGTTTTTGTTCCTCAGGATTGCTTTGGTAATTCTGGGTCTTTTGTTGTTCCATATAAATTTTTGGATTGTTTGTTCTAGTTCTGTGAAGAATGTCATGGGTAATTTATAGGGATTGCATTGAATCTGTAGATTGCTTTGGGTAGTATGGCCATTTTTACAATACTAATTTTTCCAACCCAGGAGCATGGGATATCTTTCCATTTCTTTGTATCCTCTTTAATTTCCTTGATGAAGGTTTTATAGTTCTCAGCATATAAGTTTTTCACCTCCTTAGTCAGGTTTATTTCCAGGTATTTGATTTTTTTGGGTGCAATTTTAAAGGTATTTTACTTTTGCATTCCTTTTCTAATATTTATTTCATTGTTAGTATACAGAAATGTGACTGACTACTCAATGTTAATCTTATATCCTGCTGCTTTGCTGAATCTGTTGATCAGTTTGACTAGTTTTGAGTAGTTTTGGGATTGCATTCTTAGGGCTTTTTATATATAGTATCATGTCATCTGCATACAGTTACAATTTTACCTCTTCTCTTCCATTTTGGATACCTTTTATTTCTTTTGTTTGCCTGACTACTGTGGCTAGTACTTCCAATAGTATATTGAATAAAATTGGTGAGAGTGGGCATCCTTGTCTTGTTCCAGATTTTAGTGGGAAGACTTTCAGCTTTTCTCAGTTGAGTATTGTATTTGTTGTGGGTTTGATGTAAATGGCTTTTATTATGTTATGTTCCCTCTATACCCACTTTGGTTAGAATTTTTATCATGAATGGATGTTGAACTTTGTCAAATGCTTTCTCTGCATCTGTTGAGATGATCATGTGGTTTTTGACTTTCGTTAATGTACTGTATGACATTGATTGATTTGCATATGTCAAACCATCCTTGTGAACTTGGGATGAATCTCACTTGGTTGTGGTATATGATCTTTTTTATATGTTGTTGGATTTGGTTGGCTAAATTTTTGTTTATTCTGCATCTATATTCATCAAAGATATTGGCCTATAGTTTTCTTTTTTGGTAGTCTCTTTGGTTTTGGCATTAGCGTGATGGTGACATCATAGAATGTCTTTGGGAGTGTTTCTTCTTCAACCTTTTGGAAAAGTTTAAGGAGGATGGGTCTAAGTTCCTCTTTGTATGTTTGGTAGAATTCTCCTTTGAAGGTGTCTGGTCCTGGACTTTTATATGTAGGGAGTGTTTTTATCACACATTCAGTTTCATTTCTATTGATTGGTCTGTTCATTTGATCTATTTCTTCTTAATTCGGTCTTGGCAGGCTGTAAGTCTCTAGAAAGTCGTCCATTTCTTCTAGGTTGTCAAATTTTTTGGAATATAATTATTTATAGTATTCTCTTATGGATTTTTGTATTTCTGCATTATCCATTGTAATTTCTCCTTTTTCATTTCTTATTTTTGTTTATTTGGTTTTTTCTCTCCTCTTCTTGGCGAGTCTGTCCAGAGGTTTGTCAGTTTTGTTTACTTTTTCAAAGAACCAGCTCTTGGTTTTATTGATTTTTTTCTATTATTTTGTGAATCTCTATTTTATTGATTTCTGCTCTGATCTTTATGATTTCCTTCCTTCTGCTGACTTTAGGGTTTTGTTTTTCTAATTCATTTAGGTGGTAGGTCAAGTTGTGGATTTGAGATATTTCTTCTTTTCTGAGGAAGGCTTGCATTGCTATGAATTTCCCTCTAAGCATTGCCTTTGTGGCATCCCACAGATTTTGAATGGTTGTGTTTTCATTCTCATTTGTCTCCAGGTATTTTTTAATCTCCTTCTTGATTTCCTCATTGACCCACTGGTTTTTTAGTAGCGTGTTGTTTAGTCTCCACGTAGTTAATTTTTTCTCATTTCTTTTTCTGTGATTGATTTCTACCTTCATGCCATTGTGATCAGAGAAGATACTTGAAATAATTTCTGTACTCTTAAATTTTTTGAGGTTAGCTTTGTGCCCCAGTATGCGATCGATCCTTGAGAATGTTCCATGAGCACTTGAGAAGAATGTATATTCTGATTTTTTTGGATGTAATGTCCTGAAACGTCAATTAAGTCTAACTTTTCTATTGTGTAATTTAGGATCTCTGTTGCCTTATTGATTTTCTGTTTAGAGGATCTGTCCATTGATGTGAGTGGGGTGTTAAAGTCACCTGTTATTATTGTATTCCCATCAATTTCTGCTTTTATGTCTACTAATATTTGTTGTAGGTATCTGGGTGCTCCTATATTAGGGTGTATATATATTGATGATTGTAATATCCTCTTCTTGAATGGATCCTTTTAGTATTAAATAGTATCCTTCTTTGTCTTTCTTTATGGCCTTCATTTCAAAGTCTATTTTGTTTGATATGAGTATGGCAACTCCTGCTTTCCTGTCTTGTCCATTGGCATGAGATATCTTTTTCCATCCTATCGCTTTCAATCTCTATGTGTCCTTTGCCCTAAGGTGAGTCTCTTATAGACAGCAGATTGTAGATTTTTGCTTTTTTATCCAATCTGCTACTCTTTGTATTTTGATTGGAGCATTCAGTCCATTGGCATTTAAGGTAATTATTGATAAATATGTATCTACTGCCATTTTATATTTTTCTTGTCTTTTTGCCTTTATCTAGAGCCAGACCCGTGGCATATGGAAGTTCCCAGGCTAGGGGTCTAACAGGAGCTGTAGTTGCCGGCCTTCTCCACAGCCACAGCAACGTGGGATGCAAGCCACGTCTGCAACCTACACTAAAGCTCACGGCAACGCTGGATCCTTAACCCACTGAGCAAGGCCAGGGATTGAACCTGCAACCTCATGGTTCTTAGTCAGATTTGTTAACCACTGAGCCATGAAGGGAACTCCTCTAATGCCATTTTAAACCTTGTTTTTCAATTGATTCTATGTTTCTCCTTTCTTCCTTTCTTTTTTTGGGAGTTGGATGATATCCCTTTATTTTATGCTTGTGTACTTATTTCTTTAGTTTTTGTGAATGTAATGTTTCGTTTTGATTTGTGGTTGCCATGTTTTTTAAGTATGTTAACCCGTTCCTGTATCTGCTTGCTCTAGCCTGAGAGTCATATAGGCTCAACATGTTAACCAAAAAAAAAAAAAAAATAAAACAAAAAAACCCAAAAAGAATCTATATTTTCTTACTTTCCTTCCTCACATTCTATGATTTTGAAGTCCTTTTTTTAATGTTTGTCCTTTTGCTGATCCTTGTGTTTTATCATTGCTTTTACAGTAGTTTCCCTTTTTATTTTCTTTCCTTTTTTAGATTTGTATGCTGGCTTAATTAAGTGACTGCTTTCCAATTGTGGATTCCTCCATCCTATTTCTTCTTACTTCTTTTTTTATTTAGAGAAATCCTTTAAGTATTTATTTTAGAATGGGTTTAGTATTGCTGGACTCTCTTAGCTTTTGTTTGTTGGAGAAATTCTTTATTTCCTCTACTATTTTAAATGATATTCTTGCTGAAGAGAGTATTCTAGGCTGCAAATATTTTCCTTTCAGAACTATGAATATATCTTGCCACTCTCTTCTGGCCTGCACTATTTCTGTAGAGAAATCAGCTGGTAGCCTTATGGGGGCTCCCTTATAATTAATGTTTGTTTCTCTTGCTGCGTTTAGAATACTTTCTTTAACTTTTGCCATTTTTTTTTTTTTACTATGTCTTGGTGTGGGCCTATTTGGGTAAACCTGTTTGGGACACTCTGGGCTTCCTACATCTTGATATCAGTTTCCTTTGGATTTGGAAAGTTTTCAGACAAAATTTCTTCACATATATTTTCTTTTTTTTCTTAATGAATTTTATTAAAATTAAAGGAGTACAAAAATCATCACAAGTCAATCTGATAGCATTTGCATCCCAAACCCTCAGTGCATCCCCCCACCCCACAGATTGTCTTGTTTGAAAAACCAAGGTTTTCCAAAGTCTGTGAGTCATTGTCTGTTCTGCAAAGAGGTTCATGGTGTCTCTTTAGTTTCCACATGTAAGCGGTAGCACTGGGTGTTGCTGTCTAATTGTCTGACTGGTTTCACTTCGCATGATAATTTCTAGGTCCATCCATGTTGCT
>PVHT020000256.1:8695154-8706470 GCA_004024745.2 Catagonus wagneri
ATCACACTGATTGATTTGCGGATACTGAAGAATCCTTGCATCCCTGGGATAAATCCCACTTGATCGTGGTGTACAATCCTTTTAATGTATTGTTGGATTCGGTTGGCTAGTATTTTGTTGAGAATTTTTGCATCTATGTTCATCAGTGAGATTGGCCTGTAATTTTCTTTTTTTGTGGTATCTTTGTCTGGTTTTGGTATCAGGGTGATGGTTGCTTCATAGAATGAGTTTGGGGGTGTCCCTTCCTCTGCAGTTTTTGGAAGAGTTTCAGAAGGATAGGCATTAGCTCTTCTCTAAATGTTTGATAGAATTCACCTGTGAAACCATCTGGTCCTGGACTTTTGTTTGTTGCAAGTTTTTTAATCACAGTTTCAATTCAGAACTTGTGACTGGTCTATTCGTATTTTCTATTTCACCTTGGTTTAGTCTTGGAAGATTGTGCTTTTCTAAGAATTTGTCCATTTCTTCTAGGTTTTCCATTTTATTGCCATATAGTTGCATAAAGTAGTCTCTTATGATCCTTTATATTTCTGTGATGTCTGCTGTTACTTCTCCCTTTTCATTTCTAATTTTATTGATTTGTGTCCTCTCTCTTTTTTTCTCCATAAGTCTGGCTAAGGGTTTATCATTTTGTTGATCTTTTCGAAGAACCAGCTTTTACTTTCATTGATCTTTTCTATGGTTTTCTTCGTTTCTATTTCATTGATTTCTGCTCTGATCTTTGTGATTTCTTTTCTTCTACTAACTTTAGGTCTTGTCAGTTCTTCCCTCTCTAGCTGCTTTAGATGTAAAGTTAGGTTGTTTATTTGAGCTTTTTCTTGTTTCCTGAGGTGTAGGCTTCTATTGCTCTAAACTTTCCTCTTAGAACTGCTTTTGCTGCATCCCAGAGGTTTTTGAGTGTCGTATCTTTGCTGTCATTTGCTTCTAGGTATTTTTTAATTTCCTCTGTGATTTCTTCAGTGATCCATTGGTTATTTAGTAGTGTGTTGTTTAGTCTCCACGTATTTGTATTATTTGCCATTTTCTTCTCGTTGATTTCCAGTTGTATAGCATTGTGGTCAGCAAAGTTGCTTGAAATGATTTCAATTTTCTTAAAGTTACTGAGGCTTGATTTGTAACCCAGGATGTGATCAATCTTAGAGAATGTTCCATGCACACTTGAGAAGAATGTGTATTCTGTTGCTTTTGGATGGAATGTCCCATAAATATCTGTTAAGTCCATGTGATCTAATGCTTCATTCAGGGCCTGTGTTTCCTTATTGATTTTCTGCCTGGATGACCTGTCCATTGCTGTAAGTGGGGTGTTAAAGTCCCCCACTACGATGGCGTTATTGTTGATTTCTCCTTTTAAGGTTGTTAGCAGTTGCCTTATATAGTGTGGTGATCCTATGTTGGGTGCATAGGTATTTAAAATTGTTATATCTTCTCTTGGATTGATCCTTTGATCATTATGTAGTGCCCTTCCTTGTCTCTTAAAATGTTCTTCATTTTAAAGTCTATTTTGTCTGATATGAGTATTGCTACTCGAGCTTTCTTTTGATGCCCGTTTGCATGGAATATTTTCTTCCATCCTCTCACTTTCAATTTGTCTGGGTCTGTAGAAGTGAAGTGGGTCTCTTGAAGACAGCATATACATGGGTCTTATTTTTGTATCCATTCGGCTAGTCTTGGTCTTTTTGTTGGGGCATTCAGTCCATTAACATTTAAGGTAATTATTGATATATATGTTCTTATTGCCATTGTATTAACTGTTTGGGGTTTCTGTTCCTCTTTTTTCTTCCCTTATTCTCTTGTTGTCTCCTCTCACAAGATGACTATCTTTAATGTTGTATTTGAGTTGATTTTTCTTATTTGCTTGTGTATCAATTGTAGATTTTTGGTTTGCAGTTACCCTGAAGTGTTGATATAGGAGTCTATATATAAATAAAATTATTTTATGTTGTTGGTTTCTTAATTGCACATGCATCTCCAGTGACCTGCATTTGTGCTCTCTTCTCAGGATTTCTGATTATGGTAGCATAAGTGTGCATGGATGATTTAGTGTCTTTACTGTATATATGCCTTTACTGATGAGCCTTGTCATTTGTAGTGTTTTTATTTCTGGTTGTGGCCTTTTCTTTTCTGCCTAGAGAAGTTCCTTTAGGATTTGTTGTGAAGCTGGTTTAGTATTGCAGAAATCTCTTAGCTTTTGCTTCTCTGTAAAGGTTTTGATCTCTCCTTCAAATCTGAATGAGAGCCCTGCTGGTTAAAGCAATCTTGGTGGAAGTGTTTCCCTTTCATCACATTAAGTATATCATGCCTCTCCTTTCTGGAGTGCAGAGTTTCAGCTGAAAAATATGCTGATGACCTTATTGGGGTTCCCTTGTATGTCATTTGTTTCTTTTCCCTAGCTGCTTTCAATACTTTCTCTTTGTCTTTAATTTTCATCATTTTGATTAATAGGTGTCCTGGGGTGTTCCTCCTTGGGTTTATTTTATATGGTACTCATTGCGCTTCCTGGATTTGACTGAGTGGTTCCTTTCCCATATTAGGGAAGTCTTCGGCTATTATCTCTTTGAATATTTTTTCTTTCCCCTTCTCTCTCTCTTCTCCCTCTGGCACCCCTGTAATACGGATATTGGTGCATTTAACATTATCCCAGAGTTCTCTGAGACTCTGCTCATTTCCTTTCAATCATTTATCTCTTTTCTCTTCTGCATTAGTGATTTCCATTAATCTGGCCTCCACCTCACTGATTCGTTCTTCTGCCTCCTGTATTCTACTGTTGGCCGATTCTAATGAATTTTTTATTTCAGTTATTGTATTTTGCATCTCTTCTTGTTTAATTTTTACAGGTTGTATTTCTCTGCTCAGTGTTTCCTGTAAATGATCAATCTTTGCCTCCAGTCTATTTCCAATGCCTTGCATCATCTTCAGCATCAACAGTCTAAAGTCTCTTTCTGGGAGGCTGATAATCTCCTCATCCCTGAGCTGTTTTTCTGGGCTTTTCTCTTTCTCTCTTATCTGAGTTAGAGTTTTCTGTCTTTTCATTTTTATAGGTTTTTGGTATGGCGACCTTTGTGCCTACAGTTGAGTTGTAGCCTCTCTTAGTTCGGGTGTTTGCCTCCTCTGTGGCTAAAGTTGGTATGGAGGGGGCTTGCTGTAGGCTTCCTGATGGGAGGGAGTGATGCCTGCCCACTGGTAGGTGGGGTTGATTCCTCTCCCTCTGTTGGGTGGGGCTTTGACTCTGGATGAGGTTAGAGGCTGGCTGTGTGCCTGAGGGGTCTTTAGGCAGCCTGTTTACTGATGGGTGGGGCTGAGATCCCACCCGGATTATTGTTTGGCCTCGAGCTTCTCAGTGCTGATGGGAGGGACCAGATTTTCCCAGAAATGGCCACCTCCAGAGAAATGCAGGCTGCTGAATGTCCCCGAGTGCTTCACCGCCAGTGCCCTTCCCCCACAACAAGGCACAGTCACCCCTGTTTTCCCAGGAGATCCTCCAAGAATTGCAGCCAGGTTCCACCCTGATTCCTATGGAGACTCTGCTTTGCCCTGAGACCCAGTGCACGTGAAAGTCTGTGTGTGCCTTTCGAGAATGGGGTCTCTGTTTCCCCCAGACCTGTGGAGCTCCTGCACACAAGCCCCACTGGCCTTCAATGCCAGATGCTCCAGGGGCTCTTTCTCCCTGTGCCAGATCCCCAGGCGTGGGAATTTGACGAGGGGCTCAGAACTCTCAGTCCTGAAGCTGAGTCTCTGTGATACAGTTACTTTCCAGTCTGTGGGGCTTCCCACCCAGGAGGTATGGGGTTGCTTCTATCGTGTAATCGCCCTTCCTACCTCTTGATGTGGTCTCCGCTTTGTCTTCTGGAGCAGAATATCTTTTTTGGAAGTTTCCCGTCCATTTGGTTGAAGGTTGCTCGGCATTTGGTTGTAGTTTTGCTGTTTTTTGGGAGAGAAGTTGAGCTCCAGTCCTTCTATTCCGCCATCTTAATCCAGTCTCTGACACTGTACTTTAGAACTCTGAGTTAGCAGATATTTGCCTTTTGCAGAGTTTGGCTGTTAAGTGGTCTCCAACATGATATAACTATGAAGGTTGATGTTCCACTTGGGTTGTTAGTCTTACAGTCATAGAAAGTGACTAAAGGGAAGGACTGCAGGGATGAAAGTGAAAAAAGGGTGAAGAAGGTAAATGTTAAGATTCTATTTCAGTTATTTCTGAGTCATATTGAATTATGGAGCCTGACTAGCTGAATTTCATAGATAGCTAGATATCACATAGTGTAGATTGAATTTTCCAAAAATCTATCACACAATCTCATCTCTGTGTAATCCTTACCTTGGTCAAAAGGTGAGATCTATGAGCCACTTCATTGAATGTGGGTGGGCTTCACACTCACTTGGAACCAAGAGAATGAGACACAGGATAAGCTGCATGACTTGTGAGGCTAGGTCCAAAAAGGTGGCCCCATTTCTACATATTCATATTCCAACAGTGCCACAGAGGGAAAGTGCTTAAGAGGTGAAAATCAAGGAAGAGGGATCAAGATGATGGAGAAGTAAGACGTCACGCTCACCTTCTCCCACAAACACATCAAAAAAACACATCTACCTGTACATTGATTCACACAGAACATCTACTGAACTCTGGCAGAAGAACTTAAACCTCCAAAAAGGGCAAGAAACTCTTGACATTAACAATAGAAAAAGAGAGAAGAAGAATCAGGATGGGACTAGCATTCTTGAGAGCTGTGAAGGAGAAAAGGAACCCACACCCTGGGAAACCACCTAATCAATCAATCAAGAGATAAGCCGAGAAGGAAGAACCTCAAAGTCACCAAGAAAAGCACAGCAGCTGGACTGAGGAGGGCAAAGTAGGGTGAGAGCAGCACAGATCATCTGTACCACTGCCCCAGACACCATAGCCTGAGACACTCAGGCAGGGGCTGGGTGCTTAGATTCAGTCTCTGAAGGTCAGTTCCAGGACAGGATTAGGATTGGCTGTGTGGGGACAGCCCAAGAGGCTTAGGAGCAGTGTGCTATGTGCTGGGGGGTGGAACACCACAGCAGAGGGAACCCCAGGAGGAGGTCTAGGCCTGCAGGAGAAGCAAGATGCCATTGTTGGGAAGGGTAAGAGCAGGAGGGGCGGACCACCAGAGGAATCTCCCTGCTCATGTATGCACAGTCTCTCAGAGGCCAGGGCACCTCTGGCGCAGGCTATGGATGGCGAGAAGCCACTTGCTCAGGCTAAAGGAGACCAGGTGCTTCTTGTGCAGGCTAGTGTCCAGGCTCCTCTTGTGTGGGCTAAGGGAAGCAGGGGGCTAAGTGCGATGTGGTGCTTTATGCGTGATCTGCAGGTGGCAGTCTCCAGGGCTACAGGAGGCATGGCCTGACACCACTGGGGGCCTGTGAGTGGGCTCCACCTGCAGTCCCAGCCACCTCAGGGGTCAGCCAAAAAAAAAAAAAAAGAGAGGGCATTGCAACAGAGCACAACCCATGGTTGCTCTCACCTCTCTGGTGCTGCTGCCCTGCTGCTGCCACTGCCAAATGCTTTGGGCAGCGCCCAGATGCTTGATCACTGTCCCTTCCCAAGACCCTGGAACTAGCAGCAACCTGTGCAGCACCTCCTCTGTGGGACAGGGTGCTACATGCATGGTCCGCAGGTGGCACGGGCAAACCATTGCAGTTATCTCTGACTCCAGAGGTGGGTGTGGCCCACAACCACTAGGGATCCGTGAACAGGCACCACTTGCAGCCCCAACGACCTCAGAGGGCACCACAGAGGAGGGAACTGTGAGCAGACACCACTTGTTGTTGCTTTCGCACCCCTGGGATCATGCCAGCCCTGCTGCTGCCACTGCCAAACGCTCTGGGCAGTGCCCACATGCTTTGATCACTGTCACTTCCCAGGATCCTACAACTAGGAGAAGCCTGTGCAGCACCTCCTCTGTGGGCTAAGCGAGACAGGGTGCTTCCTGCATGGTCTACAGGTGGTGGGGTCAAACCACTGCAGTTATCACTGACTCCAGAGGTGGGTGTAGTCCACTTCCCCTGGGGCAGAGGGGTCCCTGAACAGGCAGCACTGAAGCCCTAATCACTTCAGAGGAGGGAATTGCGACCAAATACCACTTGTTGCTCTCACTCCCCTGGGAACTCACACACCTGCCATTCCACTGCCAGATTCTCTGGGCACCTCATAAATCGGCCTACGGCTCATTACCACTTCCCAGGGCCGTGCAACTAGAAGTAGCCTGGGCCACCTTCCTGCAGGTCCTTGTTGCTGTTAAGAGCCCAGCAAACAGGCATCTACTACTGGCCCTCCCCATTGCCTCCTTCTCCCTGGAAACACACTCAGCACCCTGGGGATAATAGCCTGCTCACACTGAAGAAATAAACAGCAAAAATCCAAACTCCCACACCAAAAATAAATAGTAATCACCCAAAAAATACAAAGGGGTGCTCTTGCATAGAAGTAGCCATCCAGGACTACAGTTTGGATTCTCTAAACTCACAGAAAAAGAAAAACATAAGCAATATGAAGAAGCTCAGGAACCATTACCAGTTAAAAGAACAGGAGAATTCACCTGAAGCAGCAAACAATGAAATGGACCTCTGAACTCTGATAGACATTAAGTTCAAAAGGGAGACAGTAAAAATACTGAAGGAATTAAGGCCGAATATCAAGGAATTAAGAGCAGATATGAACAGTAACGGAGATTACTTTACAAAGGAGCTAGAAAGTATAAGGAGGAGCCAAGAAAAATTAGAAAATTCATTTGCAGAGACACAAACTGAGCTAAAGGCACTAAAGAGCAGAATGAATAATACAGAGAAATGAATTAGTGACTCAGAAGATAGAATAATGGATATCAACCAGTCAGGACAACAGACAGAAAACCAAATGAAAAAACACAAAAGCAATATAAGAGATCTATGGGATAATATAAAGCGGGCCAATCTACACATAATAGGAATTACAGAAGGAGAAGAAAAAAGGGGATTGAAAATATATTTGAAGAGGAGATTGGATTAAGATGGCAGAATAGAAGGACTGGAGCTCAACTTCTCTCCCAAAAAACAACATATCCACAACAAAATGCCAAGCAACCATCAGCTAGTCAGGCTCCATAATTCAATATGACTCAGAAATAACTGAAATAGAATCTTAACATTTACCTTCTTCACCCTTTTTTCACTTTCATCCCTGCAGTCCTTCCCTTTAGTCACTTTCTATGACTGTAAGACTAACAACCCAAGTGGAACATCAACCTTCATAGTTATATCATGTTGGAGACCACTTAACAGCCAAACTCTGCAAAAGGCAAATATCTGCTAACTCAGAGTTCTAAAGTACAGTGTCAGAGACTGGATTAAGATGGCGGAATAGAAGGACTGGAGCTCAACTTCTCTCCCAAAAAACAGCAAAACTACAACCAAATGCCGAGCAACCTTCAACCAAATGGACGGGAAACTTCCAAAAAAGATATTCTGCTCCAGAAGACAAAGCGGAGACCACATCAAGAGGTAGGAAGGGCGATTACACGATAGAAGCAACCCCATACCTCCTGGGTGGGAAGCCCCACAGACTGGAAAGTAACTGTATCACAGAGACTCAGCTTCAGGACTGAGAGTTCTGAGCCCCTCGTCAAATTCCCACGCCTGGGGATCTGGCACAGGGAGAAAGAGCCCCTGGAGCATCTGGCATTGAAGGCCAGTGGGGCTTGTGTGCAGGAGCTCCACAGGTCTGGGGGAAACAGAGACCCCATTCTCGAAAGGCACACACAGACTTTCACGTGCACTGGGTCTCAGGGCAAAGCAGAGTCTCCATAGGAATCAGGGTGGAACCTGGCTGCAATTCTTGGAGGATCTCCTGGGAAAACAGGGGTGACTGTGCCTTGTTGTGGGGGAAGGGCACTGGCGGTGAAGCACTCGGGGACATTCAGCAGCCTGCATTTCTCTGGAGGTGGCCATTTCTGGGAAAATCTGGTCCCTCCCATCAGCACTGAGAAGCTCGAGGCCAAACAATAATCCGGGTGGGATCTCAGCCCCACCCATCAGTAAACAGGCTGCCTAAAGACCCCTCAGGCACACAGCCAGCCTCTAACCTCATCCAGAGTCAAAGCCCCACCCAACAGAGGGAGAGGAATCAACCCCACCTACCAGTGGGCAGGCATCACTCCCTCCCATCAGGAAGCCTACAGCAAGCCCCCTCCATACCAACTTTAGCCACAGAGGAGGCAAACACCCGAACTAAGAGAGGCTACAACTCAACTGTAGGCACAAAGGTCGCCATACCAAAAACCTATAAAAATGAAAAGACAGAAAACTCTAACTCAGATAAGAGAGAAAGAGAAAAGCCCAGAAAAACAGCTCAGGGATGAGGAGATTATCAGCCTCCCAGAAAGAGACTTTAGACTGTTGATGCTGAAGATGATGCAAGGCATTGGAAATAGACTGGAGGCAAAGATTGATCATTTACAGGAAACACTGAGCAGAGAAATACAACCTGTAAAAATTAAACAAGAAGAGATGCAAAATACAATAACTGAAATAAAAAATTCATTAGAATCGGCCAACAGTAGAATACAGGAGGCAGAAGAACGAATCAGTGAGGTGGAGGCCAGATTAATGGAAATCACTAATGCAGAAGAGAAAAGAGATAAATGATTGAAAGGAAATGAGCAGAGTCTCAGAGAACTCTGGGATAATGTTAAATGCACCAATATCCGTATTACAGGGGTGCCAGAGGGAGAAGAGAGAGAGAAGGGGAAAGAAAAAATATTCAAAGAGATAATAGCCGAAGACTTCCCTAATATGGGAAAGGAACCACTCAGTCAAATCCAGGAAGCGCAATGAGTACCATATAAAATAAACCCAAGGAGGAACACCCCAGGACACCTATTAATCAAAATGATGAAAATTAAAGACAAAGAGAAAGTATTGAAAGCAGCTAGGGAAAAGAAACAAATGACATACAAGGGAACCCCAATAAGGTCATCAGCATATTTTTCAGCTGAAACTCTGCACTCCAGAAAGGAGAGGCATGATATACTTAATGTGATGAAAGGGAAACACTTCCACCAAGATTGCTTTAACCAGCAGGGCTCTCATTCAGATTTGAAGGAGAGATCAAAACCTTTACAGAGAAGCAAAAGCTAAGAGATTTCTGCAATACTAAACCAGCTTCACAACAAATCCTAAAGGAACTTCTCTAGGCAGAAAAGAAAAGGCCACAACCAGAAATAAAAACACTACAAATGACAAGGCTCATCAGTAAAGGCATATATACAGTAAAGACACTAAATCATCCATGCACACTTATGCTACCATAATCAGAAATCCTGAGAAGAGAGCACAAATGCAGGTCACTGGAGATGCATGTGCAATTAAGAAACCAACAACATAAAATAATTTTATTTATATATAGACTCCTATATCAACACTTCAGGGTAACTGCAAACCAAAAATCTACAATTGATACACAAGCAAATAAGAAAAATCAACTCAAATACAACATTAAAGATAGTCATCTTGTGAGAGGAGACAACAAGAGAATAAGGGAAGAAAAAAGAGGAACAGAAACCCCAAACAGTTAATACAATGGCAATAAGAACATATATATCAATAATTACCTTAAATGTTAATGGACTGAATGCCCCAACAAAAAGACCAAGACTAGCCGAATGGATACAAAAATAAGACCCATGTATATGCTGTCTTCAAGAGACCCACTTCACTTCTACAGACCCAGACAAATTGAAAGTGAGAGGATGGAAGAAAATATTCCATGCAAACGGGCATCAAAAGAAAGCTCGAGTAGCAATACTCATATCAGACAAAATAGACTTTAAAATGAAGAACATTTTAAGAGACAAGGAAGGGCACTACATAATGATCAAAGGATCAATCCAAGAGAAGATATAACAATTTTAAATACCTATGCACCCAACATAGGATCACCACACTATATAAGGCAACTGCTAACAACCTTAAAAGGAGAAATCAACAATAACGCCATCGTAGTGGGGGACTTTAACACCCCACTTACAGCAATGGACAGGTCATCCAGGCAGAAAATCAATAAGGAAACACAGGCCCTGAATGAAGCATTAGATCACATGGACTTAACAGATATTTATGGGACATTCCATCCAAAAGCAACAGAATACACATTCTTCTCAAGTGTGCATGGAACATTCTCTAAGATTGATCACATCCTGGGTTACAAATCAAGCCTCAGTAACTTTAAGAAAATTGAAATCATTTCAAGCAACTTTGCTGACCACAATGCTATACAACTGGAAATCAACGAGAAGAAAATGGCAAATAATACAAATACGTGGAGACTAAACAACACACTACTAAATAACCAATGGATCACTGAAGAAATCACAGAGGAAATTAAAAAATACCTAGAAGCAAATGACAGCAAAGATACGACACTCAAAAACCTCTGGGATGCAGCAAAAGCAGTTCTAAGAGGAAAGTTTAGAGCAATAGAAGCCTACACCTCAGGAAACAAGAAAAAGCTCAAATAAACAACCTAACTTTACATCTAAAGCAGCTAGAGAGGGAAGAACTGACAAGACCTAAAGTTAGTAGAAGAAAAGAAATCACAAAGATCAGAGCAGAAATCAATGAAATAGAAACGAAGAAAACCATAGAAAAGATCAATGAAAGTAAAAGCTGGTTCTTCGAAAAGATCAACAAAATGATAAACCCTTAGCCAGACTTATGGAGAAAAAAAGAGAGAGGACACAAATCAATAAAATTAGAAATGAAAAGGGAGAAGTAACAGCAGACATCACAGAAATATAAAGGATCATAAGAGACTACTTTATGCAACTATATGGCAATAAAATGGAAAACCTAGAAGAAATGGACAAATTCTTAGAAAAGCACAATCTTCCAAGACTAAACCAAGGTGAAATAGAAAATACGAATAGACCAGTCACAAGTTCTGAATTGAAACTGTGATTAAAAAACTTGCAACAAACAAAAGTCCAGGACCAGATGGTTTCACAGGTGAATTCTATCAAACATTTAGAGAAGAGCTAATGCCTATCCTTCTGAAACTCTTCCAAAAACTGCAGAGGAAGGGACACCCCCAAACTCATTCTATGAAGCAACCATCACCCTGATACCAAAACCAGACAAAGATACCACAAAAAAAGAAAATTACAGGCCAATCTCACTGATGAACATAGATGCAAAAATTCTCAACAAAATACTAGCCAACCGAATCCAACAATACATTAAAAGGATTGTACACCACGATCAAGTGGGATTTATCCCAGGGATGCAAGGATTCTTCAGTATCCGCAAATCAATCAGTGTGAT
>PVHT020000256.1:8707470-8722990 GCA_004024745.2 Catagonus wagneri
AGCAACATGGATGGACCTAGAAATTATCATGCGAAGTGAAACCAGTCAGACAATTAGACAGCAACACCCAGTGCTACCGCTTACATGTGGAAACTAAAGAGACACCATGAACCTCTTTGCAGAACAGACAATGACTCACAGACTTTGGAAAACCTTGGTTTTTCAAACAAGACAATCTGTGGGGTGGGGGGATGCACTGTGGGTTTGGGATACAAAATCTGAAAAACTGACTTGTGATGATTTATGTACACCTATAATTGAAATAAAAGCCATTAAGAAAAAAAAAAGTACAGTGTCTCCTTCAAAGACAAGATAAGGGAGTTATGCTTAAACCACACTATTGTATAAGCAGCTGCACTGTGCCGTAGAGGTATGCACCAGTGCTAATAGTTTCCTTTGCTATTCACTAAGAGGTAGCTTTGTCATTGCCTATGCCTGTTCCTGCTTACTCATCTGCATACAGCATCTTCCGTAATAAAAGTCATGTGGGCTAAAGTCCATCTGCATACAGCATCTTCCTTAATAAAAGTCATGTGGGCTAAAGTCCAGTGCCTTTGTTCTGTGAAACAGTGCCTCCTGGTCCCCTACTTTGTAGGTGCAAAAGAGTCTTACATGTTTTGTTATACTGCACTGTCCCTCTGCCAGGATTTCCCATTGCCCTGCAGCTCTGGATGCAGTAATATCACTCTGTGTCCATGTGTGTGCTGGATGTTCTGATGCTTGGGAAAAGCAAAATTGACATAGAAAGGTTACTGCTAATCAAATCAACATGTTACCCTTACTATGAAAGAGAGTTTGATAATAAAGAAATAGTATGTTCTTTTAATGGAAAGTAATAATCATGGCTTAGATTTCAAAGAAGATAGGAGTCATAATAAGACACAAAGAAATCGTGATTTTACGATTATGTTTCAGAATATGAAAAATGATTTTAGGATATGTAAAGTGACTTATTCAATCAACGTGTATTGCCAACTGTCTTTCCTTCAGGGGTATGTTGGGTATTGGGTCTACAATGGTCAATCAAACCTAAAATCACGCTTTTCCCTTTTTTTTTTTCCTTTGGCTGCACCATAGCATGTGGAAGTTCCCAGGACAGGGTTCAAACCTAGTCATAGCAGTGACCCAAGGTGCTGCAGTGACAACACTAGATCCTTAACACACTGTGCCTATAATGATGCTTTCCTAATGGAGCTCCTAGTCTATCAGGGAAGGAGTTATGGGAATGGATAATGAAAGTCATCATATAAGTAAACACATAAATGAACATACAATTACAAGTTGTGATAAATAAGTGAAACAAAAAGATTCGGGTCCACACAAGAGAGAATTAAAAGGTAAGTTCGTTTAGATTAAATGAATCAGGGAAGAAATATTTAAGAAACTCATTTACTGATAAGTGATGATGGTAAATCATTACTAGTATGGCAAATTTTAGTAGGAAAAGTTTCTTGATAGAGGGAAGAACTTTTTCACAGGCTCTGAGTCAGATAAAACCTCATTAGATTTTATTTCCCTTTTCTTTCCTTTACTGTTTTATTTCATGAACTATAAAAGAAGAAAACATCGATGACTTTTAAGCAGAGAAGTGAGATCCTCACATATGCATTTAAGATCTCTGGCTGCTGTTCTGCAGAAAATAGATCAGAACAGAGCAAGAATGGAATTGGCTCTTGCTAATACACTTCTGAGAATGGAAAAAAAAAAAATGAGGAAATAATGTATCAGAAGAAGAAGAAAAAATGACCTTTTCAAATTTCCTGTTTAGAAATTACTAAACCTATAATCTCATCTGAGAAGTATGAAGCATAATATGAGTCTATACATAATACCACAACAAGAAAATGCCCCATGCTACTTCCTCTTGCATACTTCCTGAGTTCTTACCTCCTCCCTTTCCACATAACTGTTAATTTAAGTCTGCAGAAAGCCTCCTCTCTTTAATTGTTGAAATCTTAACCATGCTTCAAGTTGCAAATTAAATGCTTCCTCCTTCAGGAAAGGCTGATGGAGGTATTTCCTAACCAGATATTTCCTCTTTCCCGACTCCAGCTCTCCTGGGCTTACTTTTAAATTTCTTATGTTATTTTTCTATTGAGTGCAGACCTAAATTTACTTGTGCAGTACACTACTCTGGGTTCATTTTGCTGTTGGAGACACTAATGCCTACACAGCTTCTGAAGGAGAGGTGATATTCAATAAATATTGGATGAATGAATTAATATACAACTGAAATTTACATCCTGAAACAATCATAAGAGTATATGATTTTATATTTTATTAAATACTGGATTATTATGACTCTTTGTTTATAAGCCATCTTCTAAAATCAATTTCATAGCATGTATTTTCAACAGCGCCTTTATATTTATTAAATTTAAATATTTTAAATTTAAGAGTGATTAGGATTTAATCAATAATATGCACTCTGTTCTTACTACTATTCTAAAGGAATATTTGTATCGATAAAACTGCATTAAAATGATACAAACTCATACAACAAATTAAAATGAATTTTAAACATATTGTCTACTCTTAGCTAGAGAATATCTAAGTAAATTTGTGCCCTTTTATGAGTTTAAGTTATCATTCTATCAATCTATTTCTACCTTTAAGACTGTTTTTTTTTTTTTTAATTTAATCTCCAGTTCAGCTGGATCACTAGGGGAATTACTTACAAGTCTAAAATTATGAAGTATTGTTTAATATTACTTAATATTTAGAATCAAATCAATACACATTTAAGAGATTGAAAAATAAAAAATGATAAATCAAGTAGTACTTGTACAATAGAGGCAATACAAAATATATTGCATTTAAAATATAATAAAACATTTAATTCAGGAAGATATAAAATTCATGTGCTTGTAAGCACTTTATATAGGCCATAAGGAGCTACTAAGTGACACATCCACTGATGATATTATTGACATTTGTTCAGGGCTTGTTCAGTATAATCTAAGCACCACATAGATACTGCCTTGGTGTCTACTGTTATAAGTGTTATGAGTGTAACTTATACTTATTTTTGGTACTCACATTTTCTTCTAAATTTATTAAACTTGAAAAGAGTAATCCTGTTTATTCAGTAATACATAAGCAAATGAATAACAGGCTTATTCGAGTCTCTTTAGAATTTCTTCCTCTAGCATAAGTACCATTTGTAATAAATAGGTATCCAGCTCATAACTTCTAGTTATCGCCATTTCCACAGTTCAACTTTGTGATTTTATAATGGCTTAAACATAGCAGTACTCAGTATGGTATAAAAAGAAACAGCTATTTAGTGGGATAAGGGCTGAAAAAAGCAATGCAGTAAAATGTAGTAAGTCACAGTGATTCAAATCTCTTCCTGGTTCCTGCACTCTCAATTATGTAATTTTGAACCATTTTTTCTATTATAAAGAAAAAACATAAGAAAACCTGTTTTTTTCTTTGTCAGTAATCATGTTGATGGATCAATTAACCTTATCGTTTTGTTTCCTCCTCTCTTTCTACAGATTGCTTCCAAGTATAAGAAATGACAGAATCAACATTCCACTGGTCCACTAGCAATGCCTAAAGACTTATGTCAATGAACTTATTTGGTGATTTGCTTTAAAATTATCATTATTATTCAGTTTTATTTTTATCTAGGCTAATTGTAGATTAGTGTATTTGGAGGAAGGATTAAGTATTTTACCTGCTTGCATCAGAAGTATGTAAAAGAGAACTCCTGGATAATATCAGGTAATAGATAATTAGTTTGGCATTTGACCAGAGTGAGGTCCAGGCATGAATATTTTATTACAGAATAACACAAGTGAGCATTCAGCTGTTGGGTCAACTCAGATACCTAAAAAACAGCTACTCTGACACATTTACAACCTTGTGAACAAATTTATGCAATTTTACATCCCTCTGCTGATTTACCTGGAAAGAATATTATATTGGATAATGAATTTAACAGATGAAAACCAGTAAATGCTATTGCATACTGTCACTTTATATTACATAGAAAGATTTGGCACTTTCTCACTTAGGCACGTCCATCCTCATGTGATCTACATATCAGAGATTTGACCCTTCTTCTGGATTGAAAACTCCCTTTGATTTGTTAAATATTACAGTATTCAAAGGAAAACTAGAGTATTTCTACCTCTGGTAAATACAGATATTATATTACATTATATTATATTACTATTTTATTATTAGTAAATTATAAATACCTCAAGTAAACATAGGTACTAGCCAGACATCTTTGAAAATTCGGGCTCAAGTGGCAACGCAAATATGGAAGTTATTTCTTTTCTCTTGTATTTGCAATTTAAAGGATAGACGAGGCTCTAATCAGTACATTCCCTGACATGGGGTTAGGATTGGGGTAAGAGTGGAGATTGGAGTTGGAGTGAATAAGGAAACTAGCAAACAGAAGATCTTTTTCAATATTTCATAATTTTTCTGAAATGATGACCCTGGTATTCATTTAGATGTAAGATTCACCAATAAATCTAAAGTAGCTAAACAAACACACTAATTGAGAAGGAGATAATTGAAGCAAAATGTAGAAAAGATTGACTAGGAAATAAACTAAGAGGGGGGTCAAACATTACAATTTCCAGAAGAAAATGACACAATATAAATCCATAGCAATTGAAAGTCCTCATGTACAAATGAAAATTATTAGTAGGAATGTGGAAGAAAGTTGAAACAGACATTTGGAAACCCTTTGAAAAGATAGGTAAGAAAAGGGTGAAGACAAAAAAAGGAATGAAACAAAAAAGCTGAAATTTTAAGATAGGCTTAAGTTACTTTGTTAAAGAGTGGCTTTGTTTGTTAGTTAGACTGTTAGCCCTGTGACTTTTCAGCTACCTTGTTGGTATACAAAAAATACAATGAGATTTAAAATTACTTGGATATATATTATTTTAAAATAATCCCTGAATGTCACTCAATTTTTATAATAAGCATTATGAATGAGAGGTCCAGGAGACAAACTCTTGCATGTGAATCTTGGTTTCTACTCACCATCTCAAGATACTTAAAGTTGTATGCCCTAGTTTTTTTGTTTTTTTGTTTTGAAATAAAGGGAAAAAGAGGGTATAATAATATCCATATCTTAGAATTACTATGTGCTCTGTGTTAATACATGTTAAACTTTTGGAAAATAGTGATTACAACATAGTATTATCTTTTTTTTTTTTTTGTCTTTTTGCCTTTTATGTAGAGCCGCACCCGCAGCATATGGAGGTTCCCAGGCTAGGGGTCTAACAGGAGCAGTAGCTGCCGGCCTTCGCCACGGCCACAGCAACGCGGGATCCGAGCCGCGTCTGCAACCTTCACCACAGCTCACGGCAACGCCGGATCCTTAACCCACTGAGCAAGGCCAGGGATCGAACCCGCAACCTCATGGTTCTTAGTCGGATTCGTTAACCACTGAGCCACGAAGGGAACTCCAACATAGTATTATCTTAGTTGTATTATTTTTGGATGAAATCTTTATGAGATAGTATATATTACTGTCCCCAAATTCAGACTCAAAACTATTTTTTCTTTATAAGGAATATCAAGAAACTTAAAAGCCGTAAGGTATTTCCTTGACTTTTTTCATCATGTTTATTTTTGAACTGAGAGGATGATTTTTAAAAATTACTTAAATTATGGAGATGATGAGACAATGATTTTGAGGAATTTTGTTGTATATAACTAGAAACAAAGGAGATGGTTTAGTGTCATCAGTCTTAACTTTTCATCTGAACTCATTTTTCTTTATTTTAAATCTCTTTGCCCAAGAGTGGTCAGGGAACATGCTGGGAATGAGTTTGATTAGAAACTGAAATAAATCTGCTAAAATTCATGTTACTTTATCACATTCCTTCTATAATCTAACATGCCCCAAGGAGTGATACTGGATGGTTAGAATGGCTGGTTTATGAATGCAGCTGGTGTGGGTTTAACAATTTAAAACTGCACTGAGAGCAGAAACCAACATCGCATATGTTTTAGCTTAATCACATATGAGTTAGCTTAATCTCCTGATATGAGCTTAACTTATTTGGAAAGAGTTAATCAGAAGTCACTATGCATTCATGTATGCAACAGGGATTGGCCATAGTATTAACTGAAAAAGAAAAGTATATTATTGAGAAAGAACGTTATATGCAGTTTTTGAGTTTAGAATTCTCCATGTGACTAACAATGAAAAGTTTTGCTTTCCTCCAACAATAATAGTTAAAAAAAAGGCATGGTTGTTAATACCACTATTTTTGCTACTATTCCTTCTACTCAACCAACATTACAACAATAATAGCCATGATTGATTAAGTGGGTACTGTGACAGTCCCATGTTAAGAGCATTCAAAAATAAAATTTTATATAATCTTTTTAAGAACTTTCTAAGGTAGTCACTAACAAGCCTACTTAGGGCAATAAAATTAAAAATCAGAGCTGTTAGGTTATTAAAACAAAGTCATTCTGGGAACTATGTCTAGTCACTTATGATGGAGCATGATGTGAGAAAAAAGAATGTATACATGTATGTGTGACTGGGTCACCTTGCTGTGCAGTAGAAGATTGACAGAACACTGTAAATCAGCTATAAGGGAACAATAAAAATCATTATAAAAAACAATAAATTCTAAAAAAAAGAATATTTCTAAATAAAAAAATAAAATTTTAAATAATAGAGTTGGGAGTTGAATCCAGTATTATATGACTACCAAACCACATGAACTTTCTATTGTAACAAATAGTCCCATAATTTTGTATTTCACATGGCTTTAACATTTCATTATAGAGATTAAGATGACAGAGTAGGAGGATGTGGAACTCATCTCCCCCCACAAACACATCAAAAATACATCAACATGTGGAACAATTCTCACTAAAAACTAACTGGAGACTGGCAAAAAGACTGGTGTATAATCAATGTTGTAAGAAAACCAACACAGAATCGGGTAGAAAGGGAAGAAAAGTGATCAGGTCAGCACCTAAGAGGCCCTAGGGGAGAACTCAGACAAAATGAGATCGGCCCTGGGGGTTATCTGAGGGACACTTTAGGTGTTCCAGTTCTCTGATATGACATAGCAAAGACAAGCAGATGAGCTCCCCTTGGCTGGGTGGAGGGCTGGTGGCACTAACAGGAGGACTATGGGTAGCTTTGACTCAACACATGAAGACAGCATTAGTACTGGCTTCCTCCTGAACGAAGGTGGAGAGGGTGGATTTAAAACTGCCCGGTCTCCTGTGAACATTCCAGTGCATGCCCCAGCCTGAACTGAGTAAATGCTCTAGCTCTGCTTACTTTGTGTTGCAGTTCTGCACTGTGCACTGAATGCTACCATAACCAGGGAGAGAGCTCAGCCATGGAATATAGAGGTGGCTTTGACCTGGGTCAGTATTTCAGCATGGCATGGGCAATGATTTCTGGCACTTACATAGGTAGCAGCACATCAGAGCTAGTTCCGATCTCTGTGGCTGATTGGATAAAGAAAAAAACAAAAAAGCAAGACCTATCTATATGCTGCTTACATGACACTGACTTCAGAAGAGTAGTATAAAATGACAGAGATCAATGAGAGGACATGTTAACCCTCATTAACATATATGCATCCAATACAAGAGTACCTAAATATGTATACCAAATATTAATAGAACATAAAGGGAAAAACTGGCAGTACTACAATAATAGCAGGGGACCTTTAACACCCCACTGACATCAATGATCAAATCATCTGATAAGGCAACAGTGGTCTTAAATGATACAACAGATCAGTTGGACTTAAAACATATCTATAGGACATTCCATCCAAAAACAGCAGAATGCACATTCTTTTCAAGTGCACATGGAATATACTCCAGAATATATCATGTGCTAGGTCACAAGACAATTCCCAACAAACTTAAGAGGACAAATTATATCAAGCATTTTTCCTGCACAATAATAGGAAATGACAAATCAAAAATAATGAAAGCACAAACATAAGACTAAACAACATGCTACTAAAAACCAGTAGGTCAGTGAGAAATTCAGAGGAAATCAGAAAATATCTTGAGACAAATGAAAATGAAAACACATCTTTTCAAAATCTATGAAATTCAGCAAAAGCAGTTTTAAGAGGTAAGTTTATAGGAATATGAACCTTCTTCAGTGGAATACTCGGCCATGAAAAAGAATAAAATAATGCCATTTGCAGCAACATGGATGGAACTACAGACTCATACTAAGGAAAATAAGTTAGAAAGAGAACAGCAACTACTATATGATATCACTTATATCTGGAATCTAATATATGGCACAAATGAACCTTTCCACAGAAAAGAAACTCATGGACTTGGAAAACAGACTTGTGATTGCCAAGGGGGAGGGGGAGGGAGTGGGATGGACTGGGAATTTGGAGTTAATAGATGCAAACTATTACCTTTGGAATGGATAAGCAATGAGATCCTGGTGTATAAGCACTGGGAACTATATCTAGTCACTTATGATGGAGCATGGTAATGGGAAAAAAAGAATGTATACATGTATGTGTGACTGGGTCACCTTGCTGTATAATAGAAAACTGATAGAACACTGTAAACCAGTTATCATGGAAAAAATTAAAAATCATAAAAAAAGGAAACAGGAAAAACCTCAAACAACTTGATATGCCACCTAAAGGAATTAGAAAAAGACTGAAAAAATCCAAAATCAGCAAAATGAAGGAAATAATAGAGATTAGAGAGGAAATAAATAAAAGTATGAAAAGACCAATTACTAGCAGTGATTAAATAAAACTCCCCGCAAAGTTCAGGAGTAGACAGTTTCAGTTTCATAGGGGATTTCTACCAAACATATAAAGAGAAGCTAATACCTAACCTTCTCACACTATTCCAAAAAATTACTAAAGAAAATAGAATACTCCCAGTTTATTCTGTGAAACCACAATTCCCCTGATACCAAAACCAAAGATCCTACAAAAAAGGTAGTTACAGATCAACAGTGTTGATTATATAGAAGTAAAAATGGTCAGCAAAATATTAGCTTACCAAATCTATAATATTTATAAATATTTATATATTTATAAAAAGGATCATATACCATGATCATATGGGACTTATTCCAGGGATGCAAGGATGGTTCAATATTCACCAATCAATCAATGTGATGTACCACATTAACTAAAGGAAGAAAATGTCACATGATCAAATCTTGACAGAGAAATAGCATTTGATAAAATTCAACATCCATACATAAAAACTCTCATCAAATTTGGTAAAAAATTGCATAATATTAAGAATATTAGAGATGTAATTTTTAAATGACCCAGAATAAATCTGTTGATTATTAATTACAAGTCTAATGATAAATTAATGAATAATCACTAAGTTCTAAATTGAGAAAATATCTGAGGTTATATGAGTCTGCTAATAAAACTCTTTCCAAGAGAAAAAAAATTCATTATTTATTGTACTCATAAATGGAGTATTTTCCAAAGTGCTTTGTGTATAAAGCCTAATACATTTTTATGATTTTGCTTTTCTGATTTGTTCCTAGATTTTCAATATAGGATTTCTATAGTCCCTTCACCATCAAATATTACCATGATGTCTGCTAAGTAACTGATCTTTCTCAGACTAGAGAAATAAAGGAACTAGGCTCCGTGCACTAGCCTAAAGGCAGTATTATATGTAATTTTAAGACTCCTAATCTCTCCTCAATATACCCCTGTGTAGACTGGATGTTTTCACTCACCCCTCAAAATTCGTATGTTGAATCCTTAACCCCTGATGTAATGATATTTGGAGATTGGGCCTTTACAAGTCATAGTTGGATGAAGTCATGCGATTAGTGCCCTTCTAAGAAGAGACATTAGAGAGCTTATTTATTCTCTCTCTCTCTCTCCTTCTATTCTCTCCCTCCCCCCTCACCCCCAAAGTGACGCACATGCAATCCAGGAAGAAAGCTCTCATCAGAATATGACCACAGTGGCACCTTGATATCTGATTCCAGCCTCCAAAATTGTCAGAAAATAAATTTCTGTTGAAGCCACTCAGTTTCTGGTATTTTGTTAAGGCTATCCAAGCAGACTAAGACAAGCGCTAAAATCTGGCTCCTTCTGACATCTGAATGTCTGTTAATTTTAAACTTAAACTATCCTAACGTTGGAAATAAAAAACATTAAAATAAACATTGTCAAGAAGATATCTTAAGACAGCACAGGTGCATCTTCAAACACCCATGTCAATTAAGAACTGGAGTATTAGCCATTTAGTTCAGGCTGTGATACTGTTTTAGCCAAAGCTGAGTAGTTAGTCAGCAGACTTGCTTAAAATCTGTATTTTCATCTTTTAAAATTACTCATTAGGAAAGAAAAGGATAGTGTGTGTTTAAAGGGAATTTTAAAAATACGGAAAAAATATTTTGGAGAATGGTATAGTTTAATGACTAATAATAAGCTTTAGGAAATTTTAGGCAAAAACCAAACTAGATTTCTGTTTCATTTACTATGTGAAAATGGTCTTGACGTATCTTTAAACTTTAAAAAAATTCAAGGCATTTTAAAATACTAGGGGGAGCTCCCATTGCAGTTCAGTGGGTTTAGAACCTGACATAGTGTCCATGAGGATGTGGGTTCAATCCCTGGCCTCATTCACTGGGTTAAGGATCTGGTATTGCTACAAGCTTCAGTGTACGTTGCAGATGCGGCTTGGATCTGGCATTGCTGTGGCTATGGTGTTGGCTATCAGCTGCAGCTCTAATTTGACCCCTAGCCTGGGAATTTCCATATGCCACAGGTTCAACCTATTAAAAAAAAAAAAAAAAAAGGGAAAAGAAAAAAAATAGGTAATACTCATGTAGTGCTTACTATTCTAGGCATTGCTCTCTATTTTATTTTCACTGAAACCCTGAAAGGTAGGAATTATCATTATTCCACTTTATAAATGAGGAAACAGAGACTCAGAGAAATTAAATAACTTGTGTAAGGTCATGTTGACAGTCCATGGTGGAGCTGCATTCTGAACTGGGGTGGTCTGGCTTTAGGCTCTGTGCTTTTAACTACTATATCACACCTGCATCTTTTGTTTGTGTGATTTTCCCTATGCGATGCTATGCTCTCCCATGTGAGAAATGCTTAATAAGGATTTCTCATATTTCCTCTGAACATGTTCTGTTTGGGAGCAGGACTGTGATTCTTTTTCTATTATGCTACTTCAATTTCTTTAAAAATATTGCTTTTTATCATTAAAAAGTTTTAAGTATTTAATGGACTCTTGAACCGTGTTTCTATCACTCACTACTCATAAATTATTAATAGATAATAAGATAGGCTCAAGGATGTATTGTACAACACAGGAAATAAAGCATATATTTTGTAATAACTGTAATTGGAAGGTAACCTTTAAACACAGTATATAAAATAAACAGATTTTTTTAAAAAAGATGAAAGAAATAAGTATTGAAGGGCAAATCCATCCCTACTATAGAAATAAGTATGGGGATGTAGAAATGGACTTCAAATATTCTACTTTCATTGGTAAGACTTTATTGTGAATTAGATGGATATGGACATCTTTTCCTGTTGTCTTTAACCACTAAACTTTAAAGTTGTCTTTGTTTTATGTCAAGGTCATCACTTGTCATTATTTGGCTCTCTAGGAAGACTGGCTTAGGTCATCCAGCTCTCTGCCTAAGGAAAGAGGATACCATGCTGACATCAGAATATTACAATTTATGTTGCAGTTACTGATCATTATAAACTAATTAAAAAATTCCCTAATCATGACACGAATTTCCAAGTAGATGTGCCTAAAAACAAAAATTATAACTGTAATCAAGTCATGGGTTGTTGTGAGGACTGAATTAAGCTATATGAAGTGCTAACCTCTCAGCAAATAGTATCATTATTATCGTTGTTTTGAGGAAACTGGCTGGTTCAGTGGCTTTGAGTATGCTGATGCCTTTGACAGTTTTTTTTTTTCCCAATAATGCAATATATCCATTAGTATTCTGGCTTTTGAAAAAAAAACTTGAACATAGAATTTAATTATTATAATAGGATGTAGACATATGTTATACATAGGTCATTGAGATCTATTAAGACCTGGGTAACGTTACTGCAGACATTTTAGTAATAAGGAGGAATATATAACAAACTCATACAAACAACAAACACAAGATGAAAAAGTATATAATTAAATTCTCTGTAGAGGTCTAAGGATTGTGTGGTATTCAGAAAAGATAAAGCTCAACTGAGGTTGAAAAATTCCTAAAGATCTTAGTCACGGTAGTGCCAGAATACCAGTTTTTCTTTAAAGAAAAGGCACTGTCTAGTAGTGGAAGAAAAATACTGGCATTATGTATCTTCCATTGAAGAAAGCATGGTGTATGCTTATGGAATATTTGTAATGTTAACCATTAAGTCATTAATTATTATGCATTTTTTATTCTTTAATTATAATAGGTACTAGGACAAAACATTTTTCCCATGAATAAGAATATAATTTCCACTCAAATCCCAGATCAGTGTTTCTGTCAGAGTCAATGTTATTTTCTAAGTAAATGCTGAAACTAATGGCTTTATAATGATATTTTTACAGACTTTACTTATTTAAATAATATCATAGCTATTAAATTATTACATTGGATCTGGCAGATAAAAGTATCTGTGTTTTGCTTTACAAATTTGTTTATATCAAAGGCTGCTTCTTCAAAAAAGAATAATGACCCTAGAGTGGGTGATCATGTCATCCTTTTCTAAATAGGTCTATGTTTCTCATGCATAAAATGAAAGGTAGAGATATTGGCTTAAAAAAGTCACAACTCATTCTGAAATATCTAGGTGAAATTTCATATATTTTGGTGAAAATATATGGGAAAAAAACCATAAACATTTATAAATGAGGGGAGTGCTTGTACTGAGGGGTAGTATAGGTAGTTACAGATAGATTTAAACCTATATCTCTTTCTCCACTCTCCTCCATCCTCCTCTTTGCTCCTTCTTCCTTGTCTTTCTTATTTGTGTCGAATCTAAGTTTCTATTAACTGAACTTCTACCAGTTTTATTGTTGTCAGAGGTTAACTCTACAGAGTGCCCCCCCTCCCAGTTAGATCTGAGAATTCCTCAGCCTGTGGCTTTGTCTGCGCTGGGTAAAACCGACTTCTAACCTGCTATGTTCCTGCTATCTTGCCTTACCATTCTTCTAGGTAGCCAAAGGGAAAAACTATCTTCTATCATTAATCACTAGAGTAGCCACCATTTTGATTTTGGAGAAACACTTACTATCTAGGAATAGTCCTCTTTTCTGTAATTTCCTACACATTCCTACAGATCTAATTTTTAACAGGGGTTTTAAAAGGTTAAGGGATAATGTAAAGAGAACTATATTACAGTAATCTACAACTACTGCCCAGGCCCAGAGCCATGTCTTGTTACCAAATGTCCTATGTGAGAGGGCCTGCTTGCTTCTCATGCTGGGGACTAGTTCAAGAAAACAGGTGGCAAACAACTGGGTCCAGGATAGCCATGAAAACCCCAGTCCAGTCTCTTTCCCATCTTTATTTACTAAAGATTAAAACAACCATGGTATCTAGACCCATATACTTAAAATTACTTAATACATGTTTGTATATCACCAGATTCCATATAGAATTTGAGGCCACTTAAAAATATAAACAATCTAAATCAGAATTAAAGAAATCAGGTTACAGAAAATGATAGAAAAAATGAATGAGAGAAATGAGAAACATAGTACACAGATATACACACAATAACTTCTGAAAGTTGAGCCATAAATTTGGCCATGAGCTTTCTGTTAGGCAAAAAAAAGTTATCAAGAGAGGACCAAAAAAAGACATATAAGATCTGTGAAGAGATTCCTTTGGAAGTGAGAAGTGGTAGGATGCTGCTGTAGAGAGCAGGGGAAGGATTTACCCACAATTCAGCATTTGTGGCACCTGGTGAAATGTGATCCCTTAGGGAGGAAAGAGCATAGGGCTCTCTAAAACACTGGTGATATTCTACTCCTCAAACTAGGTGGTGAATTTACAAGTTGATTTCATTATTCTATAAACTATATAGTTTATCTTTGCATGTAAAATTCACAATAAGAAGATTAAGATTTTAAAAAAGAAAGAGATAGGAAAAAATACCCCAAATATTTCCCAAATAAAGGTGATACAGCAATATTTCTTTTGGACAAATAAAAGTGTTTGTTAGCAAATGAAAAGAGTTAATTTAAGCATAAAAAAACAATAATTCACTTAGAAGATATAATATTCCATAGCATAATTTTTTTTGTCTTTTTGCCTTTATGTGGAGCTGCACCCACGGCATATGGAGGTTCCCAGGCTAGGGGTCTAACAGGGGCTGTAGCTGCCGGCCTACGCCAGAGCCACAGCAACGCGGGATCCGAGCTGCGTCTGCAACCTACACCACAGCTCACGGCAACGCCAGATCCTTAACCCACTGAGCAAGGCCAGGGATCGAACCCACAACCTCATGGTTCTTAGTCGGATTAGTTAACTACTGAGCCACGAAGAGAATTCCCCATACCATAATTTTTGATTTATTAGTTCTTTAAATCCTCCAGTGAGTGACAGATATTGAGAAAACCTATACAGGTTTTCAGAAAATCAAACAGTATTTTTTTTTTTTTTTTGTTATACCTTGTTGGGGGCAGTAGTCATGTGTATTGGGGAAGTATCATAAGAGATGATACTTTATTCTGTAAAGACTTTTTGAAATGGATAAATTAACAATTTGACTTTTTGAAATGGATAAATTGACTTTTTGAAATGGATAAATTAACAATTATTATAACTAAGTCCAATTTATATTTTCCTATTATTTACAAAATAATAAACAGTCATAGCAGATCATGTCATGTTGTGTCCTAAATTAAAAACCCAAAGACTACTTTTTTGTTCTTTTAAAGGCTTAGTTCGTGATGCAAAAAGAAACAACAAATTCAGAAGGTGGCTTTAAAATTTTTTGATGATCTCAATTAAATAGCAAAATACATTATCATTAATAAATACCAATTTCATACCAAAGATATGTCTTAAGGCTTAGTGTCGATTTCATTTGTCTCAGAAAATGAAAATGTGAAGTAGATATCAAATAAATTAAGCAAGTAGATTTAGGAGATCTTTAAGATTAAAGTTAATTGGTTATGCATGTTTCAGTGTTAGTCCTAAATGGAAGCCAGACAAAGGATGATGGCCAGCACTATCCCAGTCTCCTAGCCCCCCTTTACTTTTGCTATTTGTTGCACTGTGGAGCTCTTTATAGAAGTGCCTGGACTTCTGCTATCATGAGAGACGACATTGCTAAGAGAGTAGATCTTAAATTTCTCACCATAGAATGGCAAGATATATTTAAAGTGATGAAAGGAAATGGCCTGCAACCTAGAATACTCTATCCAGCAAGAATATCATTTAAAATAGAAGGGGAAATAAAAAATTTCCCCAACAAACAGAAGCTAAAAGAGTACAGCAATACTAAACCCTTTCTAAAAGAAATGCTGAAACGGTTTCTATAAAAAAAAAAAAAAAAAGAAA
>PVHT020000256.1:8723990-8736343 GCA_004024745.2 Catagonus wagneri
AAAAAAAAAAAAAAAAAAAAAAAAAAGAACTTTGGGGGGGGTCCCAGTTCTATTAAGCACAGCTGTGTGACTTTAGGCAAGGCATGGCCTTGACCTCGAGGGCATCTGTTTTCTTTTGGGAGGAAGGGGATGATATTACCCAGCTTCTGGGGACATTGTGAGGATAAGAGGAGATAACACCCATAAAGAGCTTAGCCAAGTGAAAAAAAAAAAATAAATAAATTTCTCACCATAAGAAAAAAAAATGTGAAAAAAAAACTGTATATAGTGATGGATATTGCCTAGATTTATTGTGGTGATCATTTCACGATATATACAAATATTGAATTATTATTTCATATACCTGAAACTAATATATGTCAATTATACCTCAATAAAATTATATATGTCATTTAATAACAAAAAATGTTCATATCTATTCCTAAGATTATTTAGGAACACATTAAATATCACTTATAAACATCTATCTGTATATTGTCTATAAACATGGAATTTCTGAACATATACAAGTCAAGTCCTTTAAGAAAATGTTACCCTTTCCTTCTTATAGCCTTTATAAATAAACTGCTAATAATTTTAAATACTATCAATTATACTCAATTATACTCAGTGCTTACTAGATGCCAAACACTGACCTGAACATTTTACATGAAGGATCTTAGCTAATCTTCACATCATGTAAAGAGGGAACAATCATTACCCCAGATACAGAGATGGGAAACTAAGCCTTGAAGAGGTTTTATATTTTGCTCATGGCAATACATCTAGTAAGTAGTGGAAGATTTTAAAGCCAAATCATTTGGAAAATTTTAAGTAATTTAAAAAAAAAGTCTAACACATGTAGAGAAGTGCACAAAATGAACACATCAGACTGAATTCCTACAAAATAAGCACACTTCGATAATGAACATCTAGAAAAAGATAGAGAATATTACCAGCAGCCCCAGATGCCTCTCTTAGGCCCCCCTCACCATGTCCCTCTAGGGTAAACACTATTCTAACTTTTCTGACCATAAACTAGTTTGGCTAAATTTTGAAAATCATGCAGCTGTGATGAGATAGCATGCGTATTTGTGAATCTGACTTTTTTTGCTCAACACTATATTTCTGCTGTGCTGTTGGGTTCAACTATAGTTCTAATTGTACAGAATTCTGTTTTATGTATAAATCACAGTTTATTTATTATGCAGTAGATGGAATTTGGGTGTTTTCAGTCTGGGGCTACTACAAATAATGCTGTTCTAAACATACTTTTACATGTCTCTTGGTATATAGATTTCTATTAGCTCTGTATTTAAGAGTAGAATTGCTGGGGATGTATATATTCACCTTCATATCCCAGATTTCAAAGTGATTTCACCACTTTCCATTTTTCCATATTTAACTACAATTTGTAAGATTTCCTGCTGCTCTGGAAATTTTACCATTGTGTTTTACAATCTCCAGTAGAATAGAAAACTATTTTTTTCCCAGTATTTGTTCATTACATGTAGTCTGCTATGTACTTCTTATTATTAAAAAATACTCTACAGCTCTATCTTCAATTTTTAATTTCTAATTTTGTGTTCATACATTTTTATTACTATTACATTAATAGTTTTGATCATTACTGTTTTGATTCATAGCAAAGTATATATGGGGGTTATTTGTCATTCTTTTGTTTTGCAATTAAAAAAATCAATATTTT
The DNA here is from genome assembly GCA_004024745.2 of Catagonus wagneri. NCBI lineage: Eukaryota > Metazoa > Chordata > Mammalia > Artiodactyla > Tayassuidae > Catagonus > Catagonus wagneri. The sequence goes on from PVHT020000256.1 coordinate 8,725,678, forward strand.
CTTCATCTTTATTAATTTTAAGTCTTTCTTGAGTTTATTTTATTTTCCTAACTTCATTAGCAGAATCCTTACTTTATTTTTACTGTATAATAGTTAAGTTGTCTCTGCTGATGGAGTGAACAAGTTGAGAATTCTGCTGGAGGGACTTTGATTATAAAAGATTTTTTCAGTCAAAAAGAAAAGAGAGAGAGATGAATAAGGAATTAATTATCCTTTTCCTTTCCCAGGACATTGCCATGTCTGCATGTGTGGATGATAAGTGTGATTTTAATCTTGCAACCAGGAGGGCATTTAACCTCAGGCAAAATTGCAGAGTAGAAGATTAAAGATAACTTGGTCTCCTCTGACATCAAGAAACACTGCATTTCTTTCAAGCTTCCTCTTATTAAAGGCCAAGGAAAAAGAAAGAAGTATTTTCCCTGATTTTTGTACTGTTTTGAGTTCTGCTTTCTGTTATTGGCCAAAGCATCCTGATTCTCTACCCACATCTTTGTTTTTGTTTCACTTGAATTAACAGAGACTGAGAAGTGTCCTACTACTGTTCTTACTTTCAGTTCTTTTCTGAACACAGTTTTTGATTTGTGTAATTCTGCATTTTATTATTCAGCCTGAAGTTTTGTGAGTTGTAATTTCATGTCATAAACTTATATCATTCTCTCCCTTATATCCTTTAAAATATAATTGATGATTGCATATCCAGCTTCCTTTTATGTGATGGCTCAATTACTTTTTTCAAATATTGTTAAAAAGTACCTTATAATATTTTCATGTTTTAATGTATAATAAATATAATACTACTTCTGTTCTTACATATCATTTCCCTTTTCTTGTGTACAGAAAGATCTTGATAGGCCTTTCTGGAGCAGTTAGTTTGGCTCTTCTTCTCCAGGACAAACATGGATGGTATCTTTTCAGCTACTTTACACATGATGCAAAACTTGGGCGAATGTAGAATGTGTAGCTTAAAGTTTGTTTCCCTGATGTATTGGTAGTTATGTTCTCCCTTTTCTTCTGGCATTTAAAATTGTAGGGAAGAGGTCCCAGTTCAGTTTAATTGTTCTTCATTGTAGGTTACATTCCCCTCCCCGCTGCCAGCATCTAGTCTGGTTGCCTTCTTACTCTTGCCACCAAGAAACATCCACATGTTGGTATTTTATTCCTCAGATATTGCCACTTTGGATCTTTAGATAAAGCTGTTTCTTTTTTCCTGTTAATGTTTCTTTTCAGTATTTCTTCTATTCTCTTTTAAATAACCATTTATCAGATTTGGATCCCAGTGTACTGTCTTCCAATTTAATACTGTCTCTATTATTTCATCTTCATTTTCTTTCTTCTGCAGTCTGGCAGAGAGCTTTGAAGTGGTTCATCAGACATCTAACTTAATTTTCTACATTAGCAAGTTTTCTTATAATTAATGTTAAATTTTTTTATAAAATTTACAGCATTTTTCCTTTTCTTATTCTGCTTAATTGTCCCGTTTGCCCGTCCTTCTTTTTCTTATCCCTTTGAACATAGTAACCACATACCAAAAAGAAGCATTAATAGAAAAAAATTTCAAACTAATCCAATGATTTAAAGAGGCTACACATAAAGAGTAAGATACCAACATCTGGTCATACCTTGGTAAAAAGGGAAAGAAGACAATCATTTTTTCTTTTGTTTTCTGTTTTGGAATTAAGTTACTTGAATTTTGCTGAAAGAAATTTGATAGGCTGCATTATTGTTCTCAGTTATCCACCCTTTCTTGCATCTATTCCCTTGTCTTGGCCTCATCATTGTAATCATAGATGGCATGCACTGCCCTCATCTCATCTCTAGGCTTAGCTAGGGGGCCTACTTTGGCCAGTTATATGTGGATGAAAGTTGCACTGTGTCTTTCAAGACAAGGCCTTGAAGATCTCACATGTTTCTGTTTTTTCTCTTCCATCTCTGCCAGGTCCATGAAAAGAACATATCACAGATATTCTTGGATAGCCTGTTGTTCCCCTAATGAGGATAAAAGAAAGATGTGGAGCAGAGACACTCCAGCTAAATAATGGACAGACAGGTGACAAAAAGAGCTTCCCCACTGAGTCCAGCTTTGGCCACTTAGAGTCCAGTGGATTTGCAGATGCATGGACAATAAGAATACATTATTCTTACTGGGATAATTTGTTAAAGAGCAATAGCTAGCAAAAACAATAATTTTTCTTCTATTTCCTCCAATGAATTGTTTTAAAAGTGACAAATTTTGGCAAATTTGTGGAGAAAAGGGAACCCTCATGCACTGTTGGTGTAAATGTACACTGGTACAGCCACTATGGAGGCAGTACAGAATTTCCTTGAAAAACTAAAAATAGAACTACCACCATATGATCTAGCAATCTCACTCCTGGGCATATACCTAGACAAAACAATAATTCAAAAAAGATGTATGCACCCCAATGTTCATAGCAGCACTATTTATAATAGCCAAGACAAGGAAACAACCTAAATGTCCATCAACAGATGAATGAATAAAGAAGATATGGTATATATCCACAACCGAAAACTATTTGGCCGTAAAAAAGAATGAAATTTTGCCATTTCCAACAACATGGATGGGCAAGGAAGGTACTACACTAAGTGAAATAAGGCAGATGAAGAAAGACAAATACTGTATGATATCACTTATATGTGCAATCTAAAAAATAAAAGAAACTAGTGAATATAAGAAAAAAGAAAGAGACTCACAGAGAGAGAAAACAACTAGTGGTTATCAGGGGGAGGGGCAAGATAGGCATAGTGTATTAAGAGGTACAAACTACTATATATGAAATTGAATAAGCTACAAGAATACATTGTACAACACAGAGAATATAGCCAATATTTTACTGCTTTTTTTTTTTTTTTTAGGGCCGCCCCAGAGCATATGGAGGTTCTCAGGATAGGGGCTGAATAGGAACTGCAGCTTGTGGTCTACACCACAACCACAGCAACGTCAGATCCAAGCCACATCTGCGACCTACACCACAGCTCATGACAATGCCAGATCCTTAACCCACTGAGCAAGGCCAGGGACTGAACCTGCATCCTCATGGATGCTAGTCAGATTCATTTCTGCTAAGCCACAATGGGAACTCCATATTTTATAATAACTATAAATGGTGTATACCTTTAAAAACTGAATCACTATGCTGTACACCTGAAACTTACATAATGTTGTACACCGATTATACTTAAATTAAAAAAATCTCCCAGGGAGTTCCCACTGTGGGTCGGTGGACACAAATCAGACTAGTAACCATGAGGATGCAGGTTCAATCCCTGACCTCACTCAGTGGGTTAAGGATCCGGTGTTGCCATGAGCTGTGGTATAATTTGCAGATGCGGCTTAGATCCCGCATTGCTGTAGCTGTGGCTGCTTACATTGTATTGCTGTAGCTGCTTACAAGCTGGCAGCTGTAGCTCTGATTTGACCCCTGGCCTGGGAACTTCCATATGCTGTAGCTGTGGTCCTAAAAACCAAAAAAAAAAAAAAAAAAAAAAATCTTCCAAAGGTAATTATTTCTGTGCTTCTTGCTTCATATTGTTTTCATAGCTCTCACTTAAAAATGTATTCCTTATTGCCTTGAAATCCTTACTGATAAGATTAATAGATTTTTTCCCCTAAATTGTCGCTCTTTCATTATACATGAGGCTTTCTCTCTTAGACCTCAAATGAGAAGACAGATGTTTTCTCAGCAACCTGACAACCTAGAGAGAGTGCAGAGCAGGCCAGTTATACTGTAATCAGTACAACTTCACCCTGGCATAGTTTCTTCTGCTTGTTTGGCAAATTTGCTCTACTAATAAGTAGACCCAGTGTGGCAATATCCTCTAGTGCCTCCTCTTCATGCTTGCAGGGAAGATACTCTAGGTTTTTGCTTTGTGCTTGACTCTTCAAAAGCAGATACCCTATTTCTAACTGGCTCATTACTGGTTCTGCTACCTGATTTCCAAAGGACAGCTCTACTGCTCTGGGGAGAGCCCCAGCACTGCTACTAGTCCTCTTATTTGATCTACCTCTGTGGAAAAGATTGGCTTGCTGCTCACAAATCTCACTTTGTCCCCCCTTAGACATCCAGCTAGACTATATTTATCAAGTTCCTTTGTCTGTGGCCACGTGTTTGATTTCTTGGCAATAGAATGTGAATAGAAGTGATAGAGTCACTTCCAGGCCTGGCTTATAGAAACTTTCCATTCGCAATTCTTCATTTTCTTCCCCCTTCTGCCAGCTGGATGCAGAAGATTCTGGTGGCCTAAAGGAGTATAGATCCACAAAATGGAAGGAGTCTTGGTCCCTGTATTGTCATGAGGCTGCCCACTGAGCAGAAATAACCTATGCGTTTACATAGGAGTGAGAAGTAGAGTGTTATGCAGAGTCACTGAGATTTGGGAAATCATCTATAAAAGTGTTAGTGTCACTTAGTTTAACTAATTCAGATATCAGTACCTTAAAGTGGAGTGCTGGAATAATAAAAACCCTAAAATTTGTAGTATTGGACTAGCTGTCAGGTTCCAGTGATAAAGATGTAGAGGCAGGATTACTTAGCAATGCTCTTAGGCCATGGCAAAACATGTGGTAAAGCAGATGCCTGAGGGTAACTTAGAAGACAGACCATATGCCTGATAGGAGTTCTGATTTGTAATAGTTATAGAAATGCCTATTGTTGGCTGCCTTTGGTGATTTTTGATTAGAAAAAAAACTGGCTGACTTTCAAAGAGAGATTAAAGAAAATGGAGACTGTCCAGTAGTCAAGGATTGTTTCTGAACCACTGCAGTAAGAAATAAAATTATTTAAAAAAAGATACTCAGTAAAACTTTTCAGGTAAACAAAGTAAGTATCCTTGCTGTAAATAATGCAACTAAGGGAAGTTTTAAGATAAACTGGTTATAGCAGGAAGTATGTATCATTTACCCTACTAGGCCCAGTGTACATTAGGTCTTTCAACAGAAACGTCTTTAAATTTAACTGAGATGTTTCTATTTTTTGCTGGTTGCTGCATCAAGATAGTTCTTCTTACTTTTGTATAATGCTCCTCCCACTTAACCACAGTCCTACATTGCACTGAGTTCAGGTTCCAATGTCTCTGGATTAATAACTGTAAAAAGAATGGGAAAGGGAAGAAGTAAAACTATGATGCACCAAACCGGCAATTAATAAGAATAACTGGAATAAGAATTGCCATCCAGACACTCTCCAAATGGCTAGCCTTTGTACCCTGTTGGGTACACGCCTTTATATTTCTACCTCAATAAGTCATCCCAGCAATGCTACAAAATGGGCGAGATCATCGCCAAGGCAGTTCTCTCCAGCTGAAGAAGACTGGTAAGGCAAAAGCTGGAAGCTATCTGCTGACCTTACTCCTAGGAACTGGGCAGTGACTTCTACCAAATTCATCCTCTTAAGCTGGTATTTCCTCCCACACTCTTTTTTCTTTACCTCTTTAAATCTTTCCTACCTTCTAATGTGCCATTTTCCCCTTTAATAATATCTGGTATGACTTTTTCATTAAAAGAAACTGGAATTGAGGATTAAGACGGTGGAACAGAAGGACTGGAGGTCAACTTTGCTCCCCAAAACAACAAAACTACAACCAAATGCTGAGGAACCTTCAACCAAATGGACTGGAAACTTTCAAAAAGATATTCTACTCCAGAAGACAAGGAGGAGATCACATCAGGAGGTAGGAGGAGCAATTACGTGATATAAGCAACCCCATACCTCCCAGGTGGGAAGCCCCACAGACTGGAAAGTAACTGTATCTCAGAGACTCACTTAAAGGACTGAGAGTTCTGAGTCCCACGTCAAATACCCATGCCTGGGGATCTGGCACAGGGAGAAAGAGCCCCAGAGCTTCTGGCATTGAAGGCCAGGGGGGCTTATGTGCAGGAGCTCCACAGGACTGGGGGAAACAGAGACCCCATTCTTGAAAGTCACACACAGACTTTCACGTGCACTGGGTCCCAGAGCAAAGCAAAGTCTCCACAGGAATCCAGGTGTAACCTGACTGCAATTATTGGAGGATCTCTTGGGAAAACAGGGGTGATTGTGGCTTGTTGTGGGGGAAGGGCAGTGGATGGCAAAACTCTTGGGAACATTCAACAGCCTGCATTTTGTGGAGGTGGATATTTTGGGAAATGCTGGCCCCTCTCATCAACACTGAGAAGCTCCAGGCCAAACAATAATCCAGGTGGGATCATAGCCTCACCCATCAGTAAACAGGCTGCCTAAGGACCCTCAGGAACACAGCCACCTCTAATCTCACCCAGAGACAAAGCCCCACCCACCAGAGGGATAGGAATCAGCCCCACCTACCAGTGGGCAGACACCAGCCCCTCCCATTGTGAAGCCTACAGCAAGTCCCCCCATACCAACTTCAGCCACAGGGGAGGCAAACACCAGAAGTAAGACAGGCTACAACTCTATCATCTGCATAAGGACACCACACCAAAAACCTATAAAAATGAAAAGACAGAAAACTATAGCTCAGATAAGGGAGAGAGAAAAAAACCCAGAAAAACAGCTCAGCAATGAGGAGGTTATCAGCCTGCCAGAAAAAGACTTTCGACTGTTGATGCTGAAGATGATGCAAAGCATTGGAAATAAACTGGAGGCAAAGACTGATAATTACAGGAAACACTGAGCAAAGAAATACAACCTGTAAAAATTAAGCAAGAAAAGATGCAAAATACAATAACTGAAATAAAAAATTCATTAGAAGCAGCCAATAGTAGAATACAGGAGGCGGAAGAATGAATCAGCGAGGTGGAGGACAGATAGTGGAAATCACTAATTCAGAAGAGAAAAGAGATAAAAGGTTGAAGGGAAATGAGGAGAGTCTCAGAGAACTCTGGGATAATGTTAAATGCACCAACGTCCATATGATGGGCTGCCAGAGGGAGAAGAGAGAGAGAAAGGGACAGAAAAAATATTCAAAGAGATAATAGCCAAAGACTTCCCTAACATGGGAAAGGAACTATTCACTCAAATCCAGGAAGCACAACGAGTACCATATAAAATAAACCCAAGCAGGAACACCTCGAGACACCTATTAATCAAAATGACCAATATTACAGACAAAGAGAAAATACTGAAAGCAGCTAGGGAAAAGAAACAAATGACATACAAGGGAACCCCGATAAGGTCATCAGCAGATTTTTCAGCTGAAACACTGCTGGCCAGAAGGGAGTGGCATGATATACTTAACGTGATGTAAGGAAAAAACTTCCAACCAAGATTACTTTATCCAGCAAAGCTCTCATTCAGATTTGAAGGAGATATCAAAACCTTTACAGATAAGCAGAAGCTAAGAGACTTCTGCAACACTAAACCAGCTTTACAACAAATACTAAAGGAACTTCTCTAGGCAGAAAAGAAAAAAAAAAGACCACAACCAGAAATAAAAACACCACAAATGACAAGGCTCACCAGTAAAGGCATTATACAGTAAAGATACTAAATCATCCATGCACAATTGTGCTACCAAAATCAGAAATCACGAGAAGAGAGCACAAATGTAGGACACTGGAGACACATGAGCAGTTAAGAAACCAACAACTTAAATAATCTCGATTATATATAGACTTCTATATCAAAACTTCAGGGTAACTGCAAACGAAGAATCTAAAATTGATACACAAACAAATAAGAAAAATCAACTCAAATACAACATTAAAGATAGTCATCAAACCACAGGAGGAGACAACAAGAGAATAAGGGAAGAAAAAAGAGCAAAAAATCCAAAACAGTTAATAAAATGGCAATAAGAACATACTTACAATAATTACCTTAAATGTTAATGGACTGAATGCCCCAACCAAAATACATAGACTAGCTGAATGGATACAAAACCAAGACCCATATATATGCTGTCTTCAGTGACCCACTTCACTTCTACAGATACATACAAATTGAAAGCGAGAGGATGGAAGAAAATATTCCATGCAAACGGGAATCAAAAGAAAGCTGGAGTAGCAATACTCATACCAGACAAAATAGACTTTTAAATGAAGAACATTTTAAGAGACAAGGAAGGGCACTACATAACGATCAAAGGATCAATCCAAGAAGATATAACAATTTTAAATATCTACACACCCAACCAAAATATATAAGGCAACTGCTAACAACCATAAAAGGAGAAATCAACAATAACACCATTATAGTGGGGGACTTTAAAACCCCATTTACAGCAATGAACAGGTCATCCAGACAGAAAATCAATAAGGAAACACAGGCCCTGAATGAAGCATTAGATCAGATGGACTTAATAGATATTTATAGGACATTCCATCCAAAAGCAACAGAATACACATTTTTCTCAAGTGTACATGGAACATTCTCTAAGATTGATCACATCCTGGGCTACAAATCAAGCCTCAGTAACTTCAAGAAAATTGAAATCATATCAAGCATCTTTTCTGACCACAATGCTATACGACTAGAAATCAACATCAAGAAAAAAAATGGCAAAAAACACAAACATGTGGAGACTAAAAATGCTACTAAACAACCAATGGATCACTGAAGAAATCAAAGAGGAAATTAAAAAATACCTAGAAGCAAATGACAATAAAGATACGATACTCCAAAACCTCTGGGATGCAGCAAATGCAGTTCTAAGAGGAAAGTTTAGAGCAATACAAGCCTATCTCAAGAAAAAAGAAAAAGCTCAAATAAACACCCTAACTTTACAACTAAAGCAGCTACAGAGGGAAGAACAGATAAGACCTAAAGTTAGCAGAAGAAAAGAAATCATAAAGGTCAGAGCAAAATCAATGAAATAGAAATGAAGAAAACCACAGAAAAGATCAATGACTAAAGGCTGGTTCTTTGAAAAGATCAACAAAATTGATAAACCCTTAGCCAGACTTATCAAGAAAAAAAGAGAGAGAACACAAATCAATAAAATTAGAAATGAAAAAGGAGAAGTAATAACGGACATCACAGAAATACAAAGGATCATAAGAGACTACACTATGCAACTATATGGCAATAAAATGGAAAACCTAAAAGAAATGGACAAATTCTTAGAAAAGTACAATCTTCCTAGACTAAACCGAGGTGAAATAGAAAATATGAATAGACCAATCACAAGTTCTGAAACTGAAACTGTGATTAAAAAACTTCGAACAAACAAAAGTGCAGGACCAGATGGCTTCACAGGAGAATTCTTTCAAACATTTAGAGAAGCGCCAACACCTATCCTTCTGAAACTCTTCCAAAAAATTGCAGAGGAAGGGATACTCCCAAATTCATTCTATGAGGCAACCATCACCCTGATATCAAAACCAGATAAAGATACCACAAAAAAACAAAATTACAGGCCAATCTCACTGATGAAAAATGCAAAAATTCTCAACCAAATACCAGCCAACTGAATCCAGCAATACATTAAGAGGACTGTACATCTTGATCACGTGGGATTTATACCAGGGATGCAAGGATTCTTCAGTATCTGCAAATCAATCAGTGTGATACACCACGTTAACAAACTGAAGAATAAAAACCATATGATCCTCTCCAAAGATGCAGAAAAAGCCTTTGACAAAATCCAACACCCAGTTCTGATAAAAATCCTTTAGAAAGTGGGCATAAGGGAACCTATCTCAACATAATAAAGGCCATCTATGACAAACCCAGAGCTCACATCATTCTCAATGGTGAAAAGCTGAAAGAATTCCCTCTGAGATCAGGAACAAGACAGGGATGTCCACTCTCACCACTACTATTCAACATAGTTCTGGAAGTCCTAGCCACAGCAATCAGAGAAGAAAAAGAAATAAAAGGAATCCAAATCTGAGAGGAAGAAGTAAAACTATCACTGTTTGCAGATGACATGATACCATACCTAGAGAATCCTAAAGACTCTACCAGAAAACTGTTAGAGCTTTGCTAATGAATTTGGCAAAGTTGCAGGATACAAAATTAATACACAGAAATCAACTGCATTTCTATATACTAACAATGAAAGATCAGAAAGAGAAATTAGGGAAGCAATCCCATTTACCATCACATCAAAAAGAATCAAATACTTAGGAATAAACCTGCCTAAAGAGACAAAAGACCTATACTCTGAAAACTATAAGACATTGATGAAAGAAATCAAGGATGACATGAACAGATGGAAAGACATATCATGCTCTTGGATTGGAAGAGTCAAATATCAAAATGACTATACTATCAAAGGCAATCTACACATTCAATGCAATCCCTATCAAATTACCAAGGAACTTTTCCACAGAACTAGAACAAAATATTTTAGTTTATTTGGAAGCACAAAAGACCCAGAATATCCAAAGACATCCTGAAAAAGAAAAATGGAGTTGGAGGCATCAGGCTCCCTGACCTCAGACTCTACTACAAAGCTACAGTCATCAAAACCATATGCTACTGGCACAAAGACAGAAATATAGATCAGTGGAACAGGATAGAAAGCCCAGAATTAAACCCACAAACCTACAGTCAACTAATCTATGACAAAGGAGCCAAGAATATACATTGGACAAAAGACAGCCTCTTCAATAAGTGGTGCTGGGAAAACTGGACAGCCACATGTAACAAAATGAAACTAGAACACTTCCTAACACCATGCACAAAAATAAACTCAAAATGGATTAAAGATCTAGATAAAAGAACAGATGCTATAAAACTCTTAGAAG
>PVHT020000256.1:8737343-8809673 GCA_004024745.2 Catagonus wagneri
ACCGGCCAGAATGGCCTCATCAAAAAGTCTACAAACAATGAGTGCTGGAGAGGGTGTGGAGAAAAATGATACCTATTACACTGTTGGTGGGAATGCAAATTGGTGCAACCACTGTGGAAAACAGTATGGAGATTCCTCAGAAAACTCAAAATAGAATTACCATTTGATCCAGCAATCCCACTCCTGGGCATCTATCCAGAGGAAACCATGAGTCGAAAAGACACCTGTACTCCAGTGTTCATTGCAGCACTCTATGCAATAGCCAGGTCATGGAAACAACCTAAATGCCCATCGACAGAGGAGTGGATAGGGAAGATATGGTACATACACACAATGGAATATTAGTCAGTAGTCAGCCATTAAAAGGAATGAATTACCAACATTTATAGCAACATGGATGGACCTAGAAATTATCATGCTAAGTGAAGTCAGTCAGACAATGAGACACCAACATCAAATGCTACCACTTACATGTGGAAACTAAAAAAAGCACACAATGAACTTCTTTGCAGATCAGATACTGACTCACAGACCTTGGAAAACGTATGGTTTCCAAATGAAACAAGTTGGGAGTGGAGGGATGCACTGAGGGATTGGGATGGAAATGGTATTAAAAATTGTGTTGTGATGATTTTTGTACACCTATGATTTTAATAAAATTCATTAAGTAATGGGAAAAAAAAAACAAAAACAAATTGTAGCATATTCACATGAGGGAATACCATACAGCAGTAAGAAAGAATGATCTACAATCACACACAATATGCACGAGTCTCACAACATAAGGAAGAGTGAAAAAAGCCAAACACTAAAGTACTTACTGTACAATTTCATTTATATAAAGTATAAAAACTGGCCTAAACTCATCTGTACTGTTAGAAAGCAGGATAGTGAGGAAGTTTCCGTGCAGTATAGTGGATTAAGGATCTGGAGTTGCCATGCAAGTTCATTTCTTGGCTGAGAACTTCCACATGCCGCAGGTGCAGCCGAAAAAAGAGAAAGAAAGAAAACGGCATAGGGATCACTCTTGGGTAAGAGGCAGTGGGACAGGTGGCAGGGGTAAAGCCAGTGACTAGGAGGAATATGAGGTGACTTCTAGAGAACTGGGATTATTCTCTTTTTAAAGACATTCTTCTACTTTTATAGTTCTTTTAGGTCAATTTTTTAAACAATTTTAGACTCAGTAAAATCAGGAGGAAGGTAATGAGATTTCCCACATGTCCCCTGTACTACACAAGCATAGCCTTCCTCATTATCAGCATCCCCCACCAGAGTCGTACATTTGTTATAATTGATGAATTTATGGACTATTCTCTTTCTTGATCTAAATTAAATGGGTATATTCAGTTTGTGAAATATTGAACACATATGATATGTACTGTTTTCTGTATCTATATCGTACTTAAATAAAAAGTTTGAAAAAAAAAAAGAAACTGGAATTGCTCTAAATCTATGCATAGAGGAAGAGGTGTCTTGGGACAAATAGCTTTTGACCAGCAAATAATTACTTAAAGGTTTGGTTCCCTTTAGTTATCAAATTTCATTGGCATATCAACATATTAGACATCTGAAATGAATCTTTGTTTCATATCTCCTCCTCTACTGAATAAAATAACTTAGTGAATTAAATGAAATAAATACTAACAGACATATTTTCATTTTGTTATTTTGAAATATAGTTGATGTACACCATTATGTTAGATTCAGATAACTGAATCGTGATTTGACATTTGTGTACATTATGAAAGGTACCGTGATATGTCTAGTAACCATCAATAATAGATTTATAAACTGAACTTCATATATATAAGCATGTCAGCTTAAAAATAAAGAAATTTAAAATAAAATAATTAAAACAAAGATAAACCAAAACTAAAAATGGAAAAATAAAAATAGAAGGAAAAACAAAAAATAATTATAAAGTATAAAAAAGAAAAACACAATTAATTCAATAATTATCATAATTACAAAAGTTTAAACTTTAATCTTTTAGTTACAGTCATATAATAATTCTTCAAATAACTAGTAACTAATAAGAGAATTATAATAAAAACAATTGTAAAAGCTAAAATTTAGGCAACTAAGTCATAACTCTAATGTAACATTTTATTTTTATGATTTATTCATTATTTTGAAAACAGTACAGTTTTTTAAAAGGTTGAGTATAATTTATGACACAGCAATTCCACCCCTATGTATTTATGTGACAGAAATGCAAACATATGTCCCTCTAAAGACTTGTACACAGATGTTCATAGCAGTATTATTCATAATAACCAAAGAGTAGAAATAATCTAATACCCATTAACTGGTGAATGGATTAATAAAACTTGGTATATTAGACATGGGCCATTATTTGACAATAAGAAAAAATGATGTACTGATGCATGCTACAACATGGATTAACTTCCAAAACATTATGCTAAATGAAAGAAGCCAAATGCAAAATATTACGGAACATATAATTGCACTTATTTGAAAAGTTCAGAAAGGGAAATCTTTAGAGCTGGAATGTAGATCAATAGTTGCCTGGGATTAGGGGTGGAAATGGGAATTGATTGCAAATGGTTAGGAGAGATTTTTAGAGGTGATGAGACTGTTCTAAAATTATACTGTGGTGGTAGTTACATAACTCAGTAAAATTTTTACAAAACACTGTATACTTAAACAGATGATTTTTATGCTGTGGAAATTATACCTCAATAAAACTATTAAAAAATCACACACACACCAGAGTTCCCTTGTGACTCAGTGGGTTAAGGATTCAGCATTATCACTGCAGGGGCTTTGGTCCCTGCTGTGGTGCAGGTGTGGGTTCTATCCCAGGTCTGGGAACTTTCACATGTTACGGGTGAGGCAAAAAAAAAAAAAAAAATCACACAAATATGAATTAAAGTGAATAAATTAAAATTTCAGTAATTGAATTTCATAATTTGTTATTAAATTTCATTTTTACAGTCACTGTATCATTATTTATTTTGAATCTACTCTTAAAACACAGAAATATAAAGGAAGGAATTGAAGACAAAAATGGCAACTCAAGTGTGCACAGATGGTTCCAGACCATTTGAATTTAAGCTTTAAATGAATGCAGGACACTGAACCTGCCTATGTTCAGCAGATACTATAACTAATATTCCTCTTAAAGTTCTTGTAGAACACAATGTTTATCAAATGACAAATAATTAAAATGTGCTCATTTAAAACTTCTTTTGTTTAAACAATAGTTTTCACAGCAAGTTGCTTAGAACTTACAGTATATCATATTAATATGATAGAAAACATTTCAGTAGAAGTCAGAAAAGTTTTTAAATTAAATTTGGTATCCTACTTTAAAAATGTAATATAATAGTAATAGATGGACATAATTTAAATATAAAAAATAGTTTTGCCCTCAAAAGGAAAGCCAACATTTTATGCCTATTCACTAAAAGAACCATTACTCCAACTTCTGCGGTGATACTTGGAAATGCCATAAAAAATAATGAAAGAAAAAAGGTATAAGGTCTATCTACAATACAAGGTATAATATATATAATCATATAAGCTAGAATTATTTCTAGATTACAAAACTGGACTGTTCACTAAGAAAGTATAAGAAAATCAAATAATTAGTCAGAAGGAAAATTTAGAGTGACAACTATTTTGAAAATTGTTAATTAAGAAAAAGAATGTCTCTATATGCAAAAATAGCCCAGTAGAAAATATAACTGGAGGAATTTTCCCTTTAAAATTTGAACTACAAACATAAAATATCCGGAAATATGCCAAATGTGAAATGTATAATACCTAAATGAAATAAAGGTAAAAACTTTTCTGAGAGACGAAGGGCTACTGAAATAGATATAAAGATATCTATATTCTTGAATAGGGAGAATCAATATTGCAAAGATATCAGTATATCTAAATTTATGTATAAATTCAATATGATCCTAACTATTATAATTCCTATATGATATTTTACTGATAATCTAAGACTCATCTGGAAGAACTAACATGTAAGAACATTCAGAATTCTGAAAAAGAAAACTAATAACAAGGAACTAGCCTTACCACTTCTAAATACATGTAATAAAGCTACAAAAGTTAAAATTTCTTAGTCTTTATAAATGAATAGACAGAAGCAAAACACAATCCAGGAACAGCCTAAAACATATATGGAAATTTAATTTATAACAAAGTGACTAAATAGAAAAAAATATAAGTAAACCTGCATTTTTATCTTATTCTCCACACCAAATATTTAATCATTTAAAACAAAACCTCAAACTTTCTAGAAGAAAGCAATGATTTATTATTTTAGAGCAAGAAGAGACTTCTTAAATGTCCTTGAACCTAGGATTCATAAAGCGTTCATGAGAATCCAAAGAAAACCATTCATTTAAAACAAAATGACCTTCTGTCTGGTGAAAAGAATTGTCAACAAATACAACTGACATTTTTTGGGGAAATTTGCAATACTACAGCAGAAAAAAGAAGTCTAATTTCCCTGATTTATAAAGAGCTCAAACAAATGTCAACACTGCAATCAAAAATCAGATCGTTTAAATGAGCAACAATCAGGGGCATACATTGAATAAACAAAATAATGGACCGTGACAAAAGAAAGCTGCCCCAAAATGTTAATAATGGTCATTTTCATTGTTTCACTTTTGTATTCCACATTATGCACCAAAGATTTTATTCTGCACCTCAGGTCGCTTTCTTTAAAATGTCCCTGCTTCCTGAATTTTTTGAGTTGCTACTTTCTCATTTTTGTTGTTGATTACAAAACAACTGAAGAATAAGAAACATGTTTTCTCGATAACTGTTTTTAATTAAACTTTTGGTAAAACAGAGATGATTGTAATTACTCTTTCATTATCTTTAAGAATCTTCTCAAACTTCCTCAGTTTCTCAGCTCATTCTTGGGAAGCAAATGAACAAGAAAGAGGAAGCTTTATTAGCTGGTGGCTGACTGGCTGATTAGGAGCTGCCTGGACTCTATATGGAAGCGATTTTTTTTTTTGGTTTTTTCTTTTTTTTTTGTCTTTTTGCCTTATCTAGGGCTGTTCCCCTGGCACATGGAGGTTCCCAGGCTAGGGGTCTAACAGGAGCTGTAGCTGCAGGCCTTTGCCACAGCCACAGCAACGCGGGATCCAAGCCACGTCTGCAACCTACACCACAGCTCACAGCAACGCTGGATCCTTAACCCACTGAGCAAGGCCAGGGATCGAACCCACAACCTCATGGTTCCTAGTCGGATTCGTTAACCACTGAGCCACGACGAGAACTCCTCTTTTTTTTATTATTTTTTTTATTTTTGTCTTTTAGGGCTGCACCTGCAGCACATGGAGGTTCCCAGGCTAGGGGTCCAAGCAGAGCTGTAGCCGCCAGCCTACACCACAGCTACAGCAACACCAGATCTGGGCTGAGTCTGCAACCTACACCACAGCTCATGGCAATGCTGGATCCTTAGCCCACTGAGCAAGGCCAGAGATCAAACCTGTATCCTCATGGATCCTAGTCGGGTTTGTTAACTGCTAAGCCACGCCCCTGGATGGGATTGTTTAAAGAACAGATTCTAAAGTGTTTATTTTCAAAGAACCTTCCCCAATCTATTTGCCATTGGCTTCTCTTCTTCATATTCCATCTCTGAAATCTCTATCCATAGGGTAAAGGGTAGGCACTCATAAAGAATCATAGATGTCCTTCAGGGACCCAGGACCCTAAAATTTTATGTAAACATTTGGTGCTCTTTATCTGTTCATTTCTTTTCCCAAGGAATCTAATGCTTCTATCAATTTCTTAAAGTTGTTTTTAACACTCATTCCCACCCTCAAATATATTTAAGAACTCTGCTCAAAAATTTAGAGTCAGAACTTTGGCTCCAGACTGTGTTAATATCTTACAAGTCAATGGGTCTTATCTAGGAAAACAGTCTCCACAATGGGAATTTGGAAAGTTTTGGAGACATTTTTTCCCCCCAACACAATAATTGGTGGGGCACTACAGGCAGTCATTGGATGAGGTCCTGGAATACTAGCCACCCTGCAGTGAGAGGGATAGTCCACATGAGAAAGAATTCTCATGTGTTCAACTGACACTCAAAAGTCCCACTGGATATTACTATAAGTAAAAACATTGTTTATAATGATCTGAATGATCTACTCGTGTTTTGTGTGTGTGTGCGCGCACACACACACACACGCACACACACACACACATATATAGAGTAATTTTATATTTCTTTTGTTCATTTTGCTTTTTAAGGCCACACCCGAGGGACATGAAAATTCCCAGGCTAGGGACTGAATCAGAGCTATAGCTCCTGGTCTACAAAATGGCCACATTAGTGCAGGATCCAAGCCATGCCTGCAACCTATACCACAGCTCATAACAACACCGGATCTCTCACCCACTGAGAGAGGCCAGGGATCAAACCCGCATCCTCATGGTTACTAGTTGGATTCGTTTCCACTGTGCCACAATGTGAAGTCCCTGTTTTTTATATGTTTGCATATATGAATATACTTGCATTTAGTTGTTTAGTATTTCTACATAACAAATTGCCATGTACTTAGCAGCTCAAAGCATATGTATTTATTACCTTACCAGTTTTTCTGGTCATTGGTACATTTAGTAGAGCCCAGGCTCTCACAAGCCTGTAATTAAGATGTCAATCCAGGATATGATTCTATCTAAAATTGATCCTCTTCTGGTTGGTGGCAGAATTCATTAGAAGTTATAGCCACTGACTTCTTCAAGGTTAACAACTGACAGAATTTCTGGTTCTTTGTGTCTCTCTGAACTCCATACTCATTCAAAGGGCTCCCCTCATGAGCTCAGGCCCACTCAAGATAATATCTCTCCCCAATGAATTCAAAATTAACCGATTACGGATTTTAATTATATCTACGAATTCCCTTCATCTTGGCCACCTGATGAAACATAGTCACCAGACTGATATCTTATCACCTTTGTTGTTGTCTCTTGCTTATAAGCAGAAAGATCCCTCACAGGCTCTATCCACATTGAAGGGGAAGAGATTGCACAAGGACACGATGGGGGTGTGTCTGCTGCAGAAACTGTAATAAATCAGAAAAAGACTGAACTCCTGTTTTGTTTGGAACTTTACTAAAGCTGTTTGCCATTTTGAAGAATGATTCAGGAACAACAGTAGCCACCTCTAGTGGTGTGCACCCATAGATGCTCTAGTCATGGTGACTCCATGTATAGACCACCCAGCTGACTGCTTCACTATGTCTTCTATATACTAACAATGAAAGATCAGAAAGTGATAAGTAACTGCTTCTCTCACAGGTACACCCCTGGTTTCTCTGTCTGCCCATTGACATTCCTGTTATGCAAATAGTGTGTTGTACCTGATATGGTATGAATGTCAGCTGGTTGACTACACTCTGTCGATTTTTTTTCCAAAAGAAGGAGCAGCGGATGGGAGAGAGAAAAAGAGAGAGTATTTGTTATTTGGGGGAGACGTAGCCTTTTAATAAGTCCCACTCAGTTATCATCAGTCTGCAAATAAATTTATTTAGTTTCAGAATAAGCTGGTTAGCAAAAAAAAAAAACCAGCCTCGATAAATATAACATTTCATGCTGCAGGATTACTCTTGGAGTCGCCCTAAGCCAAAAATAAAGTCCTCTATACCATCCGTTGCAAGGGCTTCATATCTACCTACAAGTCTCACCACATTCAGGTCCACTTCCTGGATTTGTGTCTCTTGCCTGGCAGGGAAGTACATGGAGCTAGCCCATGGGTTCTCTTACCATCCTCATCTAGTTGTGCATACTCTCTTCTTTCCCAGTTTCAAAATTTAGCTATTTTATTTAAGGGCTTTAGATTTAAGGGCATCCTTTCAAGACCTTCCATGCCTTCAGATTAATCTGATAAATGATTCTGTGCTAATGACTGAGTCTCATTTCATTCGTATACAAAGGAAGATTCTAAACTCTTTTTATCACAGTGCATTTCTTTCTTTCTTTTTTTTTCTTTTGCTTTTTAGGGCTGCATCTGTGGCATATGGAGGTTCCCAGGCTAGGGGTCCAATCAGAGCTACAACTTCCAGCATACAGCACAGCCACAGCCATAGCAACATCAGATCCGAGCAGAGTCTGCGACCTACACCACAGCTCACGGCAATGCCAGATCCTTAACCCACTGAGCAAGGCCAGGAATCAAACCCACAATCTCATGGTTCCTAGTCAGATTCATTTCCACTGCGCCACGACAGGAACTCCAATCACAGTGCATTTCAGCCCGACTAGATGTGCCCTTTTCTTTTTAAACGTATTTGTAATGCTGCCTTTATTGTTCAAAAACTGACTTAATAGGAAACACAAACAACTTACACATGATTTTTAAAGTCTCTACAACACATTGGACATAATATAAAGAAAATAATAGAGAATAATCCACATAAAGCTTATATAAAGTTATATAACACACACACACAGACACACACACACACACACACACACAGACACAGACACACACAGAGACACACACACAGACACACGCGCAAACAGAAACACACACACACAGACACACAGACACACAGAGACACACGCAAACACACACAGACACACACAGACACAGACACACACAGACACGGACACACACAGAGACACACGCACACACACACAGGAGTCTCTGTTTCCCTCAGTCCTGTGGAGCTCCTGCACACAGGCCCTGCTGGCCTTCAATGCCAGATGCTCCGGGGGCTCTTTCCCCCTGTACCCGATCCCCAGGTGTGGGGTTTTGACGTGGGGCTCAGAACTCTCAGTCCTGTAGCTGAGTCTCTGTGATGAAGTTACTTTCTAGTCTGTGGGGCTTCCCACCTGGGAGGTACGGGGTTGCTTCTATCGTGTAATCGCCCTTCCTACCTCTTGATGTGGTCTCCGCTTTGTCTTCGGGAGTAGAATATCTTTTTTGGAAGTTTCCCGTCCATTTGGTTGAAAGCTGCTCGGTATTTGGTTGTAGTTTTGCTGTTTTTCGGGAGAGAAGTTGAACTCCGGTCCTTCTATTCCACCATCTTAATCCAATCTCCACATCTCATTTTTGTGTGACTTGGGTAGCTTATAAAAATGTAATTAATATGGTAGTAGAGAGAATTCTGAATTTAGCCATGACATATGGTCTGATGGGTAAAGGATTTTGCACTGGAAGAGCCTTCCTAATGGCACTTCATATGTTTAAAAGGCTAAAAACTTCCTTTAAAACACGGTAGTCACTTTATAAACATAAGATTAGGTTTCGAACATGAAAATTTACATTTATAAATTCCTGTTTTACACAGTGGGTACCTTCTGTATTGTGGGAAAATAATCTGAAAATGAATGGATGTGTGTATATATATAAAACTGAATCACTGTTGTACAGCAGAAATTATCACAATGTGGTAAATCAACTATACTTCAATAAAGTTTTAAAAATGAAAAAATAAAAAATTCACATTTATAAATATAAATGCTACAAATTTAGGATGGGGGATTCGAGGCAACTGCATTTGAAATAGTTATTTTTGTTTATATGTAATTTTTGTACTAGGAAAATGCATTTCAGCTGGGCATGAATGTCCTTCTAGCCCCAACTTCTAACAGGTTCCCTGATTGTTTTTCTTTCTTCTCTGTTCCTTATCTTCCTATAATGGATAATTTGAAAAGTTAAAAAAGAGATATATATGGTACAGGAAACTTTCTGTTCTATAGCATGTTGATGGTGGGTTTTGGCCTGGCTTATGATTCTTTGTCTGCATGTAGTACTGAGTTTGACTTGCAGTAATGTGTACAACCATCTGACCTATGAGATCTACTAAGCATATCTGGCAATAAGGGCAAGTGATTAAAAGACAGTCTATATGATGATAAATTCAGTGACTGGAAAACTGATTGTGTAAAGAAAAGAGCAATAGTACTGCCAGAAACCTAACGGGAATTAGAATATAGGGTGTGTGTGTGTGTGTGTGTGTGTGTGTATACATCTCCCTTATAAAACTTGAGCATTTCTCAGAGGCCACATGTTCTTTGTAGTTCCTCTGAGTGAGGAAGCTGAAGTGATGTCAGCATGGTCACCCATGACCCTAATGAATGAAATAGACTTGTGACAGCACCCAATCTGGCTTGCGGAATTCAGATCTAGATTAATTCACCAAAATATCATTCACCAAATGACCAAGCTCCAGACACATCTACTTTCTTAAGTGATCTGGTCCCCTTTTACCTCTCTGACCCCATTGCTCTGCTCCAGCATCTCAGCCTCCTCCTGCTTCTAACATACACAAGGCATATTCCCATATTCTGTCCTCCAAGATTTTGCACTTCTGTTTTCCCTGCCTGAAATGCTCTTCCTCAAGGTACCTTCATTTTTATCTCCCTCACTTCCTTCATCTTTTTGCTAAAATGTCATTTTCTTAGGGAGAACTTTTCTGATGATTGTCTTTATATCTGCCACCCTTAATCCTACATTCCATATCCCCTTCTGTGCTTAATTTTTTCTCCTTAGCATTGTTCTAATTGGACCTAATATCTACTGCTGATATAACCTATCTATATACAGATAGGTTTCAGAAAACTGAAACCTCCTTGAGAAGGTATTTATTTATTTGTTCATTCTATATAACCAGAGCCTGGACTAGTCCATGGCTCATAGTAAAAATGCCAATTAAAGGAAGATATTGCTAAGACATCTATTGGCAGCCCCACGTTGGATTTAACTGGTTTCTCAGCTCACCAATGCTTTCCATAATACAGGACTCTCAACTTTCCTTTTTCTTTATATCCCCTGCTCCCTCTCCCTCCCTCTCTCTCTCTCTCTTTCCCTCTCCTCAAAATCAGTTCCTTTACTTGGCTGAAGCAAAGCAGTTTAGAGATCATTTTGTGGCCTGAGGATTCCCCTGAATTCTCACCCTCAACCCCAAGTATGTTTTTCTTCAAAACAAAGATCATGCTCTTCCTAGGAAAGATAAATCTTTTCTACTGTCTTTCACAGTATGAAATATTAAATATAATTAGCTAGTTAAGAAAGCTGAACCAAGTCAAACAATAGTGAGAAGTAAGGATTATATTAATTTCCACATTCCAGATGAAGCCTCTAAATACATTTGTCTTTCTAAAAAAGTCCTTCTGTGTACATACTGTAGAAAAGCATGGAATAGCCCTTCGCAACATTTTATTTCCTGGAAACAGTACATTAAATGAGATCATGCTGAGTAACATTAACCATGATACTTGAAATAAAATCACTAGTGGAAGATATTTCAACAGAGAACTGAAACTGATTCACAGAGACTAGAGTATGCAAAAATAATATTAGAATGAACTGAGAGAAATAGGTAGCGTATAAGTGGATTTAACAAGTGATATTAAATTGTGAGGTGTTGTAAATATCATACAACCTAGACACCCAAAGCAAATGGATTTCAGAGAACCAGAACACAGATAGGAAATTTATAATTCAATGTAGACAAAACATAGATTAAAACTGAGGGATAAAAGTCATACAAATGACATCTATTTGAAAATTAGTTCATAGAATATATTAATTCCAGGGGATTCTTAACAATGATAGCATCATAGTGTAATAGAAGTGAATTTTCAATGAAAGTGCTCTGTATGATAGGGAAAAAAGGACAGTTCTGCCTATCAAGATTTCAGAACTAAATGCCCATTCAATTTGATGAAAACATTTCTCATAGAATAGCATTCACACCAATTAAGAAAAAAGAGGAAATAATATAGAAAGTCTGTAGCAAAAGAGATTATGAGTGCATCAACTGCACAGAGGCTAGTGTGGGCTGCATCCTCCTGACTGTGTGTCTTTTGCACACAACACAGTCATCCGTGGTGCTCTCCTGACTGTTGTTCTCTTCTGAGCTCCTATTACTGGCTCGCCTCTGTTTCTCCAATAGCCTTGCTCATTCCAGTTTCAAAACTTTCTACTTGCTTTTTTCTCTCTGCCAGGAATGTGTTTCATTTTTGTCCCTGATTTTCTCTTTGCTTGGAGGGCTCTTTCCATAGAAATTCAATGTACTTTTTCCATGACACCTTTCTCTATTACTCTAAAACTACATTACCTCCTATCCCTCTTCTCGATTTTTCTCCTGAATCCATTTTACAATCTAACATACTATATATATTTTATTTGTTTATCTTATTTATACTTTAGGATGAAGCCTTCACTGAGATAGAAATTTTAGTCTGTTTTGTTCACTGACAGCACTGAACTGGCATATAATAGTGTTTAGTTAATTGTTGTGGAATGAATAAATTAACCTTATGAAGGTAAATTTAGTATGTGCTACTTGATAAATCAATACAAAAAGGGTTGAACTGACTGTTAGAAATTCTGGATCTTAGTTCCTGGTCTTTCACTTACTGGTGTTACAGTGGACAAAATGATTTTCCACATCGTGAAATGACGATGATAATATTACCCAGACTACTTCCAAGATGTTAGGAGGAACAGATGTATCTGTAAAGACAGTACATAACTGACACTATTTAACCTGCATTTGAATTAAATATCAGATTATATCATTGGTTGGCATATTTCCTACTTATTATCCTGCTGAAGATACTTGATATATTCCCATCAAAATTATTAATGTTTGGTAGAGGTTTTCTAATAAGGGGACTTTTTTATTTTCTTTTTTTTTTTTTTGGCCTTATCTAGGGCCGCACCTGCGGCATATGGAGGTTCCCAGGCTAGGGGTCTAACAGGAGCTGTAGCTGCCGGCCTTCGCTAGCCACAGCCACAGCAATGCGGGATCCGAGCCGTGTCTGCAATCTACACCACAGCTCACGGCAACGCCGGATCCTTAACCCACTGAGCAAGACCAGGGATGGAACCTGCAACCTCATGGTTCCTAGTCGGATTCGTTAACCACTGAGCCACGACGGGAACTCCAAGGGGACATTTTTTCTATCAGAGAACAATCTTCAAACAAGCTGGCAAGCACAATTTCTTTTATAAGGGGGAGCCCTGGACTGCAGTTCTTCCTGTAACTGTGATTCTTAAACAGGTGGATTTTGACTCCCATTTGGCATTATCTCCAAATGTTTTTTGCTCACTTTGGCTGGGTGGGAAGGGTGGTGGTGCTGCTGGCATCTAGTGAGTAGAAGCCAGGAATGCTGCTAAACATCCCACACTGCACTCAATGGTCTCCAACAACAAATGATTATCCAGTCCAGATTTCTCTGAAAGTTTCTGGAATTAGATAATCAGCTGCTCCCATAATCATCTCCCTGGATTTTTATGAATCACATGCTGAGGTTCCCCCTTTTTTTTTTTTCTGTCACATTTGAATTTATTTTGTCCTTTTTGATAATATTTCAATACTGAACATTTAAAAAAATGTTTTCCATTACTGCTGGTTTACAGTTTTCTGTCAATTTTTCAACTGTACAGCATGGTGACCTAGTTACGCATACATATATAGATTCATCACAAGTAATCAGACATAGTTCCTGGTGCTATACAGCGGGATCTCCTTGCTTTTCCATCCCAAACACAGTAGTCTACAACTGTTAACCCCAGGGTCCCATACCATCGCACTCCCTCCCCCACCCTCTTGGCAACCACAAGTCTGTTCTCCAAGCCTGTGATTTTCTTGTCTGTAGAAAGAATCATTTGCGCAGTATATTAGATTCCAAATATAAGTGATATCATATGGTATTTGTCTTTCTCTTTCTGACATGCTGAGGTTCTTTGATAGAATGGCTTGGCAGTGGTAGTTTGGAAGCCTTCTGGGAAGCTGTAGTGTGTCAAGGAGTATGTAGGTACTAGCAAGTAATAAAGACAAAAAAGACCACTTTTATGTATATTTACTGAAATTCAAGCTAATATAATTTTTAAAAATCAGTAAATTTTATCTTGTGTTATGAATTTTATACAGTGCAAGAAAAAGTCACATCATTTTGACTTAAGTCTTTTTCAAAGCCTAAAATACAGA
The DNA here is from genome assembly GCA_004024745.2 of Catagonus wagneri. Lineage (NCBI taxonomy): Eukaryota > Metazoa > Chordata > Mammalia > Artiodactyla > Tayassuidae > Catagonus > Catagonus wagneri. The sequence continues at coordinate 8,751,293 of PVHT020000256.1, forward strand.
GAATGTCATGGTATGTCAGTCTTTGAAATGGGAATTGTAGGACAATAATGTAGGTTTACTTTATTAAAAATGCTCTTCATATTAAAATTATGTTCCTAGACTGCTACAAATGCATTTTCTGAAGAAATACAAGTGTGATAATTATTCCAGTGGCCTCAATTCTGTTCTACTAGAGTAACAATTCTTTCTAAATGTCCTAATAACAAATTGGATTCAATTTTGGACCAGAATAAATGTGGGAAGAATGACAACCTTAGATGGAAAATTCAGAGAATATGAATTATATAAATTGATATTTATACATTAAACTGAAAACAACTGCAGGAACAATGTACTCTGAGTAAACATTGTCACTCAGTAATTCTGGGTGAGAAGAAGGCATCTCTTCATAGAAACCCAAACCACAAGAATTCAAATTCGTTTCTTTTTCTTTTGTGGCTAATACCAATTGAAGAAGTCCAAGGAATGCAGAAAATGTCACTTCCTGAATAGGCTTATTTCTTTTTCATTTTAAAGAAATACTTATCTTTTTATGTAGTTACACATCCGAAAGATCAGAATGAAGAGCTTTAAAAATGGACTAATAACAGCAAATGTGACTTTTGGTCTCTGATTTCAAATAGAAGATGCAGATGAATGATAACAAAACAGTATGTTAAATTCAAGACTGTATTCTGTGGATGTCTTTTGAAAGATTTTTTACATATCTTTTTATATGACTTCTAAATGTGATATTTTCACACCACAATTCACACAGGCTTGAATTTGCCTTCCTTCATACTTAAATAGAAAGTTCTTGTGTTTGACTATTTAATAACACTAGAAGGCATTGTTCTTTCTTCATCCCAAGTTTAGGATATAATGAATATCGGGTTCATGGCAGCACGCAAGAATCTTGGGTTCACTTAGAAAAGACTGAATCTTATACTGTATTAATATCTGGTGAATGTGCCTTATCACAGAGTGTCTGAGTTTTCTGCTGTTCATTTCCTTGTGATAAGATTCCTGGGCAGAGCAAGTCTTCCGAAGTAAGCCCACAGGGCTGCATGGAAAATTTATTTTGGGAAGGAAATAATCAATTTAGAGCTATTACTGCAAGAGTCCTTATCGAGCTCATTTCCTCATCTAATGCTTCACAAGCTAATATTACATGTTTAGTAGCAACTTCAAAGGAACAGAACTGTGCTTTGTAGGTTTTATTAATGAGAAATTTCTCTGAGGGCACCAAATGTTTGCCATTAACATGACTACAATCCACAGACTTGCAAACATAGGTCATAAAAGCTACACCAAAAACCTGTGCTGCTATAGCCCAGGACACTATTAATGCGGTTCTGTTATTAAATTACAAGGGCTAAGGGCGTAGTATTGTGCCCAGAGTCTTCATTTTTCTGCACTCCTTCTCCATTACAGCTCAGTGTGTTGAAAATAGTGATTTAGTCTAAGAGCAATATACTCAAAACAATGTACTGAGAGCGTCTAGCCTATACCCAGATAACATAAGGAGAGTTGTTTTTTTGTTTGTTTGTTTTTTCTTTTGTGTTGTTTTTGTTTGACACATGGAAATGTAGGCTCTTATCCACACAGAGAAGGAATTTAATGTTCTACAGCAGAATAGCAGAAAAGAAAATGTTTAGCCACGGCATGTAAGGCACTTGAAAGAAGGAAAGAAGAGAGCTAGCTTCAAGGAGAGAGACTTGATCTTCCTGAAAATTCTTAATTAGAAACACGAGTTACTATATATATATATATATATATGTGTGTGTATATATATATATTTTTTTTTTGCCAAATCAAGGTGCCTATTTCTAGGCATTGTAATATAACTGCTTTTTGACCCTAAATTTGAGAATATTTTCCTTTGTGACCGATTGATCAGACTCTTAGAGCAGACTAATTTTGTTGTCAGCCAACAGTAAACCCCAGTTGGACAGGAGGAGATGACTGAATAAAATGTTATCTTTATTCATCTTATTTAATTACCTACATGAACACAATTTCTTTTCTGTTTCAAACTGCTACTAAAGGGGGTCCCTTTACAACCATCTCAGGAGGATTTTATTTTATTTTTTTATATTTTGCCTTTTGTCATTTTATGGCCGCACCCGCGGCCTGTGGAGGTTCCCAGGCTAGGGGTCTAATTGGAGCTGTGGCCACTGGCCTGCGCTGCAGCCACAGCAACGCAGGATCCGAGCCGCGTCTGCAACTACACCACAGCTCACGGCAACGCCGGATCGTTAACCCACTGAGCAAGGCCAGGGATCGAACCCGCAACCTCATGGTTCCTAGTCGGATTCGTTAACCACTGCGCCACGACGGGAACTCCCAGGAGGATTTTATTTTTAATCATATGCTGATTAAAAAAGATCCAGGAAAGTCGCGGAAGAGAAGTGCCCATTCTCAGGGCCAGTTGGGCTGTGTGGGCACTCCCACTGCAAATGAACTGCAGCTGCACATGCTAGAACTTGTTCTAATGGCCAGAGTGAGAAAAGCAAAACATCCCCTGGAATTTGGCGAGCACTTTAGGAAAAATAGGATAAAAATACGGAAATTATAGGAAAATCATTAGCAGTTGTTTGGTTATTTTTCTGTGTCAATAGACTTTTGTTTAATATTTTAGATATTTGAGCAGTACTGTAAGAGCCTTTGTTTAGTTTCCTTCACATTAAAAACAGCAAGTTGAGCAGCCAACTTTTCAGAGTAGGGTTGTAAGTTAGGAAAAGAAGAGAGAAGAAAATGATATGGAACCTCTAAGTTAAATAAACCCTTTTATCCAATTTAAAGTTCGTAAAGAGAAGAGTTACATTATCAGGAAGACTTTTTTTTTGGTCTTACAGTTAGCTATCAAAATACCTCTATAATTAAGGCTTGCTTAGATCCAAAACCTAATTAAAAAAGGAATATTTTAGAGGGGAATCTTTGTTCCAATTAAAACAAAAATTGCAAAACCCTAAGTAAAATCTATGACAGGAAATTAAGGAGAGCAAAGCATTTTTTTTAACAAATTATTATTTTAAATTTCCATACAGTCCTTTGAAGGAGATGTTTTAGAACAGTTATTCTGAAACTCAGATTCCATAAAACTCTGGTATTTTATGAACTAGGTCAAGTTATATTTACTATAAAAATTAAGGGCAATTATTGAGTAGGGGGTATCAAAATGAACTTAAATGTTTTCCAATTTTTCAACAACTTTTGTTTTTCATTGCCTTATACTCAAATCAAATACAATATTTGATTTAGCACAGGCATGCCTTTAGTTGATTTAAGTTTAATAATTATTTGGTTTAATAATTCCAGATTTTATAAATAGGCTCACAGCATCCAGGTGTTCTTTCACCTGAATGCAGCTAGCAAGAGAGTGCATATGCCCATCTCTCAGCCCATCTATTTTCTGGCTCCATTATATTTTAATCTTATGGAGCCTGTAAAGAAATAATACCCTTAAATTACAAACTCTCAAGTCCTTTGGGGACAAGCAAAAAACAATTTGAAAAGAACCACTACCCAAGGTCTCAGGTTTGATCCTAAATGTTTCCCAATTCTTTCAAAGTTTTTGATGTATATTTGAGTTTACTTTAAATCTTAGCTCACCACTCATGAGCTCTTCCCTTCTTATATTTTAAAAAACTTACCCGTTTTTAAAGGTGAAGTTATTTTTGAGAAACTCTTTTCTTCCAATTTTCTTATTCCTTTTCTCATCTTTTCCTCTGGTTTTATCCCTGAATATTTCTTTTAGAGGTAGTAAAATGCTTATAATTCTTATCCTATATCTTCATAAGATGACAGATTTATACCCATCTAGTGCTTCCAGTGGTGCTAGGTAGAGGAGAGGATACATAATTCCACTCAATGTGGAAATAACATAAATTTTTTTTCAGAAGTGGATATGAAGGTCATTTCCTAAATTTGTAAAATGCACCACAGGAGCTATTAAGCTGCTTTATAAAAATTGCTATTTTTAAGAGAAAAATAGCCAAAAATTTCCTCAGGCTCATTATGTCACTTATCAGAGATGCTATACAGATTTCCACTGTTTTTCACTTTAACAAATTCAAAAAAAAAACATCTATTTTGCAACAAATACGCTTAAAACCTCCCCATCTTAGCTTCCTGAGAAAACAATACTAAATATAATTAACACTTTTATTTTAATAATGTTTAATTCCCTGATGGACCATTTTACAACAATTTTCTAAAATTTCAATTGCTTTTCAGTTGTTAACCTAAATTGATGAAAATTCATAACACCACTTGCTGATTTTAGCCTTAAGTTTAGTACTAAAAGTACTTGAGGGAAAAGATATATGTATTTTACAATGAGATAATTGCGAATGCTTTAGCATCACAGATTGGCCTGTCTGATGATGCCACATTTCAGCAACTTAATGAGCAAAGTCCAATTTTCTCTCATGTGGTTCTGATGATTCACAGGTTCCTTTCTGCCTCTGGATCAAAACCATATTTTGTCAAGAGTCATATTATACCTTCTCTTGTTTGGTAGTAAATTGCTTCCAGCAATGTTCTTTTTCCTGATAACACCTGTACCAAGCTGTTGAGGAAACAGTTTACAAAACAATCCTTGAAAAAAATTCTTGTCTCTTTACTTGAATGGAAGGAACATCTCATCCAAACTGGAAAGACACTGCTTATAAATCCAAACTTACCTATAACCTCATCTACATATTTAATTTCTGTTATATTAGTAGGTTAGTTATGATGGTGAAAAATTTTTATGTACATAGCACACTGGAAATTTAGCCCATGGCTCAAAATACCTTATTTCTATGTCATTTATCACAATTTAATCAAGTCCATATATTTCCTACACTTGAAAGAAAAAATAATTTATTTTTGTATTGATATTAATATTTGTAGTGCCAGATTATTATGAATAACATCATCTTTGAGAATGGTAAAAGTAATCTGTGAGAGTATACCAAATCATTCGTCCATCCGTCCATCTGTCCGTCCATCTATCCATTGTCCTGTCCACCCATCATCCATCCTCCATTCTAATATTCTTTATGTGGAGATATTTGAGACTAAGGATTTGGACAGAACACATCACATTTTTTACAGAGTTGAAGAAAAGGCAAGGAGGTTGACATTAGAATGGGAAGTAGAGTTTGGAACATAATTCTACATTGGTTTCTTAAAGGATGTGGTCATTAAAACTCAGGAAAGGGGAAACAATAAAACACATCATTTGTTGAAATAAAGCCTTCTTAAAAATGAGAATTATTGCAATTTTACTTTTACAAACAGATGTGAAATGCATCACAAAGGTACTATATAATTATTTAACTCCAGAGATAGCCAGTATGCAACACAGAAGCCCTCTTATATCTGAGTCTGCTTTTCTGGTAGGCAATAAAACTTAGCGACAGCTGAGAGATAAAGAAGTAATTGTCAGAAGAGAGCAAATGCCTAAGTCAAATTCTATAGAATTAAAAAAAATACATAAAAATAAGAAGTTTTTATAGCAAAAAGAAAACACGGAAAAAGGAACCCACATTTTAAAATTACAATAAATATGAAATTAATTCAAGAAGGAAAAATAAAGGATTTGGACTTAGAATTGGGTAAGAAATCTCTAACCTTGTTTACATTGGTACACTCAGGTAAATTATTTAAATGTATTCTAACATACAAATTTTCTTTTCTTTTCTTTTTTAGGGCCACTCCCACAGCATATGGAAGTTCCCAGGCTAGGGGTCAAATTGGAGCTGCAGCTGACAGTCTATGCTACAGCCATAGAAACACAGGATCTGCAAGCTACACCACAGTTCATGGCAACGCTGCATCCCTAACCCGCTGAGCAAGTCTGGGAATCAAACCCACATCCTCATGGATCCTAGTTGATTTTGTTAACAATGAGTCATGACAGCAACTCCGTAACATTGTCAGGTGGACCTAAATGTTTGTTCTCTTGTGAATTGAGATAATCTATGAAAAATAATTAGGATTTTACAAATTTTCAATTGTCAGATGGACCTAAATGTTCTCTTGTGAATTAAGTGAGATATCTATGAAAAGTAATTAGGATTTTGTTTGTAAATCTACTTGCATTACTTCTGGTGAGAATCTCAGGACTCCCCCGTAAGCTTTGGTCAACATGATTGGACATACGGTCGCCTATTAAATACTCCTCATAAAAGTATTGACTCTTCAGATTTGGATTGCCATCTAAATTCTGACTTTCAAGGACAAATTCAAGTACACCAATAACTTCCTCTCCCAACTTCTTTTCCAGCTTTTTCAGTTAAGGGTATATATGTTCGTATCAGACAAAGGATGAGAATTCCAAGTATTTTCTCATCTTGTGTTCCTCATTTTATTCAGAATGAAAAGAGAGGCGGAAGGAAGAATTTGAGAGAAGCCTTGCTTGAAATCTCTAATTCTCGTTTGATCTAAAATTTCTGGAATTGATTGTTGATATATTTATGTTTGTACTTTCTTTTTGAATCATGAGAGATTTTATAACTATGGCTTTAGATGAGCTGGGTCCGGTCCGCTTAAGTTTCCTAGAATTGTTCTCACTCTTGTTATGTTTAGCTTTGGTTTTGTCCTTTATTGCACTGTGGGTAGAGGAGAAAGACTGTGCAAATACCACTTCAGGTCATTTATTTGAGGTCACTTTTCTGTTCTCCATGTGTATCTGCCATCTATGCATACACTGTCCATATTCACTAGATTATTGGCATTATCTTATTTAATGTTTATGGTATTGACATTTATTAGTGACTCTGAAGTTATATAACATATAGTATTTTTCAGTTGTTCTGAGACCTAAATTTGAACTTAATTGTGTTATAAAACTAGAGGACAGGGAAAGGATAGCTGGGAAGTAAACAGGCCTAGTTGTCCACTGAATATCCTGACTTCAACAGACGTGTAGCTTTCTGAGGGTTGTTGGGTACACCACAGATCTCATTGAACGTAAAGAATTATAAAATATTCTGTTAAGAATAGTATAGTTAGTGAAGAAACTTATATTTACAGGGCTTTTTTTCAAGTCCAGAGAGTAAGAACACTCTCGAAATTGTATATGTGCATGTTAAATAAATCTCATCAAGTTTATATTTGACTTTTTATTTACTATACAATGCTTTAGATATTTCAGACCTCTCTCAAGGAGAGAACTACTGTCAATTTTCCCTTTTTTTCAAATTCTTTTTTTTTTATGGCTAAAGACCTCTGTGAACCATATATACACATATACAATGTTGTGTTACTTGATGCATTACTTCCTGATTCACAGTTTTTTTGAGGATTATGCCCTTTAACAATGTAAAATAACTTTTTTACCTTAGATTTTGGATTTTGGCTTTAAATTCTACTTTATGTTATTTAATACTCCCTCTTGGTTTTCTTATATTTTTTTAACCTTACTTGTACGCTTTTCTTGGTAATGATTTGTATTTATTTTTAAGATACAATTATTTTAAATAATAGTTGGATTTTGTTTTAAAGACTAAATTGGGTGTTCTTTTTTAAAATTTTAAGTTGAAATATTTTAAATGAACAATGCATTCAATTGGCACAAAGTGAAAAGTCTTCCTTCTAATACAACATTCTGGATTCAGTTTTCCCTTGTTAACACACGGGTATCAATTTCCTTTGTTATCAATTTCCTGTGTATCTTTTCAGAGATAAATTATGATTGTGTAAGCCAGTGTACAGACATAACATTATTTTGCACTTAATATTTCTGTGCCTTGTCTGTTTTTTCGTTTTTGTTTTTTTGGCCATGCCCACTGTGTATGGAATTTCCCTGGCCAGGGATCAAATTCGAGCTGCTTAAGGCCATTGCTGTGGCAATGTTGTATCCTTAACCTGCTGTGCTGGGTCGGGATTGAGGCTAAGACACTACAGGGAAAACTTTGGATCTTAACTCACTGTGTCACAGTGGGAACTCCTTGTGCCTTGTCTTTTTTTTTACTTAAAAGTAAATGTAGATAGTTCCATATCAGTGCATTATGAATTTCTTCATTCTTTTAAATTGATGCTTAGAATTCTGTTTTGTGTGCAGGCACAATTTACTCACCATTCTATGGATTGTACCTTAGGTCTTTTCAGTCTTTTGATATTACAGTTTTGCGGTGAATAACCCTGTACACACACTCCCTTTTTTCAAATGTAATAGTCCTAGAGCTAGAATTGCAAGATCAGAGGACATTTACAATTTATTTTTTAAAGAATGTATTTTATTTTTTTTTCATTCCTGAGTAGGTAGTACATCACATATTCTAGAATTCAAATGACATAATAGGGTAGGCATAGTGATTGCCCACTTCTCCCTTCCCCAAAGATGTCCACATCAGTATCTCCAGAATCTATGAATATGCAGTCTTACATGGAAAAGGCAACTCTGCAGATGTGACTAAGGTTAAGGACCCTAATATGGAAAGAGATCCTTCTAAATTATTTGGATGGGCTTGATCTAATCACATAAATCCTTAAACTGGAGAGTATTTATTAGCTACAGTTAGTGAGAGGCTTGAAGACAGAAAGTCAGGGAGATGTGATGTTGCTGTCTTTGAAGATGGAGAAAGGGGCCTACAAGCCAAGGAATACATGTGGCCTTTAAAAGCTGGAAAAGGCAAGGAAATGGATTCTCCCCTGGAGCCTACAGAGAGATAAGCAGGCCTTCTGACTCCTCTTAACTCTGTGAGACCCTTGTCAGACTCCCGACCTACAATATTATATGAAAAGGAAGCTGTGTTGTTTTAAACACCTATATTGGTCATAATTTGTTAAAGCACCATAGAAAACTAATTAAAGGGAAAAGAGAAGGAGCATTTCACATGCTCTCTCTCCTAAGTAAACTAACTTATTCCTCTCACTAGATGGAACCATCTGCTTCCTGTGCATGCTTTCTGAGACATTCAGGAATTTATAAATATTTGTACACCATGTCATGGGTTTTAAGGTGCATTTTTTTTTCATTTTTCAGGTATAAAATTGGATGCATTTTGCAATCAAGGATTCTTAAAATTGAGTCCTGGAGAAAACTTACATTTGCTTTTGCCAGTCATCTGAGGTGTTACAACCTGACACTATTTTAAATTCAATTCTCTCAGTTAAAACTCTTTGGATTTTTTGAACCACATGGATAATGTGAACTCAGTTCACAAACCCTACATAAGTACTAGCTTGTGGTTCAAATTCCAGATTATTTTTCTCTCTTACACTACTGTCAAGTTTGAGACATGCTAGTTTCCTTGTTATTTCTCTGCCTAGTGGGCTTACTTGTCATTTACCCTTTAGTGAGGATTAAGCAGTTTGGTGACTCAGCTGTATGTGTGTGTCATCAAGCAGATTTTCAGTCTTGGTTGTTTATCCTTCCTCCTTATACTAATTGCAAATTGCAATTGATAATCTCTTAGATTTGATGAAATCTACTACATAAAAATTACATTCAATGGGAAGAATTATGTTTTCTTCTGTGTTGTAGTTTTTAGAGATCAAAAGGTTTGTGGAGTTGTTGGTTACAATATAAATAGTGGGCATCACTGTAACCATTCACTTTAGGGACTTTCTGTATTCTCTACCACTTAATTTCAGATACAGGCCATCACCAGTAATGAATCTCATCAATGACAGTGAGGACTATTGCCTTATATATGCTTGAATGTTGGCACATATGAAAAGGGTGGCGGTGGAGGGGGACTTTGCTGTGAAATCTGGTCTTTTCGATCCCTTCAGAATCATCTGGGACATTCTTTTCCCTTCCCTCCATTGCAATTTTGGATTCCTGTTTACTACTGCTCTTGTATTTCTCTTGTGCTCAACTTTGTTTGGGTCAAGCATCCAGCTGCTGCTTCCTGGGAGAGGAAGGGAAACCTTTTGAAGATAATTTAAGGCTCACAACGTCTTTATTCTAATCTCCCTCTATTTGATTGCTATTTTGAATGAACACAGGAATCTAGATTGGAAATAAATATCCTTATACATTTTGAAAGCATCACCGCATCGTTGTTAGATCCTGGTGGTGACAGTGGAGTGTGGAAGTCATTTAGATTCTTGCTCCTTTAAATGCAACCTGTTTTGTTTGTTTGCTAGGTGTGTTTTTCTCTTTGCTCTGGAAGCTGTTATTTTCTGCATTTTTGTCCCATTTCACAGTGATGTGTTTTGTTGTCATCTGCTTTCTTGTATTGGGGACTAAGTGGACCTTTCTATTTTGGAAACTCATGTCCTTCAATATGTGGTGTCAAATTATTTTATTGATGATTTTCTCCCTCACATCACTTTTTTTCTTTTTTTTAATATTCCTTTGCTCTCTTTGCAACCTTTATTATTGCAACCTTTATGAGGTGTTGAACCTCATCCCAATTTTCTTATTTTCTTTTTAATTTCTTTATCCTTTTTTTCTATATTCTGGGATAATTCCTTTACTTTATGTCTTTAACTAATTTTAAATTTAAAAGCTATTTAAATTTTATTCTGTTTTGCTTATATATTTTATTTTAAAATACTTATTTATATCACTTTACATTTTGAGAACTTGCTCTGGTTCTCCAAACATTTCTTGTAGGTTCCATCTTGCTTCATGGATATAATTTATTGTCTTATCTCTGAGTTAATATCAGTAATAGTTTTTTTTTAAAGAAGTATCTTTAAAATACTCCTGTACAGTTTCCATTCCTTCCAAATTTATTTTATTATTTTTGGTTTGTTTGGTTTCTGTCTTACATAGGAAAAGCTTTTCTCAAATGGTAATTAGATCTCTGGTCATGATTATGAACAGAGAAGTAAAACGTGATTGAAAGTACTGGGCATATGAGTGAGACTGCCAACTTCAAACTTCATTAGAGGGTGAGCTAGGAGGGTTAAGGACAGTTTGCATGTAACATAATTCCATGTTTTCATTAGGGACTCAGGTGTTTGTATCTGCAATCCTCCTTTCTATATAATTTCTACTTTACTTTTTCCAGACATTAAAATTTATGATTTCTTCAGTGATGCAGAAAGACTAAAGGAGTAGAAGAAGGCATCTTGGGATCCAGCTACTCCTTAAATGACATTTTTCCAACTTTCACACTATTTTAACACGGATCTTTCACTCCAATTCTAAAGTTATTCAATTCTGCTACATCCTAAAGCTTTTCAGAGATTTTTCCAATTTAAATCTGATTATCTTTCAGTTCTCTGTAGTACTGGTTTGGTCCTCACTGTCTTGTATCTTTTACACAAAGGTCTATCCATTCATCTGATTTATTGATTCCTAAAACTTGTTTTACTCTTTTTTCCCATTCTTTCCATCTTTCTGGGTTTATTTCTTAAAAAGCAACTCACTTTAATAAAGTTTTATTTTTAAGAATACAAATGCTTAGAGTTAATTTGATACCAACTTGGAATTTGCTTTTATTTTTCTTTTAATGAATGGAATTTTGACTCAACTTTCACTGTAGTGTGGCAGGCAGATAATGAACCCTGAAGTTATGGCCATGTCCTAATATACTAAATGCTTAATTTTTATTCAACTTTCAATTGGCAATAACGTGCCTTCAAGTAATTTGTTTTTGAAGGGGTGGTGGCAAATATATTTAAGCACTTACATACTTCATAACTTTGTTTTCAGTTATGAAATACAATTATTAATAAAAAGCTTAGATGAAGATACTTTTCCCTAAAAATCCTCTAAAACATTAGTCTATTACCTCTGTCATTCCATATGACAGATAAAAATTACGATATTCCACCAGTTTTCATTTCTTTATTGATAGCTTATAATTTTATTTCCCCCAGATACTCAAGAATTTTTTCTTAATCCTCAAAATCCAAACATCTGATTTTCTTTCCTCTGTAGTGTGGAAGGGCTTTTCATTTTTTTCCTCCAAATTATTGATTCAATTTTTTATGAAACAAATTTAGACTCATTTTATGTGAATATTGCCTGTTTTCAGTTTTACTGAAATATAAATGATATGACATTATATAGATTTAAGGTATACAATATGTTGATTTGATGCACTTTCATATGTCAGAATGATTACTACCATAACATTAGCTAACACCTGCACTGTGTCACATTATTACCTTTTCTTTTTTATGATGAGAGCATTTAAGATTTACTTTCTTAGCAACTTTCAATCATATAATGCAGTATTATTAACTATAATAACTATGCTGTACATTAAATTCCAAGAACTTATGCATTTTATAGCTGAAAGGTTGTACTTTGACCAACATCTCCCCTTTCTCCTTACTTCCAGCCTTTCTAGACTCTGTTTCTGAGTCTGGCTTTTTCTTTTTATTCTACAAGTACATGATATCATATAGTAGTTATCTTTCTCTGACATTTCACTTACCATAATGCCCCCAAGATTCAACCATCTTGTCTCAAATGGTAGGATCTCCTTCCCTTTTTTAAGGCATTATAATAATCCATTGTGTATATATATATATCCTTTTATCTGTTGAGGGACATTTTGTTTTTACAGCTTGGCTATAGTGAACAATGGTGCAATAAACATGGGTGTGAAAATACCTCTTTGAGATTCTGTTTTCATTTCCTTTGGATATATATCCAGAAATGGGATTACTGGATCATATGGTAGCTATACTTTTAATTTTTTGAAGACACTCCCTATGATTTTCCAGAGTAGCTACACAAATTTGCTTCCTACTACCTGTGCATAACGGTTGCCTTTTCTCCACATTCTCACTGACATCTGGTATCTCTTGTTTTTTGATGATGGCCATCCTAACAGTTGTGAGGTGATAGCAGATTGGGGTTTTGATGTGCATTTCCCTGAAGATGGGTGGTACTGATCACCTTCTAGGTACCTATTGACCATTAGCACATCTTCTTTGGAAAAATGATTTTTTAGTACCTCTGTCCATTTTTAAACTGTTTTGTTTTTGGTTTTTGTTTTGCTATTGAGTTGTATGAGTTCTCTATTTTGGATATTAACCCCTTATCAGATATATGATTTATAAACATTTTCTCCCATTCCGTAGGTTGCCCTTCCGTTTTGTTGATAGCTTTTTTTTTGCTGTGCAGAAACCTTATAGTTTGATATAGTCCTACCTACTTAATTTTGCTTTTGTTGCCCTTCCTTTTTATGTCATATCCATAAAAAATTATTGCCAAGACCAAGGCCTAGGAGCACATCCCTTATGTTTTATTCTGGGATTTTTATGGTATCAAGTCTTATGTTCAAGTCTTTAATCCAGTTTGAGAGCTGATTTTGTAGACAGAAATCCAGCTTGAAACTTTCTTTTTCATGTGACTGTCCAGTTTTCCCAGCATCATTTGTTGAAGAGACTATCCTATTTCTGAGTATTGTATTTTTTTGTTCATTGCAATCTCTTTTCACCTCATTCTCTTTAATGTACTTTAATTTCTCTTTATTCTCTTCTCACAGTATTTTTATTTCAGTCCTTTCTATAGTTTCATACTTTTGTTACATAGCAGTCGTATTTTCTTGTTTCCTTCTAGGAGTAAATAATATTCTCTAAAATTTTCTATGGGTTTCTGTTCCTTCACGTAATAATTTTATGAGATTTGCTAGTCTTTTTTTTTTCCTTCTCCTTACCCATTTTTCCATTGTTTTTGGGTACATATTTTATTCTTATTCTTTCTCAAACGATATATATTGGTCTTTGCCATCAGAGAGTGCATATGCTCTATTCTTGTCCTACTTGCTTTTGTTTTGAGTCCTGGTTGTACCATCTTTTACAATTCACAAATAGATGATATGTTCCAAACTAAATTACCCATATTTCTATTTTAACAGTGTTCATTAAGTAGATGGGGGCTTCTGATATCCTCACTGCTTTGCTTTCTGACTCTGGACAAAGTTAGTATGAAAAAAAGCATAATCATATCATCACAACCCTTACTTTCTCTGTTTCTCCGGAGAGCTCTTTAATACTAAGATCTACACATTGGTGTCAATGTGTCATGCCCCTCCCAACATCTACCCCCTGCTCAAACTCTTATTCTGTTACTCTTTGGGTTTTCAGTTCCTTATGGAAGAGCTATAAAGGAGGAGATATTCAAGGTAGCATGGGGCAGCCGTACTCTAGCAATCTCAAGAAGCAAGACACATCTCTGCCATCAGTTCATGATTTCTGATTCAAAGGACTGATACTTGCTACCGCACAGGCTAAGCACAATGTATTATTATTTTTTCAATTTAGTTCTATCAAGCTTATGAGAAGAAATCCCTTTTATAATATGGTAATTATTTGGTTGGTAGTCCTAATTAATTTAATAGTATACAAAGATAATTTAGTGAGAAGTTTGGAAATGTTTTACCAGGATCTCGCAAATAAATTCCATAATAAATTAGTAGTTAGTTTCCTTACATATGTATAAGTTAATAAAATCAAACACTTTCCTCCTGATCCATCACCACGTCATGCCTCTAACAGGAGCATATCCCTCATGTTAGTGGATGCATGGAATGTACTGCTATATCATTAAAGTGAACCCCAACAGGAGGTTTGTCAACATTCTATAAATAAATAATGACGTATAGCCTGGGCTCACATGTTCTCAGGCCCTTTGTACCAATGCTGTAGAATCACTGAACTATTGAAAAATAAGACTTTGAGGCACACTCTGGTTTTATCAATATATAAACTGAAGTTAAAAGAATTTAAGAAAAAGATGGAAGAAAGATCTCTTACCTGGTTTAATTATAGAAGAGACATAAAGTCAGAACTCTTCACTGCCTAATAGTCATTTAACAGTGCCACAGTATTCTTTGCAAGGTGGAAAGCAGAGGAGGAAAAGCCTTGCTTGAGGTTTCTTTGTAAGTGAAGCAGAGAGTTATTCATTAACTAACCCAGCATGGGATTCTCTTTTCAAATGGATGAGTGATGACTAGAGGATGACCAGCCAGCGCTTGAGACCTTTTTATTGAAGAGCTGAAACCTAAGGGCCTTAAACCCTTTTCCAGAGGGGACCACTCTAGACTATTCAGGGATGCCTGGTGCATGCCTAAGAGAAAAGTTATAAGGGCTCAACTTATGGATATCCATGTAGAGAGAAATGCTGAAAAATTATCTCATATTTTTGTCCTTTAGTCTGCTGTCCAATAAATATATTCAGAGCATTGTAAATGACATCCTGCTTTACTCAAAACACCAGGAGTTTTTCCTGTCTAACCCCTGTTTCTAAATTCTCATTTGAGCTTCAATACATTGTTTGTGAAAGAAATTCAGTCCTGATTTATGCTGGTTTACCTCTGAATAAACTTCAAAAAAGCAAACTTAATTATAATTTTACTAGAGATTACTCATGGAGATTTGCTAAAGGGAAAGTTCTAAAATTAGATACATCCACCTTAATTTATGCATTGGTTTATTTTGCTCATCATGACCATCTGCCTATCACTTTTAAGATTTAGAAGTAAAAACTGATTTCTCTTTTAGGAGAGGAAAATGTACAAAGGAAGCAATTAGACTGTATGATTTTAGGGAGAGGGAACAGAATAAGTATTATCAGAAAATAGAACTGAAAGGTAACAGTTTTAGCATTTATGTTGTTTATTGTTTAACTTGAAAGCCATTTGACTAGAATGGAAGGTTTGCAGATTTGAATGACCAAAAAATAAACTTAGCAAGTACAACTTTTTAAAAAATTATTTTTTTTTTTGGCTGTACCTGTGGCATGTGGAGTTCACGGACAGTGATCAAACTCACACCACAGTAGTGACCTGGGCTGCTGCAGTGACAATGCCTGATCCTCAACCTGCTAAGCCACCAGAGAAATTCCTAGCAAAAATAATTCTTAGGTAAAGTCATTTAACTCATTCTCTTTTCTTCCACGTTATATTCCAAGGTATCCAATTTCTTCAGGCCTTGCTTATATAGCCATTCGGCAGTCTATGGATTATAACAGGCCAGATCTTGATGCCATTTCATTCATAGATTTAATTAGAAATATACATTCTTACTATCATTTTAATAAATATGTATCCTAATGGTGTACCTCATCATTTGGGCCATGCACTTTTCTTGGCATATAAATTTGGCTAATATGTAGCTCCTTCCTCAACAAATTTAGAGTTCAGCTGAGGGACAACAGATGAATAGATATTATGATATGTGCAGTGCTTTATCAGTTACAATGTCAACTGTAATTGAGAGTGGCTTAAGTGCAAAATGACATTTTTTTGACTTATAAAAATGAAATATTTTAAGATATGTCTCCTTATTGTGACACAAATGCATTCACATGAAGTCACCATATTTTGGCCCCACAGAGTAGTCCTATCTTTGACAGGTTCACATCATTATCACACCATGTCCAGAGAAATACAGAGACTCTGTTTTCCCTACAGCCAAATTGTGATTCCTCTAGGACATATTTGAGAATTTGTTAACAGAATTGGGAGCATAAAACAATAAACAGTCACTCAATGCAGTAGTAGAGATCTGATTCTGTTTCATTGTCAGGAAAATGGAGTTTTCCTTGTACTCTAGAAATAAAATATCATAGAACTTAAGTTTGAAATGTTTCTCAATGCCTGTATCAGCAAAATATTTCTAAGGCTGCTGTCTTTTTTTTGGGGTGGGGGGCGTAAGTATGGCATATGGAAGTTCCCAGGCTAGGGGTCAAACTGGAGCTGTATCACAGTCATAGCAATGCCAGATCTGAGCCTTGTCTGCAACCTATACCGCAGCTCATGGCAACGCCGGATCCTTAACCCACTGAGCAAGGCCAGGGATTGAACAGGCATCCTCATGGATACCAGTTGGGTTTGTTTCCTCCAAGTCACAACAGGAACTCCAAGACTGCTGTCTTTTTACATTATACTAATCAAATCATAGGATAGTCCTAAAGAAGATACAAGTTATGAATTCACATTGGTTAAAAGAAGTAAGGGGAATATAAAGAAAAGGAGAACTTTAGGTAGATTTTTCAATAACAGGTCAGCCCCGGGGTGCAGGCCTCTGCTCCATGGGCCTGACAACTAGCTGATGATTTCTGCACTGCCATCACTTACAGGCCTGGGACATGTTTTTAACTATCTAGGGGACTGCTAAGAAATTGGTTCCTTACAGTTACTACAAATAAGAAGATTTGATTCATCAATTATCCCTTTGTCTGGAAGAGGCCGTTAAATTTGATGAAGGACGCTGTCAATGCATTAAAAGTTATGACTGAGTGAAAGGTGAGAACAAATGCTGACAAGTATGGTAAACATTAGGGAACACCTGATGAGACACAGGACAAGCTGGGCAAATGGGTCATAAAGCTGATTTAGCAGAAGGACAGTAAAATCCTTCCTTTCAAATGATTTGACTTTTTGGAGACAGGGTTTACTAAGGAAGGTAGACGACATGTTTTTACTAGATTTTGCAGACATCAGTCTTGTATAATCATTCTTTATTGTGGCACTAAATCTATGAAATTCTTATAGTCTTTTTCCCTTTACATAAACATTTTTTCTTATGAAAAGCAGATATTTACTCCCTCTAACCATAATAATTGTTTTTGACAAGTTCTTTTCTATATCATTTAAAAGTCATGCAGAATTTGTTGTTGTTTTAAGTGAAGATTGGCATACAGTAATGATTTAGAAATAAATACAAAATGAAGGTGGACTAAGGAAGACCAACAACTTTTCCCTCCACTAAGAAATTTTATAGTGACTGCTTTATAACTCCTCTTGCTACAGATGATTTCATCCCATAACCACGATAGTAACAGTCCTTATTAATACAAAGGCCTCAAAAGTGTTAGAGATTTGTTTTGTTTGTAAATAGCACCTAGACATTTAGATGTTTATTCAAAGTTTATCCGAACCTCACTAGTCCGTGAATATTTAGTAGTTTCCTACAAGATTTGTAGTTTTGGATTGCATTGGAGGACAGTGAAACCAAACTTCTTGGTAGCTTTTCACAGAGTCTGATATTTTCTCATGTCTAATGAGACATCTACATGCCCATTGTCTTTTTAAGGCTGTGGTCAAATGCTGAGTTATGCCTTGTGGCTTGGCCGTCACTGTGAATGGCCAAGGACTGCTCTCTAATTTATACCCTTTTATTAGTAATGTAATGCTAGCTGCTGAAACAAAGAAAGCCTAAATTCTCTGTGGCTTAACATAATAGAAATTTATTTCTCACTCATATCATGTCTAAGTGGCAGTGGAGGATCTATTCCCTGTAGTACGTAGGGACCAGGCTAAGAAAACAGTTGATGTCTATGATGACTCTCAGCCACAAACTCAGCCTTCAGGCAGTAGAAGAGAGAGTGGAGAATACCAAGGGAGCGTATACACACACACACACACACACACACATATATGCGCATATATATATGAACTGAATCTCAGTGCCCCACCCAAAGTAAAAGGTGTTGGAAAATGTAGTTTCTAAGCAGACAGGGGCTTCTCACACACACACAACTGAACACAAGGGGAGTAAAAGCCCAGGTATTTGGTGGGCAGTTAGCAGTCTCTCCATAACTTCTGCAGGGATACTTAACTCTGGAGCTACAGCTGCTGATGACATATGTGTCTGAATAACTGCCTTGGAAATAAATCTTCCCTGTCTTTCAGTGGATCTTCAGTTTAGGCAGCCAGAAATGGTCCCCTCCAAAATTTTTGTTATTCCCCAAGTTTAGGTACAGTGAAAAGAAAATCTTCAAATTCCCAATTGCCTAATGGTCTTAGGAATTCATACAACCTCTGAGAACATTCCACTTTTCATACTGACCAATGTATGGCAATGACCACAGTCCCAGCCCACAAGATGGTTCCCCCATAGTTCAGGTGCACATTTTGGGTTTTCAATGTCATGAAGGTCTCCCTGAATTCTGGCTGAAGATCCACGTTAAATAAATTACTTTTGGCAAACAAAGAAACTAACATCATAAATTTTAAGTACTGAAAATATTCTTATGGAATGAGATTTCTGTTTTTTCTGTGTGTATGCAAGCCATATGACTATTTTCTAAGCTTGCTCAGTAACAAAAGTAACATTATCAGTATTAGTAGTCTGACCACATATCCAGGGCCCTGCTCAAAGTGCATTAGAGAAATTAATTTAACCCTCACAGCCAAGCTATGGGGTATCATTATCTCTATTTTACAGATGAGAGCATTGAGATGCAGAGATATACCTAGTGTCAGACCTCTAGGAAGTGGGAAGGCTGGTATTTTGAACCAGAAGGCCGGCTACAGAGGGCTGTACCACCACCCTGGGGTTATTTTTCCTTTGGTTCCTTTGTAAACTGGTTAGGTCAAATTCATGGTTATAGTGAACATTTGTTTTTTACTATATGTGAGAAAAAACAAGGGTGCTAAGCTGGGCTCAATGATTAATAGAAGGCACTAATATTTTACTCTGGGGCCATCCTTATGGTTTAAAGGATCTGGTAGGAATCTGGAACTGAAATTTGCTAACTAGACATTTGGCTGGAGATAGGCAAAATGAGGTCATATACTATCCGGAAAGGTCAGCTAAAATATATGTGCTTATGTGTATATACAATATAAACAAAACAATCACTGGTAGGGTGCTGTAATTCCTTAAACGTAGGTTCAAGCTAAACGTACATGATTCTCATCTCCATAGCATCAGCCCTTTGTATCAGCTGGATTCCTGCCTACCTATCCTATTTCTCCTCCTTTCTCCACACTTTAACATGGAATATCTTTTTCTTCTCTCTCCCTGCTTTCCAACTGAGCCTCTTCATAAGGGGCTTAGGTGTCTCCTGTGGAATACCTCTATGAATTTATTTAGAAACTATTAATCAGATGTTATTGTCTAACAAATATAAACGTTCATGTTGTTTCTCTCAAACTAGATTCTAAATGCACTGAGGGTAGTGAATACATCTTTATATCCTTTATATCTTCCTACTTTACCATGTGGAGTATTTCACTTCTAAATTAATGAAAATCATTATTAAGTCTACTTATAGAGAACGTTGCAGCATAAAAAAACCTTACCCCTGTTTGAGTCCTATAAAGATGTTAGTTTACCTGTCAGTTCTTTCTAAAATTCCTCCTGGATTATGGTTTCCTTTGATTCAATATTATCAGTGCCTTTCTCAGATGCCTGAACCTAAAAGAGCACACACCTCAGACCAAAAAGTTTTCTAGTCAAACTGCTGCACCACTGTTGACTTAGTTGATTGGAAAATGTTCTGATTCAGACACGGGGGCATCTCTAATTTTCTCAACTGTTAGAAGCAGAATAAATGAATAAGATCAAGATGCAGGATCTTGGGGAGGGCAGGGTACAGCAGAGCAGTGTCTGAGTGACCACATGTGTGCTAGGATGTCTCAGGCACTCCCTGCCACACTGCAAGTGGTGTGACCAAGTAATCACTGCCAGCTTTGACCCCACTTCTCCCAACTTGGGATGAGATCCAAACACTTGTTTAAAATTGTAGTAGACTGCCTTATTTATTTTTCATACTTACATTTCAGAATGTTTTTGGACATGAGAAGTAGCCATATATATGTATGCATACATACACGACTAGTTTTTAGTCAAGCAAACAAACAACAAAAAATGGTGCAACACCCTGGAAAACATCTGTGAGTGTGTTTTTCCTGCTGGGTTGTTATAGGACTAATGTACTTATTACAGTGATTATCTAGAGAATGTTATAGAAATACAATACTGATGGAGTCAATTACTCATCTACTAATCTGGAACTTATTAGATAACAGTTAGTCTGGGAAACCTGGGACATTATTTAGGGGATTTGTCACTGGACACATTTACATCATTGGTTAAACACACCCTGAATTGCTTTCCTCAGTTTTTTTGATAGCATGGAATTCTGAAACAGTACTACTCATGGGTATTTGTCACAATTACCTAAGAAAAGTTCACCTTATTCCACAGGTTTTATTTTTGTATTTGGAGTTAAAGAACTATAAATGTCAATATTATTTGGTTTTAGAAATTACTTTTGTGCATAGTTTTGCATGTGTATTACCAAAATTACCTGCAATCTATAAAGTATAAAGGTAAGTCAAAAGTTATTTGGGCAACACAAGTTCGACTTGCTTGAAACTCTAAGGTCATGTTTTTTCCCAAAGAAGGGTTCCCCCCCCAATATATTTATACATTCAACAAGTATTTACTGAATTCCTCCCATGGGCTAGGAACTCTTCTAGTTATGTGAGGTACATCATTGGAAAAACAAAGACCTCAGTTCCTACTGGGTTGTTCCAGTAGCTAGGAGAGACTGGCTATAAACAAGTATTATCAATTGAAAACTGTACAGTCTGTTAGAGAGCAATATATGTTATGAGGAAAAAGATGCGCAGGTAAGAGGAATCATGAGTGAATTGCGGTGTGAGCAGTGTTACATTTTTAATAGTGAAGAGTGTTCTAGGCAGAGGTTTTAAACAGGAGCTTGTCTGGCCAGTTCAAAGGGCAGCAAGAAGACCTTTGTGGTGGGACCAAGTGAGGAGAGACAAGAGGCTGAGAGTTAAGGGTTGTGAGGTAGAGGGCAGCTCAGGAAGGGCCTTGTCAAGCACTGCAAGGACCTGTTTTAACTCTAAGCAAAATAGGCAGCCAAGGCAGTTCTCATATTAGCTCCACATGGCTGTCTGGTGCATGTGTATAAAGTATCACTTCATCTTATGGGTGAAACAATGAGATGCTGAAAATTGAGGTAACAAGCAAAATAAACTGCCCTCAATAATTTAATTTCTTATAAAAAATAAAGGAAAAGATTTGTAGAAGGTCACTTTTGGACAGACAATGTTCTTCAAGCCTGCCATTTTTTCTTATTTTCATTTCCTTTTAATCCTTACAAATAATCATATAAAATAAATAATGTTTCCTGTTCAATAAATTGTGAAAAAAAATGGGAGGTTTAGAAAGTGTATAGGTTTTAGAAAGTTCACATAGCTAGTGAACAGAGTGTCAAGGTTAAGTCTCTGAATCCTAATGCAAAATGTTCTGTAAAGCTCTATTAAAACAGTTGCAAAATTTTGACTAAGAATCCTTTCAAACCTAGAAAATAAGACAAAATATAAAGTTATCCATGGACATCTCCAAGGATATTAACCTTTTTTCATATTTGCTATAGATCAAATTATTCTTTTTGAATTTAGAAAATAAATTTTTTTCTAATTTGATGGAGATAAAATACTATGTTATTACTATTTGGAAATTTTTTGATTATTAGTGAAGTTAAAAATGTTTAGATGTTTTTATTAACCACTTGGTTTACCTATTTTGTGAACTGCCCATTTATATTCTTAGTCTATATTTCAATTTATTATCTTTTCCTTGTTCACTTGCAGAGCTCTTTACATATTCTAGTTAATATTCATTTAACTGTTCTAGTTCTTGTAAATATTTTCATGAAGTCTATGGGTGGTATTTTTTCCACCATTTATTTATGGAATACACAAAGGTTTGAATAAAATATACATGCATGTTTAAGTCACGTTTGTATTTCCTTTAGGTGTCTGGCAAATAGTAGTATTATACTAAGAGAGTTCCTAAAAGTAGATGTTACCCATTATCGAATGTATTTTTGGCTTTTTTTTTTTTTTTTGGCTGCAATGGCAGCATGCAAAAATTTCTGGGACAGAGATGGAACCTAAGACACAGCAGTGAAAACACCAGATCCTTAACCACTAGGCCACCAGGGAACTCCTGTTTGTGTGTTTTTTGCTATTATTGAGGTGATATGGTGAATTATACTAATCGATTTTCTAACATTCCAACAATTTAGCATTCCTAGGATAAATCCAGGTTGCAAACTATTGTTTTAATATATTTCTATTACTGTTTTTACTTTGTTTAGTATTTTGTATCAATGTTCCTGAATGAGATGGCTGGTAATTTTCTAACTTCCTTTTTGGATTGCTATCATAAAATAACTTGGGGATCATTCCTTCTGTTTCTGTTTTCTGGAAGTATTTGGGTAATACTGGAATTAGCTGGGTCTTGTTTGTTTGGTGAAACTTGTTGAAATCAGCTAGAGTTTTATTTATGGGAAGATTTGTGATTACTATTCATTTTTTTAAAATGGATATTCTGGTTTTTAATTTCTTCATAAGTCCATTTTGGTAGTTAAATTTTTTTAGGGATTAGTTCATCTTGTTGAAATATTTCACTTTTTTGGACATGAATTTGTTCATAATATCATCTCACCTCTTTAAACGTACATATCAATTATAATGATGTTCACTTTTATATTACTGATATTGAGTGTTTTGTGCTTTCTCTGTTTTACTTGATGGATTTTGTCAGAAATTTGTTAATTTTGTAAGTTATTTTTAAAAAACAATTTATGCCTTTGTTGATCCTCTCAAGAGGATGCTTATTTTCTATTTCATTAACTTTTGCTTTTTTACTTCATTATCCTTTTTATTTATTTATTTATTTTTGGTCAGTTTTTATAAATGTTCACATTTCAAAAGAATGTGCATTCTAAGGCTGTTCAGTGGAATGTTCTATAAAAATCTACTCAATCAAAACAATTTTTGATCAAATTTTTAAATTGAGCTATTTCAGTTTTCCATATCCTTATTTTTTATTATATCCTTATAAAGAAATGTTGTTAAATCTCCCACTTTGATATTTGATTTGTATTTTTATTCTTCTAGTTTTATCAATGTTTTTCTTACATAAAATAAAATTTAAAATTTTATAACCTGTTGACCTCAAATAGACAGGCTTTCTTATTATAAAGTGACCCTGTTGAAATACAATAATTTTTTTCTGAAACAGTTCTTTTTTTCTTATATTGCTATGAAAATTTTTGAGGGGGATTAATAGTTACACAAGGTATATCTCTTTCCAATCTTTTAAATTTTATTCTTTCTGCTTCCCTATTTTTAACATGCATCTTTAAAAAAAAGTGTTTATTTGATTTTTGCATTTTTAATCCATTTCATCTTTGATCTTCAATTACAGCAAATGGCTCATTTAAATTTAATATAATTACTGATATTAAATTTTACATTTTTTTACTATTTATATAATTAGTGTATATAATTGTTGTATATTGCTTTTTCTTATTTTTTCTGTTTTCTTTTGTGATTGTGTTATTTCTTATTGCTGTATTTTATCCCATCCTGTAGCTGGAAATTATAACTTTTTATCCTTTAGTGGATACTCTACAAAATACATCACACTTTATTTACAAAATTATTGAATGCATATTTTTTCTCAGGGAGAGGTGGGATTAAAAACGAGACAGCTTCCACAGTCTATTCTTTTACCACCTATTTCCATTAACGTGGCAGATTGAGAAATTAAGTTCACCTCATACAGCTGAGGTTGAACTCTGCTTTTCTGATGCCCTAGGTCAGGTACATTCCTCAATAAACCAGAACTTACACCAGAAGTCTCACAAAATCACAATGAGATTAAAATCTATTACTTTGAGTGTCAAGAGGTTCAAAATCTCTTATTTGACTCATTATAGAATTACTTGAGAATCTCATATGTTGTTTTGTTTGAGCAAAATCTGAAATATATTAAAAAATACCTACTGCTGTGTTGCCTATTTGCTTTTCTCTTTTTATAAGTCCTATTGAGGAGTGCTACAGAAATTTTGTCCTGACATGTGGGGGCCCAACTATTTCCTGCCACACTCAGCTTGGGGGACATAGCCTCTGGGTTATACTCTTTTGAAACTGTCCTGCTGAAGTGCATGTTTTGATTTTAGGATTTTCCAGATGCTTCATAAGCAGGTCCCATGTGTTAAAATCTGTGGAAATTCAGCCTGTTTCTGAATGTGAGAGATCTAAGTAGTTTACAAATTTAGGGCAGTCAGTCTATTATCTGCAATGAGAGAACAGCTATTTAATTGTATTTTGTTCTATTGTTTACATATTATATGTTTATCCTATGCTTTCTTTTTTACATCATCTGTAATTTAAAAAAGTCCTTACATTTTACATTTCCAGCAATTTGATTTTTACATATAATTATATCCTCTGACTACTTAAAGACACATTTTAAATATAAAGCAAACTAAGACAAATAAAAATACAATGTGTTCACTTCTGACAGGAGTTTATCCCTATGCTAAGCCTTTCTACTTTTTAAGTCTTGAAATCACAGCATCACATAATGTTAAAAACTTGTAAAGAAATTTAAATACCATGTCCACAGACTTTCTCACTTAAGTGATGAGGAAACTGAGACCAAGAATGTTTAACAGATGGGTAATGGTTGAATTAGTCCTAAAACCTAAATTTTCTCATTCTTGATATCAGTCCCAGAAACATGTCATATGTCTTAAACATAATTGGTTTCAAACATTAAGTAAGTTTGATTCTAAAATATTGTGATGTTTGCAAAACTGTAGTCTTTGTTGAGGTATCCAAAATGTAATGTTATTGTTTTAAGTTTATTACTGGAGCTAAAGCAGGTGTCGGTCACTTTGATAGGCACTGGGGATGTAATGGTGAGAAAAACAGATGCGAACTCAGCCCTCAAAATGTAACAACTCAGAGAAATTAACATCAAATTTCAACAGATGCAAACATTCATCCTCTCTCCCCAACTCATTCCAGTTACCTCTATGGATCTTTCAAACATCAACCTAAATATCCTTTCTTGAGAGAAACCTTCAGACTAGGCCAGGTCCCTAGTCACCCTCCCTCCAGTTACTATTCCTATTTTTGCTCATTCTTGGGGGGGGGGCACATATATCTGACATGTGTGAACTAAACCATGGAGGACCTTGCAGGCCATAGTAAGGACTGGGTTTTTACTCTTACATAACTGAGAGACTTTCAAATGTTTTAAAAATACCTATGCATTAAAAAAATAAATTGCTTGACTGCATTCTTATAAGGCAGTAAGCATGGTTGAAGGGGGTCCAGTTAGAAAGCTACCACAGGAGTCCCATGGGAGATGATGGTAGTTTATTTTGAGGAATTTCCCTGAATAAAGAAATGGATGAATTTGAAAGATATTTAGATGTTTAATTGAAAGAATATGGGTATAGAAATATTGTGAGTGTGGTAAACAGGAAAATAGTGACATTATTTGCAAGTCTTCCTAATAAGAAGTGAAGCCTGTCTTCACTCTATTGAATGTGGACAGGCCTTATGACCAGCTTTGGTCAATGGAATGCCAGCATATAGAGGCTTAAAAAGCATATCCATATTGAGGATCTCGCTCAGTGAGCTTAAAACTTCACTGTGTGAAGAGTCCAGGCTAGCCTGCTGGAGGATGAGAAACCATGGAACCAAAGGAATCAGTTGACTGAGATGTGCCAGACAAGACACTTGAAGGAGCTTAGCTGGGAACAGTCAACTTGGACCACAATGGAAGGATGCTAGGGTGAACACTGCCCAAACTGCTGGCTGAATGATTTTTGAACTAAATAAAGTATTGTTGCCTGAATACACTAAGTTGTGGGGTGGTTTGTGACACAACAAATGCTAACTGGTCCTGTGTAAGAGAGAAGTCTATGATATGAATAGTATTCATATTTTTAAAGAGATGTACATTATCTGAGGCTTCCTAAAGTATAATGTCCTATGTGCTCTCATCGTTGTTTGAATAATTCAAATTTAACAGATCCATCTACTTAACAGTGTATTTTATTATTTTTATTTTTTGTCTTCTTAGGACTGCACCCGTGGCATATGGAGATTCTCAGGCTAGAACTGTACCTGCTGGCCTATGCCACAGCCACAGCGATGTGGGATTTGAGCCATGTCTGCAGTCTACACCACAGCTCACGGCAACGCCAGATCCTTAACCCACTGAGCAAGGCCAAGGATAGAACCTGTGTCGTCCTCATGGATGCCAGTCAGATTCGTTTCCACTGAACCACGATGGGAACTCCTAACAGTCCATTTTATATACATCAATTCTATCAGCCTAACAAGTTTTTCTTCAAAGATTTATTTTCTAATTCATCTTTTATTTATTACATTTCCCCCTGAATATAGGGGGAAATGTTTTTTGTATTCTTAGTTAGTGCTTAGAGAGCATTAAAAATCAGATGTAAATATGGACTATGCTTTCAAATGTAAATAATATATGTCTATGTAGCTAGACAAAGATTTCATTATTGAAAAGCTTTGATGTGGGAATTCTTAATATGTATCGTTGGTAATTAAAAACATCTATTTATAAATCTGAACAGTGGAATACAATGGCATGACATGATGGGAACTTCTGAAAATGTAAAGGATGTTTTATATATCTAAATGTAAGTGAAGGCATTTTGCTCATAATAGCTTTCAAATTACTTTTAGATCCCACATGAACAGTAGAGAAAATTTTGTCCTCTGAAAAATATTCCTTGCAGATCTGGGATAATATTAGTCAGTTGTTACCTATAATAAGATAAGTAGGAATTCCCAGTGGGGTGCAATGGGATCAGTGGCATCTTGTGAACGCTGGGACACAGGTTTGATCCCCGGTCCCTGCAGAGTAGGTTAAGGATCTGGCATTGCTGCAGCTGTAGCTTAGGTCACAACTACGGCTCGGCTCTGATCCTTGGCCCAGGAACTCCATATGCCGTGTGGCAGTCAAAAAAGAAGAAAAAAAAATAAGATAGACAAATGGTTTATTTTCATATATAATAAGATTTAGGAGGAGAAAATATTAGATTCCAAAATAAGAATTCATTTAAAAAGATGTTTGGAGTTCCCATCATGGCACAGCAGAAACAAATCCTACTAGGAACCATGAGGTTTCGGGTTCAGTCTCTGGGCTTGCTCAGTGGGTTAAGGATCTGGTGTTGCCTTGAGCTGTGGTGTAGGTTGCAGATGCCGCTCGGATCCTGCGTTGCTGTGGCTACGGTATAGGTCGACAGCTGTAGTTCCAATTTGACCCCTAGCCTGGGAACCTCCATATGCTGCGGGTGCAGCCCTAAAAAGCAATAAATAAATAAGTAAAAAGATGTTATCACTTCTGTGTTAGGTAGTAAAGTTTTCTTCATTACTATAGAAAGCCAACCTATTTTGGGACACATGAAAAGTTATCAAATTGCTATTTACTTTTAGGAATGTGTAGATTTTTCAGCTTTCTTAGAAAAAAAAGAACTTTGGAGAGGAACCTAGGTACCAAATACACCTTAACATCTTTGTGATTTTGCAAGGGCTGTAATATTGACTTCACTGATAATCTCATTAAGAACATACATCTACACACCTATATTTTACATATATATAAATATAACTGAATCACTTTGCTATACACTTGAAACTAATAAAACATTGTAAATTAACTACAATTTCTAAAAGTCTAATCGAAAAATCTGTCAAACATATATTTTTTTAATTTTCCTTGGCCCTAAAGGTAATACAACACATGCAACATACAATTTACCTCCTCACTCCAGAAACGGTAAAATAAACAATGCATTTAACAAATATTTCAATAATGTGACGATGCTTACCTTATTCTGAAATGGCAAGACAACTTGAGTGTCATTTAAATTGTTTTTAAAATTACTAACTGAAATATATATGGGGTCTGGTTATTCTGAACTTGAGAACCCATTCTTGAAGTTCTTAAGGTCATTCTGTTAAAAAATGATCTGTGAGTTCACCTTCCCTATAGATTCTTTCATTAAAAAATTTACATCATGCATCATATTAAATAAATTTTGAATTTTGGTAGTTATGTGGTTTTGAAAACAAATAGCAATGACAACAATAGCCATCACTTACTGAATATTAATATAACTTCATGCACCACTACACATATGTATTTAACCTCACAACCTTTTAGGTAGATCCTACTACTATAGATGAGGCACGTGCTGGCTAAGTAGCCTTTTTGAAGTGACACAGCCAGTGAGTAGCAGAGGTGCAAGCACACTTACACATGTTGACACCTTGGCATGCCTTTCACCTCGAAAGATCATTACAGTTTATACGGCTGGCACTATAGTCTCTGTCCTAGTCAGCAGCTGAAGAATCCAGGGCATACAAAATTTTTATTTTGCTTTATGGTATACACAGACACACACACACACACACACACACACACACACATACACACACATATTTAAGTTCCATTATAACAAAAATAGTTTAAATCAACTTTGTGTGTGGGGGGGAAGTGTGAGCTTAAACAACTTTTTCTTTAAAAGTGCCCATATATTACTCAGTTTTGACACACACTGTACTGGCCTCATCCAAGTTCAATACTTTATGATTATGTGATTTCCTTGGCTGTGTGTTTTGGTCTTATAGGAGCCATTTCAAATTACTTCAATGGATGTTGTGTAATCCTAATCTACTAGGAAAGAGTTAGGCTCTTTATACACCGGAGACTGGGTTTATTAAACCCATCCACACCCTGTGGTGTGTTTTTATGCACACTCCCTTTGTATCCTGAAAAGAAGTTTCTGCATGTGGGAGAAGGGTGTAAGGGAAAACAAAATCCTGGACTCTGTCTGCATGATGATTACAATTGAGACACAAAAACATCTGCTGGGTTAAAGGCACCAGCTGTTGGCCATGCAGAGCAATCACATACAATGCTGTTGGTCAGGAAATTAAGAAAACCATGGTGTCAGTGGATCAAACTGTGAAGAATCTTGGAAAGACTAAATATTGCTATCCACACTGACATTTGACCAACACAAAGATTTAACTAGCATATACTTACTTTAAGATAATCTCCTTCTCTTTATATTTTTATCACTACTTTTATGTAATTTTGAGTCATTCTCAGAAAGAAATGAGTTTATTGCTGATAAAAAAAAAACCCTGACCTGCTATGAAAGATAGGTTTTGTATCTTTAATTAACTGATATTTTTCTTATAGTCTCAAGAAACTTTGCTGTTATTTCACATCAGAAAACACTCTGAAACTGATATAGATTTTAACTCATGGATTTGATCATCCCTTCTGATTTTCTTTTTATATGTAGTCCTGATTAATGACAACACAAAGTCTAAAATGTACTCACCTATTTGTTTTCAGGATTTTATAGTATTTTTATAAAATCAGTGGGCTATACTGTTTTGATTAAATATCTATGTCCCCGCCAAGGGTTGTCCTGTAATGTAGCACCATTGTAAACCACATTTGATTAATGACCCAGAGTGGAAGAAGTCTTACAATTCCTTGAAATATGGGACATTTACATTTTATAAAATAAGAGTGATTCTGATTTTATGTCATTTGATGCATTGTTTGCATTTAAGTACAAATAGCTATGGCAGAAGAAACTATTTTCTCTGGAAAAATAAAAAATATATTACAAAACTAATTCTCTGATTAACCAAAAACAAAGAAACCCTTTAAAAATGTGTCTTAAGTATTGCAGTAGAAATACTAAACTCTAATGCCTGATATTTCTATCCTTGGTCCCTTAGCCCACCCTTGCTTCTCTCAAGGAAGTAAAAGGGATTGCCTGATTCTCAGGCATGTCATTGGTGCATTGTTTCTTAGCTGGATGGAACTGATCTATTAAATTCTTACAAATGGGGGCCTGGTATCTTATTTTTCCTTCTCACTCCATCAAGTCCAGAGAGAGGCAATAAGCTGGGTGAATTTGTTTGCTCTGCAAATTTCCTTTCTTTCCTTTTATTTATTTATTTATTTATTTATTTATTTATTTATTTATTTATTTTCTGTCTTTTTGGGCTATACCCGTGGCATATGGAGGTTCCCAGGCTAGGGGTCGAAACAGAGCGCTAGCTGCTAGGCTACACCACAGCCACAGTAATGCGGGATCTGAGCTGTGTCTACGACTTACATCACAGCTCATGGTAATGCCGATCCTTAGCCCACTGAGTAAGGCCGGGATCAAACCCTCATCCTCATATATACTAGTTGGGTTCGTTAACCACTGAGCCACGATAGGAACTCCACTCTGCATATTTCAGGGTCTCCTTTGGGTAAGTTTTCCAAGACCACAACAGTCAAGTTGCCTCACCAAGTGACCTCCTCCAACTTTACGTGCTTAAGAGGAAAGTTTGGGTCTTCATCAGCAGGCTCTTTGCCTTATTTCACAAAGGACACAAAACCTAAGTGGATGAGAAGGATGCTCTTTATCAGGCCACCTTCACCTCCATCTTGGTGTATCTGTTTCACTCACTGGGGGGCTTTGTGAAATAGAAGATAAAGCGTATTTTCAGACAAAAACACATATGAAGAGATCCAGGGAAGGGTCAAGGCTTTGGGTTTTGAATTTGAGTAGAAGACTCTGTGTGTCTTTAATGTGGACAGTGTACCATGGCCTGTGTTGTGCAGTGTGGCTGTGTTTTCAGGTGGCTTTAGGATTTAGGCATAAGCTTTGTGAGATTTCCCCCTGAAAAATAACTGCAGCTTATGGTAAGCGATACTTTTGCCTCAATGTCTGTAGAGGTGGTGGGACTTAACTGAAGGAGCAGATGTTAGTAAAGTTATAAGAAGCAGCAAACAGAGGTGGAATTTAAGAGCATCAGCACACAGAACATTGGCTGAGTGGACTGGGATAGCCTGAGAAAATATGCAAGGACCACGGAGGCCTTAACCTGGGGGTTTAAACTCAGTTTCAAATTCTATATATGTGACTATTCATGAGAAGGCATGGGATATAGAGTTTTCATGTAAAAGCTTTGCAGGGCAGAACCACTGCTGGCTCTGTTTGCCATGTTTTTCAGTCACATCTGTGGGATGCTTTAAGTGCCAGGTCTATACAGGAGGCACTGTTTACTGTCACTTTGATTTGCCTTTGGAGCCAAGAGAAGGAATAGGGCAAGAATAACCTGGAATTCAGAAGACATGTACTGACTCAAGAATCACTTCCTACTCTAGCATCCCACATTGCTCTGGATTTGTTACTTACATAAGCTCTAACCATGTCAAGAGATTTTTCAAGACCCAAAGGATGACTTTCAACTAAGAGACAGATTTTAGTCCTTACTCAACAATAGAAACAGGAGCATTTATCATCATTTAGTAATTTAATTCATTGTAGAGTTTTCTAGTGGCAAAATCTTCTCTGATCACCAGAGCTTCTGAAGGACATCCAATGGAGCAAGGCTTGGTATCAGGGGAGAGACTGCATGGAGGGAGGAGTAAGAGTGCCCTGATCTCAAGTTTTAACTTTAGTATTTAATTTTCTCTTATTTAAATGCCTTATCTTTTGCCAATAATTATGTGAAAGCAACAACTTTTTATACATTACACAAAAATCATGAGAATTGGGTAAACAAGTTGCATAATAAGACTGACAGCTTATAGGATCCTATTTTATTAAAAATTATTATTTTGATCCCTTTATTTAGAAAGAGACCCACAATTATATTACTATTTCCAGATACATCTTGAATCTCGGTTTATAGTTTAGGAGGTGTGCATTAACATTTGGAACTGAGTTGTTTCTTGTGGTGTGACTGAATTTATCCCATGTCTGCAAGCAATAACTTAAGTCCCCAAAATGTCTTTGGGTGAAAGAGGACAAGACTTAATGAATTGTGAGTCACTGTATAATAACAAAAGAATTTTAAGGCAGTTTTCCAGCCATGAGGGGGGTCTTTTAGTGTATTCTGCATTGAGGTGCCCTAACAATGGTGGTGCGATTCCAGTCTAGAGTTTCTAGTCCTGTTTTGTTAGCAGGGACACCTAAGCCAAAAGGCACTTAATGACCTATGACATCTGGCCTGTCAACAACCAGCTTCAGTGAAGTGTTAAGAAATGCAGTCATTATTTATGTATCTTGGCTTTATTATTCATTTTGATATATTTTCCCAGTGTTGCCACTGATCTTCTGCCTGTGTCTTCTTGAACACGTCATTTCTGTGAAGGTTTTAGCTTAATATCATTTTGTAGTTCATTTGAGTAGAAAATTCTTTTCATATGAAACAAATGATGTCTTTTCTATAATTTAATGAGTTATTTAAAAATGAGCTACTTTTTAAAGTCCCACTGCTGTTAGGTTAGTGTTTAGATTTAAGATTGATATCTTTGCAAGCATGAATAATAATTAAATGCTACAGTGGCATATTTATTTCATACTTTCTAAATTGTACTCAAGTTCTGTGTGATTAGGACAGATGGTTACTTCCTCCTAGATACCTAAAAGCAGTCTTAGAATGTACCCTTCTTTTGAAAATTATAATCTCATTCTTAGGGCTAGGATGAATCTAATCAGAAGGTAGATGATTTTTCTTAAAACAACCCATTTTTTTAGAAATAGACTTATCCAAAGACCATCTTTGGCTCCTCCTAGATTTCTTCTGCTGGGTCTCTTTTGTTTTTAACTAAACTGCCCTTAAATTTGGGGCTTTTCAAGGGGTAGATCCTCATTCATTTCATATTTCACTGTGAAGAAACAGAGGGACAGAGAGGGTAAGGTACTTGCTCAATTGTCACGCAGCTATTAAGCAGAAATGAGGTTTGAATTGAGGCTTTATGAGGTTCCAGAGTCTTTGAGGTCATAATTTCCCATACAGAGACCTAGACTCTTTTGAAAGGTTCTTATTCAGCAAGTCCAAGTGACGCTGGGGAACCTAGTTTTTAAACAAACAGCTCAAATGAAATGATTTTCTTCATCAGGAAAGTTTGGGAAACTTACTTCAAGCGAATAAATGTAAAACGTCCATCCTGGATACAGCAGAAAGTTGTAACAATCTTGGTTTTGCTTAGAAATGAGGATACATCTATGCAAGCTTTAGGTACGTTCTCTTCTGGATTTCAGATTCTTATACATTTCTTTTTTATGAATAAATTAGGAAAGTTGTTTTTCATAAGAATTCAGGAAAATAACCTGAGACTAATAAAAATCGCTTAGTAAAAATTAAGCAGTAAGTATGAAAAAACTGGTCATGGGCAGCTTTATAAGAAATCACTGAAAAAGGAGCCAACCAGCCAAGTCATAAGGATAGACATTTTTCCTTTGTTTAGAAGTTTCTATGACCTGCTGGGCTGAGCCCAAAACAGGAAATATTAGTCTCTGTTTTCTTCCAGGACTTTTTGGCCCACTGGATATACAGGAAGTGGTAAAACGTCGTATGGTGGCTCTGTAGGAACTGAAAGTTCTTCGGCAAATCAATCAGGCCTTTCCACATCTGCAAGCCAGGATAATGATATTGACTAAACTTCTATGAATCCCATCTGGATTTACTTACTGGCAAGTGTAAAGTGTTTTCAAAATACCAAATATTATATAAGGCATCCAAGCAGCTTCAATTTTAGCAGCCCCATCCGTTTTCTTCCTGCACTTTAGTGTACACTACTCAGTATGATGGAATATAGTAAAACCCCAAATTACTGGGCTCCCAAGCCCTTGCCTAACACTGTCCTCCTATATTGCTGCTGCTGGCCAACACCTGCCTTGGGGCCACTTACTCTCTATAAACTTACAACAACTTTGGCCATTTTAAAGAAAATTTTGTTTTTAGCCTTGATATCAGGATAAGAACACGCAAATACTCTGAAAACACAAAAAGTTATCATTGCTACTGAACATTTTTAATTTTCACAGTACACAATTTGGGGAACTATTCTCCACTCTCCAAAACCTAAGCCTGCCAGACTATGATGATTAGCATACATGAGAAATAGGTGTGCCTCTCCTGTTTTAATTTTGTGGGCAATACAAATCACATAACTGATCTTAGATCCCTCTTTGCTCTGACTGCTAGAAGAATCAGGGCTGCATGTGTGCCTTATATAGGGCTTTGATACACACTTCTCTGGTTTATATGCTAAGTATACTGAATACTATGTGTATTTTTCATTATATATCACAGAAATCCTTATTTCTCTATTCTTTCCAAAAATGCAGCATAACTGGGAAGAGCAATTTTGTGCGCCTGTAATAAACTTCCTTAGATTTGTTCTTCCTGGAAACAAATTCTTTACACAGAATTTCTCATGTTGATGAACTCAAAATACACTTGATTTCTATTCTCTGGGAGCACTTCTACAAAGCAGAACAAAGGTGAAGAAATACTGAATTTTTTAAAAAAGCAAGTGAATACAGGTTGAAGAAAATTCTACTTTATGAAGTTCTTCCATTTCATTGCCTCATTCTCAGAGCCTATTCACTACTTGTAAAATTCATAACTAGGCAAAATAAAAGCATTCATTCTCCTCCAGGCTGTACGCCAAATCAAACCATTCTTTTTAATTACAGGTGAATAATAACACCCTTAAATTTCTTACAAATAACGTCAGCCTCCTTTTGCTTTTTGACTGATGGAAGGTGATGAATGAAGACCTTTTAATTCGGCACAGCTGGATGTCTTTTGTTGCACTTCCTCTCAAAAGTTGCTGTGCAGATCTGGCCTATTTTGTCAGACGTGCTAAAAACAACCTGCCTGACTGGAGGTGGAAACAGCCTTCAAACAGAAGACATTTGCGTGATTGAACACCCTGTCGGGATAGCAGCTGTGGCAGTCAATGTACGAGGTGGAAGATATGCCATTTGTTTGAACGTATGTGCTTGTGTTTGCAAGTGTGTTATGATTTGATGGTTCTCTCAGGACCAGAGAAGGCCCCTCTAGTCAACCTTTGGAATTGGTATGAAAGTGACTTTAGTACTGTAGCCAGTTTTAAGGGTGCTCTGAGAAATAGAGGGCTTGCTGCCTGGACCTTAAGTCTTTGTTCGTGTATGGATTTCTGAATGCCCAGTAAACCAACCCTTCCTTCAGCAATTAAGAAGTTCCGTGAGCTCTAGGACTTAGTGACATTTGAATAAGGAGTTGACTTGCTGCAGGTTGCAGTTTATCCAACCTGTTCCAAGAATGAACTCAATGCATTTCCCTGGGAAGATGGGGAAGGACAAAGTGGCCACCCTTTACCATTGCCCTTACTCACTGCAGGTTTAGCTGAAAGGAGTGATCTGTGACAGAGTGCATCTGGACCTTATCTCAGTAGTGCTGATTTGTGTCTCCAGGGGCAGTAGTTCAATTGCCGGTAACAGCACAGCACAGACTTCAATTTACTAGGGCTATATCCTTCATGCACAGGAGCCAAGTTACAGGACCCACAGACCAGATTCCCAAGCTAGAAGAAAGCCTTGGACTGGCTAAATTATTTCTTTTGTGTTAGAGTAGGTACAAGGTGTTTCTCAACTACCTTATGATATAGGCATTATCTCCATTTTACAGACTAAAAAATGATAATATGAGACTTGGAAGACAGCTGGGAGGATAGTGTTGGAGAATTCAGGAAGTAACAGGTCTAGAGATTCACATCCAGGTCTAATTTGAAATCCTATGCTCTTGACCTCATTATCATTTTGTCAGTGTATTTAATAAAGCTGATAGAGATCATTTGAAAAAGGAAAGTATACATTGTACTTTCAGAAATGTGTAATAATTTTGAGCAAGGGGGTTTAAATTATTAGGATTTATTTAATATGCAAGCATAATTTGCTAGAATGTGTGGGTATGCATGCATGCACACATTCTTCCTCTATTCTTCCTAAATGAAGATAACCCAACAGGAATTACTTGGATGATATTTTCACACCAGAAAAGAAAAAGAAAAATAAGACGGTTGGTAATGGAGATTGCCTTGTTTAGAACTCTGGATTCTTTCCAGTCACCTTTAAATTCCTCATGTGGAACCATAGAACACAATTAAATCACTCAGCAAACTGAGTGATTGATCATCAGCTAATAAATACCTTGTATGGACTTAGAGAATTTAACACTTTAAGTTTGAATATAAATGCTGTGTTTGGAGGAACTGTGAATATGGTAAAGCAATGTTCTCAATTAGCTGAAGCTCTAACCAAAGTGAGCCATATATATTTAAACTTCATTGTCATAACCCTATAGATAATTTGTAATGGATTATTCTTTGTGTATCCTGTACAGCGTAAGATTTTCAGCAGCATCCTTGGCCTCCATCCACTAGTTGTCAGCAGCACTTCTCTCACATTTGTGAAAATAAAAAATATCTCTAGATATTGTTAAATGTCTCCCAGGAGGCAAAATTGCCCTTGATAGAGAACAACTGCTTTGAAAGATGTATGAACATATAAAACAAAAATTAAATTAATTTTGGATACACACACAGGTGTACATATATATGTAGATATAATATATAGATATAGATAAATCAGATATATTTTTTGTATACATATCCAAAAAAGTACACAGAATATGGGTCTGTAAACTGAACTATATTGTTGCAAGGTTCCTGTATATTTTATACGAAGGAGGTCAATATTAATTAATTATTATTATTTGTAATAACTTAAAAGACAGGTACTGTAATTCCTAGAGCAACCACTGGAAAAAATTGCAAGGACATCTACTCAAAGGCTAGTAAAGAAATCAAAATGGAATACTAAAAATTGGTTAACTCAAAAGAAGGTAGAAAGGAAAAAGGTATAAGCAATAACAACAAAATCATATGAATGGAAAAAAGGGCACAAATGGCAGACCTAGATCTAATCATATCAACAGTTGCATTAAATGTTTTCTATGTTAAAAAGAACTATGTTTTCTAATTAAAATTTTCTAATTAAAAAGCAAACATTCTTGATCTTTATAAAGCAGCAAGAACCACATGCTATCCTTAAAATATGCATTTTAACTGAAAAGGTGCAAAGAGCTTGCAAGTGTAAAGGATGAACAACTATGTATCATGCAAATATTATTCACAATACAGCTGAATTGCTGTATAACATCAGTCACAAGGGTGAATACATCCGGATGAGTTAATTCCAATGTATATGTGCTTAAAAATTGTGTTTTGACAAAAACAAAACAGCTGATAGACAAAAAGAGAGGTATACGCAAAGCCAAAAATATACAAAAAATTTCACACATCTTTTCCAGCAGTTACAATAATTAAGCAAAAATAATCACAATAAGAAAAGAGAAAATATAAATAATAGTATTGTATTAATTAGGGTTCTCCAAAGAAATACAACCAGTAGAAAAACCAGTAGGGTTTCCCAGAGAAACACAACCAGTAGAGACAGAGCCAGTAGAATACGCACACACACACACACACGTATTTATATATATATATATATATATATATATGATGAGAGATTTATTATAGGAATTGGCTCACACGGTTATGGAGATCAAGAGGTCCTACAATCTGTTATCACAAGCCAGAGAACCAGTAAATCTGGTGATATAATTCAGTCCAAGTACAAGGGCTTGAAAATGGATGAGAGGAGAGTGGAGGGTGATTGTGGCTGATGGTGTAAGTCCTTGTCTGAGATGGAAGGCCTGAGAACCAAGAGCTCAGATGTTTGGGGGGAAGAGGAGATGGGTGTCTCAGCTAAGCAAAGAAAGCAAATTCACCTTTCCTCCATCTCTTTGTTCTATTCAAGTTCCCAAAGGACTGGATGATGCCTATCTGCATTGGTGAGGATGATCTTCTTTACTCAATCTACTTATTCAGGGCTAATCTCTTGCTAAGACATTTTAATAGATACACTCAGAAATAATGTTTTACCAGGTATCTGGGCATCCGTTAATGCAATCTAATTAACACATAAAATTAACTACCAACCATCTTTACCTCATAGATATTTACATATTTATAAAACATTTAACACAAGTTCAGAACCCATATTCTTTAAAAGCAAACATGAATTATGAGCCAGGATAGATCATACTGGGGCATAAAATAAGCCTCAATGAAGTTCAAGGGATGACTTTATATCAGTAATTATATTCTGTGACCATACGAAATTAAGTTGTAAATCAGTAAGATAGCTAGAAAAGTTCCAATATCTGAAGATTAAACAGGCAACTTCTGAATAACAAATGGATCAAAGAAATCATTAACTAGAAAATATTCTGAACCAAATGCTGATGAATATACAACCTCAAAATTAGTCGCATGCAGCTAATACAGTACAAGGAGGGAAATTTATACCTTTAAATGCGTATATTAGAAAGTCTTAACATTTATAATAAAATTTTTACCTTAAGGAGCCACTGATTACCTTAAAGCTATCATAAGACTATTTTAAGAACCTAGAAAAGGATAAAATTAAATTCCATAGGTGGAAGAAATAATAAAAGCAGAGATCAAAGAAACAAAAAAAAAGACAAAACAGAATAATTTTTCAAAACTAAGAGTTTTTTTAAAGGTTAATGAAATTTATAAACTCTAGCCAAGACTGATGTAGACAGAAAAACAGAAATCACAAATATTTTTTAGGATTGCAAGAAAAGATATTACTCAGATCCTACAGAAATCAAAAGGATTTTAGACACTATGAACAACTTTTTCTGAGTGAATTTGATATGGCAGATGAAACTGACAAATTCTTAAAAACATAACAGCTTACTAAGTCTGATACCAGGTTAAATATAAATATGTTTTATTCATCAAAAAAACGGAATTATTTATCAGAAACTTCTACATAAAGAAAATACTAGGCTCCGATGGTTTCAATGGTGAATTCTCCCAAATTTGAAGACAACATAATACCAGTTTCACACAATTTTTTCCTAAAAAATAAATGTAACACACCTCCCTACTTATTTTATGAGGGCACTGTAACTCTGATATCTGTTAAAGACATTGCAAGAAAATAAAATTGTAGACCTATCTTCTTCATAAAAATCTTTTAACAAAATATGAGCACATCAAATCCCACAAGAAAAGCATAATACTTAATGACTAAGCAGATATTAATTATCTAGACTATGTTACTTCATGGAATCAGCTTAAATTATTGCTTAGTCTTTTATTGTTTCAAATTCCCTGGTGCCTTGTTAGGTGCCTCATGCAACTTTGTCATTGCCAGTAATTCATAGTGTTATTCTCCACTCTTTTAATGACTTTTTGGTCTATGGTGGAACATCTGCTTTTTGTATGAGGTCAAACTCAGGGAAAATAAAAATGTTTACTAGCTTTTTTTTACACTCAAAATGAATACACCTTAAAAAAATTCATTCCAGGAAAATGTCTTCTTCCACTATGTAGGCTTCCTACTTTATTCAATAGAAAATTTCAGTAAGAAAACTGTCAAGGCTTTCAAGCATCATAATGTATTTCAGCATTTTAATTGAGAATGAAAATATGAACACTACTTCCTACTATTCATCTCTTACATTCCTAAAATGCTATTTATTTTTGATTTTTTATTATTTTAAATTATAGTTGATTTACAATGTTTCAACAAGTTCTGTTGTACAACTAAGTGACCCAATCACACACATTTCCCTATGCTGTGCAACCGGACTCCACTGCCCATCCATTCCAGATATAATGGTTTGTATCCCCCAAACCCCCAAAATGCCCATCCATCCTACTCCCTCCCCTTCCCCCGCAGGAAACCAAAGTCTGCTCTTCTGGGCCATGATCTGTTTCTGTTTTTTGTTTGCCTGTTTGTTTGTTTGTTATTTTTAGATAGGATCAGCTGCTCCATTTTTCAGATTTCACAAACAAGTGATATCATATGGTATTTGTCTTTTTTTTTTTCTGGCTTACTTCATTTAGTATGAGAGTCTCTAGATCCATCTGTGTTGCTGCAAATGGCATTAGTTTGACTTTTTTACGGCTGAGTGATATTCTATTTTATATGTATACCATACCTTTCTAATCCATTCATCTGTCAATGGACATTTAGGTTGTTTCCATGTCTTGGCTATTGTCTTGAATAGTGCTGCAATGAACACGTGTGTGCGTGCATGTGTCTTTTTCAAGGAAAGTTTTGTCCAGATATATGCCCAACAATGGAATTGCTGAATCATATGGTAGTTCTATATTTAGTTTCCTGAAGTACCTCCATAATGTTTTCCATAGTGGTTGTACCAATTTATATTCCCACTAACAGTGGAAGAGGGTACCTTTTCCTCTATACCCTCTCCAGAATTTGTTATTCACTGACTTGTTAATTATGGCCATTCTGACTGGTATGAGGTGGTACCTCATTGCAGTTTTGTTTTGCATTTATCTAATAATTAGTGATATTCAGCATTTTTTCATATGTCTGGCTGCCATATGTATGTCTTTGGAGACTATAATGCCATTTAGATGATAGAACAAATTCTCCCAATTTCCCTTGAAGCATTTGCTTGAGTCAGGCATCAGTTCTATCCATACTACACGGCTCAAGAAAGTGAGATTCAGAACAGAGTAAAGGAGGTTCAGTGAGTTACAAAGAAGGCAAATGACATTTTTTTCAAGGACCTATTATGTATTCAGAATTGCACTAGTCTCTGTGGAAGTACATGTCAATAAGATGCCATGAAATCATGTATTTTCTCTAAATCTTTGAAATTATTTTTATAAAAATCTATTGTCCGATTGAACTGTCATTCCCTTTCTTGCTTACTGACCATAAAGTCACATGAATTTCCCCTCTGGGTGAGGATTACTTTATTGAATGAGCCAGAACAAATCCAGATTTGTGACATGATTGTCAACAATAAAAGGAAAAACATGATTGCCAAATTCAAGGAGAAAACATAGTAAAAATATATGTGGACCCCTTAGAATCTTAAAATTCAAAGAAATGCAACTTAATATCAAGAACAATTTTTGAAACATAGTAGATACTCAACAAATATTGATTATAGTAATGAATGAGTGGAACAATAGTGAGACAAATTTTTGAGGATAACTGGGTCACTACACTGCACAGCAGAAATTGACAGAACATTGTCAATCAACTATAATAAAAAATTTTCAAAAATAAAAAAATTAAAGGTAGATTGACAGTACACAGATAGATGATAGACTAGATAGAGAGTAGAGAGATAGATATAAATATAGAGAGAGGCAGTATGACCCGGAGCTCTTAAAAATATGTTGAAACTGACATTTCTGTTTGTTGCCCTTGGCACTGTAAATTAAAACAATCATTTCAGAATGAATAAAAAATAATGTAATATGCAATGATAATAATGTAATATGTAATAATGAAGTCATATTCTTTACATGAGTAGGTTTATTGTGGGTTATATACCCAAAGGTAACTATCCAAAATAAGGATGAATGTTATCACCTCACACTTGCAGAATGGCTATCATCAAAAAGAATACAAATAACAAATGTTGGCTAGGACATGAAGGAGAGAGAACCCTCATACTGTTGGTGGGAATGTAAACTGGTGCAGCCACTATGGAAAACAGTATGGAATTTTCTCAAAAAACTAAAAATAGAACTACCATATGACCCAGCAATTCCACATCTTAGTATATATCCAAAAGAGAAAAAAAAAAAATACATGCACCTCAATGTTTATAACAGCATTATTTATAAGTGTCAAGATATGGAAGCAACTTAAGTGTCCATCAATGGTTGAGTAGATAAAGATTTACACATATATGGAAATCATTTACACATATATGTAAATCAGAATGTAGTACTACCCAGTCATATAAAGGAATGAAACTTTGCCATTTGCAACAATGTGGATAGACTTGGAGGGTACTATGCTTAGTGAAGTAAGTCAGAGAAAGACAAATACTGGATGATATCACTTACGTATGCAATCTAGATAATAAAACAAGATAGTGAATATAACAAAAAAGAAATTATCTCCTTTCTCTTTAAGTTACATTTTAAAGTTTTGAGGAGTTCCCGTTGTGGCTCAGCAGTAACAAACCTGACTAGTTCATGAGGATGCGGGTTCAATACCTGGCCTTGCTCAGTGGGTTAAGTATCTGGTGAGATGCAGGGTAGGCTGCAGACACAGTCTGGATCTGGCATGGCTGTGGCTGTGGTGTAGGCTGACAGCTGCAGCTCTAATTTGACCCCTAGCCTGGGAACCTCTAGGTACAGGCCTGAAAAGCAAAAATAAATAAATTTTTAAAAATAAAAAATAATTTTAAAAAAGCTTTGAGTTCAGGTCAGCTCTAGGGGTCTCAGCCAAATGTGATCTTCATAGGTCTTCTCAGATGGTCTTTATTCCTTGCTAAGAATGCATTGCTCTAGTTTCTTATAGCCTTGCCCACAAATCCA
This sequence comes from Catagonus wagneri, assembly GCA_004024745.2. Taxonomy (NCBI): domain Eukaryota; kingdom Metazoa; phylum Chordata; class Mammalia; order Artiodactyla; family Tayassuidae; genus Catagonus; species Catagonus wagneri. Next base: position 8,794,067 of record PVHT020000256.1, read on the forward strand.
ATTCTTGCTCTTCAAAATCAGGTATTGACCTTCCATGTCTTTACTTTCTTTTCAAAGAAATTAATTTCAGGTAAAAAGAGTGTGAATATCCTGTCTCTTTCCCTAATCCATCTACTTTCTTACCCAGTTTTTCAAAGTTGCTAGAGCTATATTTCACATTTCTTTTGGGGTGGCCATGTAAATGAGCAAAAATGAGTATTTTTTTCCATAGCAATGTTGTATGCATTATTGTGAGGGTTTATACAAAAAGAAGAGTTGTGACAGGAAGCAAATCTAAATTATAAGTATATATATCGCTCAGGAAGACAAATTCTTTACTACACTTTTTTTGCAGTGGGGGGGGCGCACACGCAGCCTATGGAGGTTCCCAGGCTAGTGGTCAAATTGGAGCTACAGCTGCCAGCCTACACCACAGCCACAGCAATGCCAGATCCAAACCACATCTGCAACCTACACCGCAGCTCATGGCAATGCGAGATCCTTATCCCATTGAGCGAGGCCAGGGATTGAACACGCAACCACACGGTTCCTAGTCAGATTTGTTTCCGCTGCACCTTGACGGGAACGCCCTTATCACTATTTAATAGAAGAGGTTTACCTGTTGCAAAGTAGGTGTTTTTTTTCCACCAATTTATGGTTACAAATGAGAGATGGGTCAGTCTTTATGAAAGGAAGTGTCAAGTAGGTCAGAATCTTTTTAAACGGACTGTACAATGTAGAGCAATTTCAGCTTCGTGGCAAATTGGACAGAAAGTACAGAAAGTTCCCAAAATATCCACTCACCCGGCAGACATATACAGAGCTTCTGTCCCTATAAATATCCTCTACCACAGTGGTACATGGTAACAACTGATGAACCTATATTGACACATTATCACCCAAAGTCTTTAGTCACATTAGGGCTTGCTCTTGGTGTGCTACAGTCTGTGGGTTTTGACAAATGCCTAAGGAGATGCAACTACCATCACTGGGTCCTACAGAATAGCTTTACTACCTTAAAATCAGTATATCTTACTAGCAAGCAATGAAATAGAGGGTGGAAAGGATGCACACTGACCATAGGGCACATCGTCCAGTTCTGATTACTAACAGCCTCTAACGTAGTGAAAAGCTTTTGAGAAGCATTTACATGTAACACAGATATATTAGGCCCATTCTCATGTATTCCTGTCACTAACTGTCCACTATCTCTTCTTTCAATTTCTTAATCATTTGAAGAAAAAGGACAAGAGATGTGATGTTTCATGTCTCCCCACCTTTGGGGGACCATTTCTCCCCACCACTGTCCTCTAGGGCCACCCTGAGTAGACTGTGATATAATAACAACTCACTTATTGCTAGTACCAGTGATCTATAAAGTAGGCTTGTATTTTTCCCTTCTCAGTCAACGTGCCTTATGGAATTTTCTGGGAAAACATAGATGTGGGTTGACGAGAGGTATGTGTGTTGGGGGAAGCGGGTGTCACTATAGCAAGAATCTGGCTGTTGGTAGCGTGAGCCACCTGTTCATGCAATTTCCAGTTGATTTCAGAATGTAGGTCTAGTTCTATATATTTTTGCCTTCACTTTTTAAGGGAATTGCTTCTGCATTTTAGTTTTCAGCTAAACAGATCAGTTATCACTCCCTTCTTGATGTATAGCTGAGATTACATGATCCCTGGTATTACATTTTATGCATACAATCACTACCAGAACTGAGTATCAGGCCAAACTAATTTTTGCAAAGAGAGACTATTTATTCATCAATGAACTGTATTTGATTAAAAATTCTGGGCCTCCATTGTGATTATCTGTCCAGACTTCTTACAGGATATACATGACATGTGCTCTACTGCAGATAATTCAAATTTTGTTGTCAGATGTATTATAAAGGCCAAGTGCGTGGATTATTTACACTCATGCCTAGAGCCAGCAGGGAGTTTTTTCCTTTTCTAAGTCCACTTAAATCAGTAAATCAGTAAAAGCAGTAAACCCAGAAGTAGTACACGTTATCTTAAAAGTCTACAGATGGATACCAGTCTTTATACCTTGTTATTAGCAGTAGCAAGCAAAATAAATGGCAGTGTGTCCTTTATTTTTATCTTTATTTTTGTATTTTGTGTTTTTAGGGCTGCACTCATAGCATATGGAGGTTCCCAGGCTAGGAGCTGTAGCTGCCAGTGTACGCCACAGCCACAGTAACTTGGGATCTGAGCTGCATCAGTAACCTACACCACAGCTCACAGCAACGCTGGATCCTTAATCCATTGAGTGAGGCCAGGGATCAGACCCTTGTCCTCAAGGATACTAGTCCGTGGTTCATTAACCACTGAGTTTCCTAAAAATAGGGAGCTCCTATTTTTATCTTTTTTTAATTCAAATTTTATTTTTAAATTGAGATATAATTAACATATAACATGGTATTAGTTTTAGGTGTACAACATAATGATTTGATATATGTACACACTGCAAAATGATTACCAAAACATCACTCATATTCACAATTTATTTCCTTTTTGATGAGAATTTTTAATACCTAATATTTTTTTTTAGCAACTTGCAAAATCTCTAACAGTACAATATTATTAATTATAATCACTGTGCTGATATCCTGCAGGACGCTAAGATAGTAATGTCATGGCTTTTAACTGCTTTGATAACCTTCCCAGTACTGGCTTGAACTGGAGAACACCTCTCAAATTTACCCATACTCTGTTCCCCTCCCACCACTCCTCCTCCCTTTCCATCTTCCTCCACCCTAATTTATTATCAACTTTTGTTCTCAACAGATGGGATCCATGACAGGTTAGGCTGAATTTGGAAGATGGTGCTTAACTCAAAATGACCCTTTATAACTTTATTCTATATAGGCCTGATTCACATTACTTGGATAAAAGATTGTCACACTTGAAGACTATGTATCAAGGGTTCTGGCTCCATTTTGCCAGTTTTCCATATGGTCAGAACTTGTTCTTAAGTACAGATATCATACTTCAGTCACTCAAAAGTTGTTTTCTTAGAGGTTCAGACAGTATCAATGTCTAAGTACTTAACGATAACATATCAGTCACCACAAATTTCGGGCCTCAGGTAAAGAGTAGAGTACATGGGAATTTCTGGAATCTTGAGTTCAAACACAGAGTTAGTTACATCTATGGGCACCCTTAATGTGTTTCTGACTTAAGGAAATCCTTCTGGGTTGAAAGGTAGGCTGGTCTAAGGCCAAACTCAAAGACAGCAGAGTGATAAGACTGCATGGCCAAAATCAGGCAGGTTATCCAAATGGCCAGACAGAAATAGATGCTCACACAGTGGACACTGAGCTGTGGGCCATATCAATCCAGCTATTTCTCAAAAGACAGAAGAAAGCACACAAATATTCAAGACATTCTAATCCCTATTTTTGTCAGAACCCTTCTCTTCCCCTGATCCCACACTGGAGACTGAAAGACATAAAACTGTTTTTAAAAATGAGATTTTGAGATACCATTCATTTGTAAATGGAAACTTCTCCTATCCTTCCCATCTTCTACAACTGACTGTGCCCATGAGGATACATGGGAGAGCAGGATGCTAATTAGATTACTTAAAGAGAAACAAGCTACATTTCCTTTGCAAATAAGAGTAATTAGGTATTACATTTGTAAACCTAATATACAACAGTCTCTTCTGGGTTAATGGTATGTCACATTCCTTTAATTTGATGAACCAAATTTACTCTTCTCTGATACTCTCCCCCACATTCCTAATTCAAAATTCAATTTCCACAATCAAATGAGAATTTTGAACTTATACTGTTAATGGCCCAGGAATAGGTGCGAGTCTGTCATAATTGAAGCCTCTCACCTTTATTCCTGATTCCTTAGGTTACTGAATGTGCTCATTAATGTTTTTGACCACTCCTCAAGCAGTCTTCTGTACTTAGAGTTATGTCTGTTTATTCATTCCCTTGCCTACAGATGTGCTCACAGCTGCTTTCACACCTTCTCCATCAGACAGAGTCCAATCTCTACAGACACTGCTGTGATCTGTTATGCAAGCCTCATACACAATCACGTCTCAGTCTCTGTACTCCCCACCACCTTCCTCCACAACATACCCCTAAACCCTTTGTCTTTGTGAATCTTTGCCTCACTCAGCTTTGATTTCCTTCTGTATAAGGCTGAGTGTTGTCATCTTATAGTTATCTGCTTTGGTTTCTGTAACTCATAAGTTATTACCTATTGATTTCAATGATGCTATCTCAGTGTACCCCCAATTTGGGGGAGGTAGGGAGACTGAAAGAAGAGCTTGACTTCTATATCAGCTAGAAATTGAGTTTGACTTAGACAGCTAGGACTTTTTTCTCACCTAGAACAAGAGTAGTATGGTGGTGCCTTAATAATGCCTTTGGGGACCCAGGCTCTTTCTATTTCTCTGTCATCCAGAGGTTATAAATCTTGTTCTCATGGTTGCAAGATGGCTGATGTGCTTCTAGCATCATGCCCGCATTCCATGCAGAAATAAGGTGTCATCATGGAGGACCCTATGGGAAGGAACCACCCTACCACTTCATGTCCTCCATCTACCTTTAGTTTGTAGAAAAACTCTAGCCTCCTAGACTTTCCCCTAGTTCCAAAGAATACATTTAACCAGAGAAGTAAAAAAAAAAAAAAAAATGCAGAAACAAAGGAAAACAATCAAGCAAGACAAAATAATAGTTTAGCATTAAACAAAGTCAAGGACCTTTAGTTTATCCTCAAGGGCTACAGAAGTTAACTATATGGAAGAAGTTAACTATATGCTGTCCACAAGCCCAGAGACCCCAGATCAGTTGGCACCAGAAGGTTGATGATGTTGCCTCAACAACCAACCAATCAAAAGAATATCCAGAGCTGATCACATACCCCACAACACTTTCCCTCCTCTTGTCTTTAAAACCCCTTCCATGAAAGCCATCAGGGAGTAGGAGCCTTTTGAGCACTAGCTACCTAGACTCCTTGCTTGGTTCCCTGCAATAAATGCTATGTGTTTCTTCACCACAAACCAGTATCAGTAGATTTGCTTCACCGTACTTAGGTGAGCAGATTCAAGTTTGGTTTAGTAACAAAGGTTGCAGGGCAAAAGATGTATGCCACAAATACATTCTACAAGTTAATGATGATTGACTTTTTTTTTTTTAAATCATGAAAACAACAGCTTTCCAATGTAGCATTCTTCTGTTTTCATCTCATTGGCCAGAATTTTGCACATATACCATATCAACATGCTAGAGAGTCTGGGGCAGTTTTAAGTGGGTACATTGGCATGCTGAAAAAGAGGGAGAAATAGATGCTGGTTGGTACCAAGTAGTATTATCAAAGCTAACTCCCTTAAATGGACATAAAGAAACTACTACAACTGTGAGATGATAAAAATCCTCCAGATATATTTCATTGAAAAATAACTTGTAAAAAATGACAATGAAAAAATTCAACCATTGTTTTGAAATGCTGTAAAAGAACAAACTTAAGGTGGCATTTTATGCTTGGAGAGAAACAATAACTACACACGTTTTTTCCTTACTCCCCATGCCTACCCCCATCTTTCTTTCTAAACTTATAAATGGTTACAGTCTCTTTTTATTCCCCAGTGTGCACTGTTCGTCAAACTGTGTTTGAGGCTTCATCAGCCCCCACCACAGTGAGGCTGAACCCACAGGCAGCACTCAAGAGTGACACTGCTTCAATAACTGCAGCTCCACTGTGTGCGGATTTTTGTCAGGGAACTCTGAATAATGGTTGTGTGGCTAAAATAATTAGAAAACCAATTCAAGTCTAACTCTCTAATTGCACATAAAAACAAAACAAGCAAAAATTAAGAAAACTGAACAAAGGCTCAAAGGAACGTAAGAGGCAAAGCCTTGCTTTTATTTATTTTTCTATTTTCCCAGTCATCTTCTAACTAAAGATAATTCTAATTCCAGTCATATTTAACAACCTTATTAACAGGTTGTTAAAAAGTTATCATTGTTACTGTTAATTAAAGATATGGGCTTATGAAGGAGCTGGGAATAGAAATCATTGCCACATAACAAATGTTTAGTAAAAAAAATCTTTTCACAACAGACTCCTTATTTCAGATTTTTTTCAGACTCAAAAATAATTACTGTGAAATAATATATACCTACATTTTACCAATTTCTCCAAGAATCCCTGCACATGCAAATTAGCATACGTGATTTATCTATGTAATAATACAAGTATTGCAAAACTTGATGACAAAATACTGGTGTTAGGAACATGTGCCCTCTGCTTGAGGAGCCCAGAAACTTGTGCCAGACAGGGTACAGTACCAAATACCTTGTCATACAATCATAAAATATTTTTTCTACATTTCCACTAATTTTCTTTAGTCTCTGGGACTGAAGTGGTCAAGATTTTGTTACAAGGCACTATAAGAAAAATGGCTCTGATACAGATGTCTTCCTCTAAGAAGAAAATAACTGCATCTGTTATTTTAAAATCTGCATTGGCCCAAAAAATTTCTGCTTAAAAAACCATAATAATGAGGGTGGGAAGTATAAAATTTTCAATGTCTCCACCAAAATCAGTTTGCAATCTTGTTTTGAATTTGATATATCTTATTTTGATGAAATTCTTAATGGTTTTAATTTATTTGGCTTATGATTTTAATTATACATTCATTTTTATAACAGCTTGAAACTGTTTAGGATTTCGTCAGGATGGCAAGCAAGAATATGTGTATCCCTTAATAGCATTTCTTTATTATTTTTAATAACTTCTTGAAACTCTTCATCAGAAAGGAGTTATAGAACAAAGAACTCCAACAATGACCATAACATAAGGAACTGATTTTAGCTCTCTGAAAATATGCTGAAGGATGAGACCAGCAAAAACAGGGTGGTACTTCAACAGACTCCCTTTTCTAAAAACAACAGCTGGATGTGCCTGTTGCCACTGGAGGGGGAGGGTAAGGATGGAAGAAACATATTTTCTTAGTGTTGGAAAGTTTTCAGTGAAATCATGATGTCACCAGGATATGTTTTGTCTGTGACTACAATTTGCATAAGTTCCTTCCCATGAAACTATGTAAAATACAAAGGAATGTTTTATGGTTCATTTTGTGTCTATAGTGACAATACTTTTAAGAGTCCATGAAGAAGATACCATGTTATGAGGAATTTGGTTTGTAAATTCTCTCCAAGGAAGAATAAGAAAGAAAAGAAACAGGGCTTGCAAATGCTACAACTTCACATTATACTCACAGAAGGACTGGGATTGTTTGGCATTCCTAATCATTGACTAACACATTAACTTTGTACTATATACGCTGGAGAAGAGGATCCTCATTTTCTTTCATATTTATGGCTTAAGATATCTACTCATTTTTTATTCTTCCCCTTATAATTACTTCAGACATTTTGTCAAATTCCTGTCTCTGAAAGATTTTAATCATCAAACAAAATATATTTAGAACACATTTTTAGAGATATTTTGATATCAAGTTAAGGAGTATCTTGATATAGAGCAGAGATATTCAAGTGTCAAATAGAATGTCTGGAAATCAAGAGCCATTGAGCTTTTAGCATTCTGCACAGGAACTTGAGCACTACGTACACGATTCAAGTTAGCTCATCAGTCCCTATATAAATCCCAGGATATAAATAACATAATGGGAAGATGGGTGGAGGCAGGGGAAATGGTTAAATTAGAGATGGATATGCCAGATACACCCAACTCTGACTCCAATACTTTTGTAAATTTATTGAAATGTTTAGTTTTACATATATTCAATTTATTTATTGAAATGTTTAGTTTTACATTTATTCGTGTCCTTATTTTCTGGTTATGACTGAAAGGTATTTGAGCAAATACTCCCACTGAAAACAAGTAAAAAGTTTATATATATATATATATATATATATATATATTTCTTTTTTATATAAAAAGTTTATATATATATATTTCTTTTTTTTTTACATTGTTAAAAAATCAAATAATCAAAAACATAAGACTTCTTAAGATAACTTCTAGCCAAAAGCAGGAGCCTAGAACAGTAAAACAAAGACTGAAGCCGCTTTTATCCTTGAAGGCCTTTGCTGAATGAGGTGAACTTGACCTTCAGTTTTGAGGTTTGCACCGGGATATAAAGGGCTAAATTCAAGGCTCAGCGTCTGCCTAGAGTATAGGGTCAGGAGCAACCCAGTCCTCAAGTGGACGCAGCCAAAAGTTGTATCCTAAGAATAAGAGCGAAGAGGAGTTCCCGTCGTGGCGCAGTGGTTAACGAATCCGACTAGGAACCATGAGGTTGTGGGTTCGATCCCTGCCCTTGCTCAGTGGGTTAACGATCCGGCATTGCTGTGAGCTGTGGTGTAGGTTGCAGACGGGGCTCGGATCCTGCGTTGCTGTGGCTGCGGCGCAGGCCAGTGGCCACAGCTCCGATTCGACCCCTAGCCTGGGAACCTCCACATGCCACGGGTGCGGCCATAAAATGACAAAAGGCAAAAAAAAAAAAAAAAAAAAAAGAATAAGAGTGAAGAGGAATTAGCTATCCCCTTTCCCCTTTACTCCCTGGAACAATTCAAAGAAATGTGCCTAAACCCTGAGCCAAGCTAGAGGGAAACCTTCCTGACAAGTTGTAACCATGTGTCATTTCTATCATGGATTTGAGGAGCCTTTTGAATTTGTAATACAGGAATTCAACTGTGAACTTGTAACTATTAGACTGAACTATATAAAACTGCCATTTTCTAAGGTCAACAACTATCCAATGAGCATCAGTAATTTCATATGTTTTAGTCTAATATGTTAGTTGAGTAAGCTGCTGTTTCAAAGAAACCTTAAATACAGGGGATCAAACACTATCATTTTAATTCTCTCACAAGTAAGTCCAGATGTGATCAGCCTGTGGTTGGTGGAATGACTTTCATTCTCAACATGCCTTTCAAGTTTGCTTTAATTTTTCCCACTTCCTAGCCATCATGCAGAGAGAAAGATGAGGTCCAGGGTAGGTATCTTTCTTCAAAAGAGATAACACAGAAGTTGAGCTCATCCCATTTGCTTATATTTCAACAGCCTTCAGGTCAAACATGACCACTTTTAATTTTAAAGTTCATGTTCTCAGTAATTCTCTCATCCTGTGTTCTCCTTTCTTGAAGTTTCTGTCCTGGTTAATGTTTGTTTGGTTAGAATCCTTTGTCTAGTAATTGCTGCCAACAGAACACACCTTTTTTTATATTTTGGAATCCTTGTATCACTCTCTCTTTTTTTTTTTTTGACACTGGTAAATGGTTGATTTCCTTCTTAATTCCTATGTAGTAGACAAGAAGTTTAATGCTAAATGTCTTTGTTTTTCCTTGCAAATAACCACGCTTCTGTTTGGAAGCTTATAAAGATGTCTCCTTGGAATTCAGGAATTTTTATCAGGATATATGCATTCACAAGTGTTTCCTGATAAGCTCTTCCTAGAACTCAGGGAGCTCTTCTAGTCTGAAAATTCAAGTCTTTGTTTGAGAAAATTTTAAATGTTTCTGGCTTAATAATTTCCTTTTCAGCATTTATTGTTTTTCCTCTTTCTGGAATTTCTATTTTCCCATGTTAGGCTTCCTTGCAGGATGAGGGGTCCTATAGCTGAGACCTCATAGAAACTCCTGGGTAACTGCACAATATTTGAGATGATAATTAGATCAAGCTGTGTTAGGCCGTGAAGGCTGTGAAAATGCCTAACAAGTGTTTCAAGCCAGAATTCTGTATGAATTCTGTATGAGTATGGCCCTGTAACAATAATACCGTGCACTGTGTACCTCAAGACTAACGAAGTGCACTTGACCCAGGTGAGGAGGTCTTCAGCAGGTTTCCAGACAAGGTTCCATCTTGGAGGACTCTAGGCTTATGTGTATCAGCACAGGCTTAGAAGAGGACAGGTATGCTCTCAGACAGCCTGATATGAACTCGATCGACTCAGATACTATTAACTGCAACTGTGTAGGTTTTACTAAGACCTTTGGAGGCGAGAAGATTTGCATCTTTCCTCAGAGAATGTTTATCTCTCTTCTCTGTATACTCTCACTCTTCTCATGTTTTTCTGAATCCTTTAGGTGGACACAACTTATTTGACTTACCCAAGCAGTTTTGGCTCTGATCTTTCTGTCAATTACACAACTTGTGAATATTTATCAATATAGTTAACAGTCATGCTCTCCAGAGTTGGTCATCCAGTTGTTGTATCTTTTCATAATTTTGCCATATACTTGTATTTCTTTCCTTGTATTATTAGATCTTTCCCCACTTAATCATTTAGTTTTATTGTAATCATTCCCTATTTAATTCATCACCAATTTCTTTTTTCTAAATTTAAAAGTCATGTTGCCATTAACTAAGTCCAAAAAAGGTTGTAATTGTGTGTGTGTGTGTGTGTGTGTGTGTATTCACATGCTATCATTAACTTTTCTTACATGTTTGGTATAGTTGTTATTATTTTATGGGCCAATTGTCTTTTTCTTCCAAGAGGTTAAGAGTTCCTTCCACAGTATGAGCCACCCATTCTGGGTCTTCTGCTTGTTCTTCCTTTAGGTGGCTACTGCATTCCCTTAGGTGCATCACAATTGCTGTTTGCCTGTTCAGTGGGCATAGTACTAGAAACAGAAGTGGCAGCCATCTTGTGAATGGTGGTAAATGTGTCAGTCTCTTCTACTGGGGCAGGTGATGTACCAATCAGGAAGTGGTTTATATCCCATTCAGGATGTCTCTATGTGTCTTGTTATTCATAGCTGCAAGTGTTAGCACCCATCTTGCCTCAAGAGACTGGCCCAAACTCCAAATGAATGCCTGTGTAGAGGCACATACAGGAGCAGATTCTCCCCGCCTATGGGACAACATTCCACTTCCTTTCATGGGCCATAGCCTGCCTCAAACCAGTTTCTTTCTGGGATGCACTCCGGGATTAAGATACTACATATTCCAAAAATTTGTTCATGCTCACTAGCAGTGCTGTGCTGAATCATACTGGAACCTGAGGCAAAAAGAAAATTCACTAATTCTGCTGATGTCTTTATTAAAAATTTTGATATTTTGTTCACTGTGGATCTTGTATTAATTCTGATTTTTAAAAACATCGAATTAAGGTATTATTTATCCTAGTTACTGAGTTTTTTGATACCATTTAACTTCCTGAACTAAGTCCCTCACTGCCTCATCCTAGTCCCAGCTGCACCCTAGGTCCTGCTTGCTTTTCATCAACCTCAAGAGAAGAACTAGTGTTTACACTGAAGCAGGAAGAGAAAGGCAAGAGTTTTCAAGTACCATCTTGGAAAATCTAAAAAGGTTTTTAAAAAGACATAAAGGAAAAATATATATAATATTTCATCTCATGCTTAATGTTCCCATTCATATTGCTTTAAAATTTATATAAAATCAACTTAAAAATTAATCCTATATATGGAAAAATATAAATTCATAAAGAAGGATAGAAATAAAAACTGAAATGCTAATTCTTTTCCCTCATCCAGGTTTCCTTCCTAAGAGGCAAACATTGAATAGTTTTAATATGTCAATTATTCTCTTCAGTTTAAAAAAATTATTTTTATTCTTTTAATTAAGCACTCTTCCTTCAGCCCCCTGATTTTTCTTTTCCTTCTTTCAGGAACTTTTAATTGTAAGACTTGAATTCTCTTACTTTTGCTTTTTCACTTTGTCGTCTTGCTGTCTGTTGTAAAGGAGTTCCTCAAACGTATCTTCCAACCCTTGTATTTACTTTTATATTCCAGTAATTATAGTTTTTATTTTCATTAAGTCCTTTTTTTCATGCTCGTTTTTCATAATAACCTACTCCTGCTTTATGAATCAGTAATCAAAATAAATAAAATATATTACAAATAATGGTATAAAAATGTATATGAACTGATATAGTTTGGGATGTAGGGCTGGGAAAAATGACGTTTAAGTGAAAATTAAACAATGTTTTGGTACTAATTTTAACAAAATGATAAACTACCTATTCAATGGGAGATAGGAGCGAGTGTAGGCCAGACTGAGGATTCGTCCATTCAAAGGGTTCTTTAATAAACAGCCAACATATTTATAGTTATGGTTTCAGCTGTGCACACAGCTTTGGGTGACCCTGAGTTCATTTAAAGTGTAGCTCTCTCACCTCTAGTGTCTAAATATTATTTCAGTTGTAACTTTATATACTTCATTGTCACTACAGTTATTTAAGGGCATTTTCAAGTCTATATGTGTTGGCCTTTTTTGTTGTTATTAATATTTTATGTGTAACTTTAAACTTTTTCTCAGTATTATCTGAAATACATACGTTTTCAGCATTTTGATATTAGTTGAGTTTTCCCTTTTTCTTCTATGAGGAAATAACATTTGTGAATGTACCGTGAGACCCCAATAGTTAATTAAACTTGAAGTGTACAAAGTCCTATGCATATTTATGTAAAAGGCTGCATAAGACAACTTCATTTAGATTACAGATCTATATTTTCATTTATTCAGGACTCCTTAAATCATAAAAGATTAATATACATGTTAAAGTCCCCACTATGATATTTGTAGGTTTTACTTCTTTTAATAGTATTGATTTTATATATCTCTATTATTATTCTGCTCATGAACTTTCATAGCTGTTATCTCTTATCAGTATTAGATAACCCTCTTTTTCCTGTTTAATATACATGTGTTTTAGCTTCAAATCTCTTTGATTTTATAACCTTTGCTTTTGCCTAATAACGCTTTCTTAGGCTTTTACTTTTAATTACACTCTATAACTTTTAAGGAATTTGTGCTACTATAAAAGATTAAAATTAGATTTTTTTCACATTAGAAAGTTTATTATTTTAAATCCAAATTAATATACTAAACTATTAAATTTGAAATTATGAATCATCTAAGAACACTTTTTAAAACTATGAATTTAATTTTGTAGCTAGATTTACAATGATTTAGACTTATCTATATGGTTAACTGTTTTAAATTATGAGAACCATATTCTTCAGTTCTTAGTTTTTATTCATCTTGAGGTCCTTATATTTTAAAAGACCACCTATGTCACATAATTTGACTCCTTACATGTATGTTGGTTCAAATATAAAGGACACATTGGTTATCATCTTTTATTCTCAAAACTATGTAGTCATTGATCCATTTGTTTTCTAAAATTTTGTGTTTTATAGAAGATGTCTGAGACAGCCCACTGTTTTTTTCTTTATAGTGTAATATACTAGTCTTCCTGGATGTTTTTCATACTTCTATGTACGGTCGTATAAAAATGTATCTGAGCTATATTTGGGTATATTTTTTTTGGAGTCCATAATACATGCCTTCATTTATGTGTGTGTGTGTGTGTGTGTGTGTGTGTGTGTGTGTGTGTGTGTGTATCTCAAGACATTGACTATATTCATCTCTGAACTATAGTCCTAGGAGAGTTTTAGTAAGTATCTATTTAACCATTCTAAGCCTCAGTCTCCTCCTCTCTAAATGAGATTAATACAACCTAACTTAGAGGATTATTTTAATAATTAAATGAGATGATTCAGCTAAAGTATTTAAGAGTGCCTGGCACCTAACTTAGAGGATTATTTTTATAATTAAATGAGATGATTCAGCTACAGTATTTAAAAGAAGATTATTTTAATAATTAAATGAGATGATTCAGCTGAAGTATTTAAAAGAGTATAATTTTAAAATTATTAAAATTTTTTTTTTTTGGTAAATTTTTTTGATTCAGGTAAATTTTCCTCCTTTCAATTCCTTCTGTTCAAATCATTCTTGTTTCTCCACTCAGAAATGGATAGAATTCTTCGTTTTCTCTCCATTCTTTAGTCCTTTAGCTCTATCATCACTCTCAATTTTTTTTCTACCTCTTGTCTTTTCTTAATATTCTGGAAATGTTCTCAAATTCACCTTCACTGATTTGTGGGAAATTATGTCTCACAGAAGACAGTCTGAGAAACAGAAGTCTATTTCATGCTTATTTCATTGAGATACAGTATGCCTCCCTTAGCCCCTGCCTGCCCCAGTTGTCTGATACTGTAAATTGAAACATGTCTAAAAAACTACATTATGGAACATATTCAGTTATTAATGCTATTCTAAGTCCACTTGCCTGAAGTGTTTTACTTGTGAGTCTACACTGGTCTGAAGGTATCCCCCTTCCTTGGAGCCCTCCATGAGAACCTGATGTCTGTGCCAGGGGAGTGAGCTGTGTTCTCACTAGGCTAAGTCACATCTCCTCTGCTGCTGGTGGTGGGTGGAACTGTAGCTGCACTAAGCTCCTCTGTGTTTGCAGGAGCCATTGGTGCATGGACACCATGCTATTTTCCAAGTAGAATTGGGGACAAAATGTCTTTCTCCCTAATAGAAGTATGTCACACATATTCCATATAAGCATCACTTAATCTCTAAATGTCTCACAAGAGTTCAGAGAAAACATTATTTATTCTGTGTCTTTGTTTTTGCACATAGCCTTCATATTAGCTAAGATTTAGATGTAATTTCAAGGGATAGACAGAATATACTCAGACTCAGTCTCCTCTGACAACTGAGAGATCAGCCACACTGGCTCAAGGGCCTGATTGTCTCTTTTCTTAGGAGAAATTTTTTCTGTAAAGATTCCTCGGTCATACATGCAAGTGCATTCTTGGTGACTTTGCCTCACCAAACATTCAGGCAGGCCCATCTCCTTGATCCTGAGTGGATCCTTCCCTGACTTGCTCTACAGCATATATTACATTCTTCCAATAAGCACATTACTGAGCCTTACTCCTACATGGAAAACACTGATAAATTTTCACAGTAGACTAACACCACAGTCCCAGAAGCTTTTATATGGACAAGGAAAATCATTCAAAGATGTGAAGTGACTTTTCTAATGTCACATGCTGGGAGTAACTTGTTTGGGACCAGAATTTAAATTTTTTGCTCTAGATCTCACTTAAAAAAAGAATACAAACCACACTGTTTCTTTATTTCTTTTCTCCTGGCTAACAGTCAACCTAATCCAAATAATACCCATACCTTACCCAGACACATCTATAAAAACTAATGTTATAAGAAAATGATATCCTTTTCTGGAACTAGTGAGTAAAATCAATGCATTCAGAGTTTAGACTTTAAAAACTAAATTAACCACAAGAGGATCTCAGGATACGTGATAAGCTGCAATGACTTATTTCTAAAAAATTGCTACAAGTTTTAGCAATAAAACTCCAATGACAAATGACTACTACTCTTACGAAGGGAAAGTCTTTTAAAACTCGACAAAAGTAGGAGAGGCGGCAAGATGGTGGAGGAGTAAGAGGTCGCGCTCACCCTATCCCACAAATACATCAAAAAACGCATCTAAATATAAAACAAGTTGGACAAATCATCATCTGAATGCTGATCAATTTAAACCTCCAAAAACTGCAAGAAACCCTTGAAATAACTGGGTAGAACAAGTGAAGAAAAAAAAAAAAAAAAAAAAGGTGAGAGAGAAAGGCAATTAGGACCGTAACCAGCACTCCAGGGAGGGAGCTGTGAAAAAGAAAAGTTTCCTGGGAAGAAACCTAAACAACGATCAGCGGATCAACGACCATCGGAACTAGAGGGACATCAAAGCCTGAGAAAAACGCAGCAGCTGGATTGAGACAGGAAAATCGGAGTTA
>PVHT020000256.1:8810673-8877141 GCA_004024745.2 Catagonus wagneri
GGGAGGGAGTGGGGATAACTACTGCTTTAATGATGGAATAGCAAGGAGCTCCAACTGTAATGCACGGGGAACTATATCTAATTACATGTGACAAATCCATATATGTACATGTAATCGGGTCACCACATGGTGCAGTTGGAAAATCTGACAGAAATCTGTAAACCAGCTATAATGCAAAAATAAAAAAATAAAAATAAAATAAAATAAAATAAAAGAGTTCATTGGAACAGGAAAAAAAAAAACTCGACAAAAGTAAAAAGTTTTATGACCATGACAGCACCATTTATTAGCAGATTGCTCATGGCAACTTTAAGGTTATTTGTGGTTGCATTCAAGTGAAGGAATTGTTCTTTGGCCCAGTTTTATTTTTAGGATCAATGTCTCATGCTATTCATTCACTGAATATTTTAAATAGTATTTTACTGTTCCATAATCCTTCTCTATTCAGCTGTATTTTGAGATGCTTAAAAGGAAGTGACAACACAAATCTCATTCCTGTCTTGCAGCTGAATATCCTCTCCATTCTTTCCTTTCTGTGCATAAAATTTCTTAGGTAAATACAACTGAGAGGAAATAGGTATATCAAAGGGGCCTAATTCCGCTAGTTTGGGACCTTTTGCAAGGAGGTTGCTGTCTTTGAAAACCGAGTGTCTGGAAGACTAGGAGCCTTACGCCAGGCCACCTGCTGGGCCGAACACCCAGGGAACAGCCTGACAGTTTCTCATCTCCACTGGCAACCAGAAAAAGCATTTCTTATTCAACTGCCCTCCCTTTGTTACAGCACTTTAAATGGTAGTACAGCTTTGCTTTCCATAATAGCCAAAGCATGAAAAACATACCCATGTATTAAAATAGAAATTCTGCACCTAGGAACTTATGTTGAAAAAATATTATCTTGAAGATTTCAAAAAAAAGTGATTTCTAAGGCTTTAAGATATATGAGAAATTTGGATGAAATGCTAGTTTGTCAATATTGATTGTTTAAAGTTAATGCAAATCCAAGTCCCTGGCTATTATATTTTTATGCCATAGTTATCTCTATATAAAGAAGTGTCAAAATATTTATCCAAAGTAAAGATTAATTACCAGACAAGGAACTATTGTTAATGTTTAAGCTACCAATCAGTTTCCTCTGATTAAGTTCAAATATATTTTAAATGTTGGTGGATGTATTAGTTTCCTATGGCTGCTATGTCAAAATATTGTAGCACTGGGTGACTCAAACAACAGATTTTTTATCTTAGAGTTCTGAAGGCTGGAAGTCTAAGATCAAGGTGTCAGGAGGTTTGCTTTCTCCTGAGGCCTTATTCCCAAGGCTTGTAGATGGCTGCCTTCTTGCTGTGTCCCCAAAGGGTCTTTCCTCTGAGCATTTGCATTCTTGGTGTCTCTCTCTTATTCTATAAGGATAACCAGTCATACTGGGTTAGGGACCTGCCCCTGTGACCTCATCTAAGCCTAATTACCTACTTAAAGGCTCTATTTTCAAAAACAGTCACTTTAGGGGTCAAGACTTTAATACACTAATTTGGAGAGGACATAATTCAGTCCTTAAAAGTGGCCTATTTTTTGCCCAATGGCATATCAGAAGATATAAATACCATGTGAAGCCAAAATTTCTTCAGAGGTTATTTTTGCTAGGAGATATTTTACCGAGGTTTTTCTGTCAAATGAAGACACAAAAGGATCTCACTTACTGACTGAGAGATGCATGTGTGCTCTTCCTCCCATTGTTCTCTTTCACATAATTAACACTAATCTCTTTTAGTGACACTTGGTTTCCATTTGTAGACTTTGTGATTGAAATAAATCTTTCATCACTGCCTTACCTCACAAATAATAATTTTGAAACTTGGAGGTTTATTCCTGCTTGCCAGTTTTGCTGGTTTAAGTGTTAAATTGTATATATTATATAAAAAAATATTTTCTGGTTGTAGTGTCAGTTTCCAAGAAGGCTCCAAACGACTTCTGCCCCCTTTCTCCTTGCCTGTGTGTAAACTTCCACATTGAATCAGGTTTGCTTCAATGTTTCCCCCCAAAAAAGCAGTCAAAGTTATGGTCTGTTACTTCTGAAATTTGATCATAAAGGTCATTGCAGCTTTTGCTTTGGCCTCTTGGATTGCTTGCTCTTGGGGAACCAGCCACCATGCTACCAGCCAGATATATTCAGAGAGGCAATAGAGAGGTCCTTGTACAGAAATGGGGTCCTTGGCCAACAACCACTAGCAATTATCAGCAGTGAGAGTCAGACACCTAGGAAATGAAGCTTCTGGCCCCAGACAGGTATTGACAAGACTGTTGTTCCACTGACATCTGACTGCAACCGACAGACTTCCAAGCAAACCCCCTCAGTCAAGCTCTTTCTTACAAATTCCTGACCTACAGTCAGTGAGTGTAATAGATGGCTGCTTGTTGCCACTAAGTTTGGGATAGTTTTCTGCGTAACACTAGATAACTGAAATAGGTTGAATGTCCTTAATATAACTGAAATTGATGATTTTAAAAGTTATAATAATTACTTTATTAATTTAAAATTTATTAAATGTTATTTCTCTGCTTTAAGGGCACTGATTTTATTTTACCCTGAAGATTTCCCTTACATTTTTCTTTTCGATACATCTAAAAAATTCTTCTTTCCTTTCCTTTCCCCTTCTTTGTCCCTCTCTGCTTCCTTTTTCTTGGTCCTCCTTCCTTCCTTTACTAATTCTTTTCTTTGTTCTACAAATGTTGATATGTTTATTTAATATTTGTGATGATAAGCATGAACACAAATTTACTGTAACTCCTCCCATGAAGAGGTAGAGTCCATTTCCCCAAATCCTTAAATCTGGACTGGCCTTAAGGCTTGCTCTGACAGGGAGAATGATGTGGAAATGACATGCCAATTCTGAGTTTAGGCTTTTGAGGCCTTGTAGCCTCTATTTTTGCTCTAGCTGATTTGAGGTCACCAGGTGAGGAAGCCTCAGCCTACTGGAGGATAGAGTTGGGAGATGAGCTATCCCTGCTCAGACTCATATATCAACCGGCCCCAGATAACCCACAGCTGACCACACCCTCAAGAGTGAACTCATTCATTAGACAGAAAAGACTTAAAAAAAGAAGTTTCCAGCTGAACCCGCTTGAATTATGGGCAAATAAGATGGTTGATTATTTTCAGTTCACCATGTTTTGGGATGATTTGCTCCACAGTAATGGAAAACTAATACAATACTCATGTATTGACTGGCAAAACTCATTGGCAGTATTCAACCCCCAACATCCATTCTTTTTTCTTCCATTTTATTCTACGTACTGATTGTCACCTAGAGTAGAAGGTGGTGCAAGAATTCCCAGAAGCCATAGTATTAGGGGAAATAGTAGAGAAGATTCAGTTTATCAGTGGTTGCCTTGAAACATTTATCAAAGTGCTACAGAGAGAAAGGAACTCAAGTCAGAGTAACCACTTAGCAAGGAGAAACAGAGCACATGTGATTTTACTAGGGGGAAACAGTATCTGACTTTGCTTGATGTCTAAATTGCCCAAGTATCTTCTAATATTAAATCTTGTTAGGTCCAAAAAATCCAACTATTTTTGTATGCCAAATTGAAGCAGTATAAACAGTGAGTGTAAATCTGAGGAAATAAATGTAGGCTGTAAGCAATCTGCTGGCAGAGATGAAATTAACTGTATTCCCTTTTCATGAAAATCCACCATTTCAGAAAGCATCAAATCAGTAGTGGTTACATGTAGCAAGTGGGAGAATGAGAGGAAAGAGTCCATTAAGTAAAAGTGAGGAAACTTTCTATTTAATTCCAATTCTAGAAAGACGGTTGGCTGTGATTATTCAAACACGGAACTGACTTGAAACCAATTAAAAGGAAGTATACTAAATTTTCAAGAGAATTACTGTGCCAAACAAAACCAACAAATAAGTCTGGGGCTTGGCTGAGAGTACCTGTATTCCAAGCTTAGAGCTACAGGAAGGTGGTTTAAAGAGGTGAACAGCCTCCAGACCCTCAGCTTCACCCAATTCACACCTCAGTTGTGAACAAGCAAGAATCTTCCTTTGCCAGAACTATTGGTCTCAAAGACAATTAATTATGGACAGTATACTTATTTTCAACGCTGTATAGCAAATTGTTGCAAGCTTAGTGACTTAAAGAAACATACTTGTATTACTCACAGTTTCTGTGAATCAGGGGACCAGGCGTGACCCAGCTGATCCATGGCTCAGAGTCTCTGAAGGGGTAGGCTGGACTGCATCTTCATCAAGAGACTTGACTTGAGGAGAGTCTGCTTCTGAGCTCCCTTGGATTATTGGAAGAATTCATTTTTCTGTGGCTGCAGGACTGATGATTTCAGTTTACTGCTGAAGCCGGTCCTCAGCTCCTAGAGGCTCTTCAATGTTCCTTGCCATGTGGGATTCTCCAAGAGGCATTTATTTCATGACAGCTTGCAGTGGAGAGAGAGAATGGAGAGAACAAATCAGCCTGCTAGCAAGAGGGAGTCGTGTATAATGATGGGATGACAACCCATCACATATGCTATATTCTTTTGGTTAGAATAAAGTTACACATCCTACCCACACTCAAGTGCGATCATGGGGGCCATCTGAAAGTCTATTTGCCATAGAGAAACTTTCCAGAGAAAGTAACCAGGGCTTCTAGATGGGCTACTAAGGAGTTTACTCCACCATTAGGAATCGAAGTCTTTGCTTTTACTGTCTAGCAAAATCTGACGATTGTTAGAGATCAGAAATGGTTGCAACGACTACTCTATTAAATTTAGGCAGTGTCTTCACTAAGATTATTTTCTTCTTTCTCCAGCATTTTGTAGTGGATGTACTGGGGACAGATATCTTTCATTCTAGTTTATAAAACCACCAGAAACACATTAGAACTGGAGATCTCAGACTGGAGCCAAAGGCCGTCACTGGATAGACTCCACGGTTGTTTCTTGGGCATGGAGAGGGTGTGTTCCACAGATGGGAAGAATATAAATGTCTGTTTAGGTAGCCAAAGAGACAGATTTTGTTAAAGAATATTATTTCTATGCCATCAGACCAATTCTCATCATCCTCTCTCAGTTTTTAGTGGGGCCCATAGAATTTGTCGTGAAGACAATGCGTACTCAACATAAGATGTTAATCACAGTTGCTAGATGCCCTGCAAACTCATGACTGAGCTGCAAAACAACAATGATGACAACAACAAAAAGCAAAAACTCATGCCTTTCAAATTTTCCCCCCTGCATTCAAGTACATGAAAAATCACTTTACAATTATCTCAGCCTAGTATCTAGTTAAAAGTAATCTCAAATATTTTTTCAGGTCTTTGATATACTTTGTGTTACCCAGATATGCAACTACTATGTAAACCTAGAAACACTATTTCTTTTCTTTAGAACTTTACCAAGTGTAGATTATCATTTCAGAAAATCACATCATTGACATTGGAGCCCCTTGTCAATGTCAACCACTTAAGGCTGCCATTACTGCTGCAGTCTATACTTCTACCTAATGCATTCATACTATTCTAAGCATGTAAACAAGTGTTTGACTATTTCAATATGTCTTCTAGTGTAGCCATGATCATACTGAAATCTATAATACATAGGATTATTTATTCTTTGAATTGCAGATTATCACTGAAATTTTTTTGTGAAGATATATTATCTAGGAGGTTCATTTCAGGATAGAAAAGGTATTATAAAGTACTTGTTATAAAAAGGAAACATTAGGCCTGATAGCACTGAACTATACTTGTTTAAGTAAAATGACAACTTAAATGCTTGTGGCATTTATCTCCATGGCCATCTGGAAAAAGATAATCTTTTGGAAAAATGAAGGTAGAATTCCTGTAAAAATGAAAGTAGTCATATGGTTTTGGTGCAAATTTTGTATTGGGAACTCTGTGTTACAAATTTTCTCTCAAGTAATCCTTACCCCAACGTTGTTAGAAGGTATGTGACACTGAGGTACTACTCAAAAGACTCAGGTATAAGTCCTGGTTCCGTCACTTTCTACCTATCACTAAGGGAAGAAATTTTTTTAAGTCTCATTTTTTTCTGTTAACAAAATGGAGGAAAAAAATAAATGTAGTAATCTTCAATACAAAGTTCAAAGGAGGAAAACAAGAAATTAATTGATGTGAACATTAAATGAGAAGTCATTTTGAAGATGGCATAACTTGTGGGTCATTTTAGATATGATATTTTATATACTTAAGATAAATTGAAAGGTAACATATAACATAAATAAAACATACCTACTATTATCCAACAAATCCTTATTTCTCAAAATGCTATTTGAAATCTCTGGACTTGAAGATGAATTTTTAAAATTTCACAAAGTTTCTCAAATTTTGAAATCAATAAGATTCAAGAAAATGTGATAGTTGAAAAAGATTGTAAATGTCTTATTACTTTAGCATTGAGATATTATTGCTAATGAGATACTATTGGCTAGTAGCTTTAATGGGAAAATATATTAAAATACACTTGGATTAAACAACATATTCATGAAAAATTTATAGTTAAAGATGATTACACAGTGGAAATTTTAAAACAATTTTGAACTGAATGATCATGAAAATATCACATGTTGAAATTTATGGGAATAAATAAAGCAATGATTAGAGGTAATTTAAAGCTTTAGATGCTTCTCTTAGAAAAGAGCAAGGTTTAAAATGAATTAAGCCTTCACATTAAGAAATGGTGAAAGAATAAACAAAAGATAGAGGTACATACATGTAGTTAGATACAGATAGAGATATCAAGAAAAGTAAAAGCAGAAATCAATAAAATAATAAAACTGTAATTCAAAAAGATACATGCATCCATATGTTCACTGAAGTACTATTCACAATAGCCAAAACATGGAAACAACGTAAATGTCCATCAACAGATGAGTGGTTTAAGAAGATGTGGTACATATCTGGAATGGTACAATGGAATACTACTCAGTCATAAAAAAACAAAATAATGCCACTTGCAGCAATCTAGATGTAACTAGAGATTCTCATACTAAGTGAAGTCAGAAAGAGAAAGAAAAATACCATGTATCATTTATATGTGGAATTTAAAATATGGCACATGTGAACCTATCTATAAAAGAAACAGACTCACAGACATAGAGAACAGACTTGTGGTTGCCAAGGGGAAAGGGAAAGGGAGTGGTATGGACTGGGAGTTTGGGGTTAGTAGATGTAGACTATTACATTTAGAATAGATAAACTACAAGGTCTTGCTGTATAGCACAGGGAACTATATCTAATTTCCTGGGACAGAACATGATGGAAGATAATATAAGAAGGAATGTATATATATATGTATGACTGGGTCACTTTGCTGTAGAGCAAAAATTGGCACAACATTGTAAATCAAAAATAATAAAAAAATTAAAAATTTATAAAGAGGAACATTCTCCTATCATCAACCAGACAACTCCTTTAAAGATAACACTCCTTCTTGATCTTGTAAGGGATCATGTGACTCACCACAATGATACCTAGATCTGGATTATGCACAGTGTTCTCAGAGGTTTCTGAAATAATCTTCTCAAGTTATAATCCTCAAATTTGACTCAAATAAAATTTTTCATATCTTTCTTCCAAAAAATAAATCAATAAAATAGAATATAGATACACAATAAGAAAGTCAAGCATTTTTTGAAACATACATTTTAATATCAGTAAAATCATTTCTTGAAATAAAATCTTAAACGAAAATCCAAACATCAACTTAAAAATACAAAGAAAATCAAGCCTATTTGAGTGGAAAGTGAGGGAGTGACAACTCGGAAGGAAGTTAGTGGGAAAACCAACATTAGCACAGTGCTTGGGTCACGTTGCTGTAGAGTAGAAATTCAAGCACTTGTTTTTTGAAAAGATTTGTAAAACTGATAAATCACAAGCAAAGCTGACCAAGAAAATAAGAGAAAAACCTCCACGATTTATCAAAAAAAGCAATGATATAATGACATTATTACAAATTCCAAAACAGATAATAAATACAAGGCTACTATGAGCATTTTTTTGCTACTGCCTAGCAACTGACATAAAATTAGAAAATTTTTTGATATTTATTAAAACTGAGACCAAAATATATACTTCTGTCAGTATAGACAATCAATAAAATATAAATCAAGCTTTGATTTGTAGCAATTGCTTATTTTCATGGGGCAAATTCTCCCGGCATGATAGTTTAAGCTATTAATGGGACATCACTGAGCCAGAACAGGGTTCAATATTACTCAATATTTCCACCATACAGATAAAATAGCTTATAAATAACCTCAAGATCAGAGGTAATAGAAAAATGCAATAAAGTAATTAGGAAGTGATGAGTTTTGAGTATTTAGTTCTTTTACTTTCACATACTCTTTTTATAAGTTTCTATAACAATGTTTAATAATGTCTGTATTTAAAAACTTGCTAGCAGCAGAATTCCTGAACACTGAAAAACTGGTTCTCACTAATTGGTAAAAGCTGACTCCAGCACGATACTGGTTTCATCCTAAGAATGCAATATTGATATAACATTAAAAATGAGCACTGTAATAATATACATTATTAACAGGAAAAAAAGTTATATGGTCTTTTAAATAAATGAGTAAAAACATTTGATAAAATTCAACATTCACTGATTATAAAACCTCTTAACTATCCAATATTTGAAAGTAGCCTCATCAATTTGATAAAAGGCATCTACAAAAACCCTACAGCTAACATCACAGTCAGTGATGAAAATGGCGATGAGATACAGATAAAGTATGGGTAAGTTTACAATAATACTAACTGACCAGGCCACTATGGCATAACAACAGAACGATGAGTTAGCTGATGGAAGTCATACGAAAATTAGAAGTTACATCAACACTTAGGAAGCCTCAAGCTACATGAAATTAGAATTCCTATGAGGTAGCACTAGAGAGTTATAAAACAAGATGCTGCTTAAGAGCTAGTGGCTCAGATGTGAATCACCTCAGACTGTGATGCAGCACTTCCTGGCCTAACCAAGAACCAACAGGCTGGCAATCCAGATTCTGCAACATCAGCTAGTCTGAGACAGTACTGCTTTTCTTTTGAGTTTGGTAGAATTGCTGCATTGTTAGGAAGATAATTCCAGGAAATTATAAAAAGCAAAAGTTAGCAAGAAGAGGAGTTCCCGTTGTGGCTCAGAGGAAACGAATCTGACTAGGAACCATGAGGCTGCGGGTTCAATCCATGGTCTCACTCAGTGAGTTAAGGATCTGGTGTTGCCATGAGCTGTGGTGTAGATTGCAGATGCAGCTCAGATCTGGCGTTGCTGTGGCTCTGGCGTAGGCTGGCAGCTGTAGCTTTGATTAGAACCCTAGCCTGGGAAACATCCATAAGCCATAGGTGCGGCTCAAAAAAAAAGGGGGGGGAGAAGTTAGCAAGAAGAATTAAAATGATGCAAAATAAAATAAATAAAATAAAATGATGCAAAAGAAAATTAAAGCCATACCTCTGTAACCTCTATGTAATAATATTTTTTGTGTTTTTTTTTCTTCTAATTATGGTGTTAAAGCATTTAAGAGAAATGGATGTGCTGTAGTTAAAGTTTTTATTGGATATTTTGAAGGGTTTTATTAAGCAGTTTTGAGGACAATGGGGAAATTTAATTTGTTAAATCCATGAAGTTTTGTTAACTGTATAAATATGGCTCTTTAGAGGAATGTCACTCATTTAATGTTAAACAAATTAATGTTTAAATAATAAAATAAATGTACTATGCATTAAATAAGAAAGGTGGTGATAAATGTTCCTATCAGTGCAGAGAAATTTATTCACACACAGACAATTACATTGAGAATATGGACAAATGTTTAAATTTAAGGATGCTGATGGAGAATCATTCATAGTAGTAAATATTATTTAAAGATCTAATTTAGGACTCGAGCATATTATCATATAATTATTGAATACTAACAAATTATAGAGATTATATAAAAATAGCATAAAGAACTGTGTAAAGAACAAAGGAGAAAATAGTATGTATAATATTTAAAATTTTATTATACATAGGGATGTTCAAAAAATACTTCTCAGTTTGAAGAATTCTTTATAAGCATCCTTTATAAGAATCTTCCAATACAGAGAATAAACTATAGAGATCTAATAACACAAAGTTTTCTACATTATTTGTAATTTTTAAAAGCCAGTGTTCATGATAGAAGTCTGGAAATAAGTGAAAGTGTAAAATTAGTTTATTCGAATTTTTTATTAAAGTATAGTTGATTTATAATGTGCCAATTTCTGCTGTACAGCAAAGTGACCCAGTGATATATATGTTTATTCCCATTCCCACATTTACTCCCATTCTTATATTATTCTTATATTATCTTCCATCATGTTCTATCCCAGGAAATTGGATATGGTTCCCTGTCCTACAGCAGGACCTTGTAGTTTTATCCATTCTAAACGTAACAGTCTACATCTACTAACTCCAAACTCCGAGTCCATACCACTCCCTCCCCCTTTCTCCTTGGCAACCACAAGTCTGTTCTCTATGTCTGTGAGTCTGTTTCTTTTGTACATAGGTTCATATGTGCCATATTTTAGATTCCACATATAAGTGATACCAGTCTTTTTCTGACTTACCTTCACTTAGTATGAGAATCTGTAGTTACACCTAGGTTGCTGCAAATGGCATTATTTTGTTCTTTTTTAGGGATAAGTGGTATTTCATTGCATATATATGACTACATCTTCTTAATCCATTCATCTCTTGATGGAAATTTAGGTTGTTTCCATGTCTTGGCTGTTATGAATAGTGCTGCCAGGAACATACAGGTGCATGCATCTTTTAGAATTGTAGTTTTGTCCAGATATATGCCTAGGAGTGGGATTGCTGGATCATATGGTAGTTCTACATATGATAGATAGTTCTACATATGATAGTTTTCTGAGGAATCTCCATAGTGTTCTGCATATTAGTTGTACCAATTTACATTCCCAACAGTGTAGGAGGGACCCCTTTTTGCCATACCTTCTTCAGCATTTATTATTTGTAGACTTATTAATGATGACCATCCTGACAAGTGTGAGGTGGTACCCATTATAGTTTTGATTTGCATTCTCTAAAAATTAATGATGTTGAACATTTTTTCACATGCTCATTGGCCATTCGTATGTCTTATTTGGAGAAATGTCTACTTTTGTTTGTTTCGTTGTTTAGTGAGTTGTTTGTATATTTTGGAGTTTAAGCCCTTGTTGATTGCATCATTTGCAATGATATTCTCCCATTCCATAGGTTGTCTTTTCAATTTGTTTAGTTTCCTTTATTGTGCAAAAGCTTGTAAGTTTGATTAGGTACCATTTGTTTATTTTTGTTTTTATGTCTATTTCCTTGGGAGACTGGCCTAAGAAAAGATTTGTATGGTTGATGTCAAAGAATGCTTTGAATATGTTCTCTTCTTAGAGGTCTGATGATGTCATGTCTTATGTTTATGTCTTTAAGCCATTTTAGGTTGATTTTTGTGCATGATGTGAGGGTGTGTTCCAGTTTCACTGATTACATGCAGCTGTCCAGTTTTCCCAGCACCACTTGCTGAAGAGACTGCCTTTTTCCCATTTTATATTCTTGCCTCCTTTGTTGAAGATGAATTGACTCCAAGTGTCTGGGTTTATTTCTGGGCTCTCTATTCTGTTCCATTTGTAGGTTTGCCTGTTTTTGTACCAGTACCACATTGCCTTGATTACCGTAGCTTTGTAATATTGTCTGATGTCTGGGAGTGTTATGCCTCCTGCTTGTTTTTTTTTTTTTTTTTTCCCACAGATTTTCTTTGGAAATTCTGGGCCTTTTATGCTTCCACATAAATTTTTGGATTGTTTGTTCTAGTTCTGTGAAAAGTATCATGGGTGATGTGATACAGATTGCACTGAGTCTGTAAATTGCTTTGGGTAGTATGCACATTTTATGATATTAAGTCTTCCAATGCAGGAGCATGGAATATCTTTCCATTTCTTTGAATCCTTTTTAATTTCCTTGATTAATGTTTTATAGTTCTCCGTACATAAGTCTTTCACCTCTTTTGGTCAGGTTTATTCCTAGGTGTTTAATTTTTTGGGGTGTGATTTTAAGTTATTTTTTATATTCCTTTTCTAATATTTCATTGTTAGTATACAGAAATGCAGCTGATTTCTGAATGTACCCTGCTACTTTGCTGAATTTGTTGGTCAGTTCAAGTAGTTTTTGAGTGGAGTCCTTAGGGTTTTCTCTATACAGTATCATATTGTCAGCAGATAATGACAATTCTATCTCTTCTCTTCCAATCTGGATATCTTTTATTCGTTTGTCTTATTGCTGTGGCTGGATTTCCAAAACTATGTTGAATAAAAGGTGAGGGTGGCATCCTTGTCTTGTTCCAGATCTTAGTGGGAAGGTTTTTCTCTGTTGAGTATTATATTGGCTGTGGGATTGTCATAAATGGCTTTTATAATGTTGTGATTTGTTCCCTCTATACCTGGTTTGGTAATAGCTTTTATCATGAATGGATGTTGGATTTTGTCAAATGTTTTCTCTGCATCTACTCAGATGATCATGTGTTTTTCCACTTTCCTTTTGTTAATGTGGTTTATGGCATTGATTTGCGTTTGCTGAATCATCTTTCTGAACTTGAGATGAGTTCCAGTTGGTGATGTGTATGATCTTTTTATGTGTTGTTGGATTTGGATTAGTACTTTTTTTTTCAATTAAAAAGTACTTGTTGCACAGCAAAGGAAACCCTAAACAAAACGAAAAGACAACCCACAGAATGGGAGAAAATATTTGCAAATGAATCGACTGATAAGGGATTAATCTCCAAAATTTACAAACACCTCCTACAGCTCAATACCAAAAAAACAAACAACCCCATCAAAAAATGGGCGGAGGATCTAGGCAGACAATTCTCCAAAGAAGACATGCAGATAGCAAACAAACACATGAAAAGATGTTCAACATCGCGCCTCATTAGAGAAATGCAAATCAAAACCACTATGAGGTACCACCTTACACCGGCCAGAATGGCCATCATCAGAAAGTCTACAAACAGTAAGTGCTGGAGAGGGTGTGGAGGAAAAGGACCCCTATTACACTGTTGGTGGGAATGCAAATTGGTGCAACCACTGTGGAAAAGAGTATGAAGATTCCTTAGAAAACTCAAAATAGAATTACCATTTGATCCAGCAATCCCACTCCTGGGCATCTATCCAGAGAAAACCATGACTCAAAAAGACACATGTACTCCAATGTTCATTGCAGCACCCTATGCAATAGCCAAGTCATGGAAACAACCTAAATGCCCATCGACAGAGGAGTGGATAGGGAAGATCTGGTATGCATATACAATGGAATATTACTCAACCATTAAAAGGAACAAAATAACAACATTTATAGCAACATGGATGGACCTAGAAATTACCATGCAAAGTGAAACCAGTCAGACAATGAGACACCAACATCAAATGCTACCACTTACATGTGGAAACTAAAAAAAAAGGGACACAATGAACTTCATTGCAGAACAGGTAATGACTCACAGACTTTGGAAACCTGTGGTGTCCAAATGAGACAATCTGGGGCGTGGGGGGATGCACTGAGGGTTTGGGATGCAAATGCTATCAAATTAACTTGTGATGATTTTTGTACACCTATAAGTGAAATAAAATTCATTAAGCAAAATAAATAAATAAATAAATAAAAAGTACTTATGTTTACCTCCCACCAAACTAAAACTGCTTGTAATTATGTTAGGTGTATGTACATAAAACTATATATACAGTATACATATATACCATATATGTGTATGTGTATATATATAATATATATAGTGCATATGCATGTATTTAGCATATTTACATAGTACATATGCATATATTTGCAATCACAAAATAATAAAAGGTCATATGAAAAATACTAACAGTAATTTTGGATTTGGGGAATAAGTACAATTTAAATCTTTTTATACTTTTTCATTTTTCTTCAGTGTGAATTTTTCTTTTATAATTTAAAAGGAAAAATATAATTTATTAAAATCAATTAAAGCAAAACAGATATGATATTTTTGCAGTTTTACTTAAGTAGACAAATATAGTTAAGCATAGAAAAACAATGGTACAACCACTATGGAAAACAGTATGGAGATACCTTAGAAAACTATACACAGAATTATCATATGACCCAGCAATCCCGCTCTTGGACATATATCTGGACAAAACTTTCCTTGAAAAAGACACTTGCACATGCATGTTCATTGCAGCACTATTCACAATAGCCAAGACATGGAAACAACCCAAATGTCCATTGACAGATGATTGGATTAGGAAGATGTGTTATATATACATGATGGAATACTACTCAGCCATAAAAAAATAACATAATACCATTTGCAGCAACATGGATGGAATTTAGAGACCCTCATACTGAGTGAAGTAAGTCATAAGGAGAAAGACAAATACCATATGATATCACTTATATCTAGAATCTAATATACTGCATAAATGAACATTTCTACAGAAAAGAAAATCATGGACTTGAAGAACAGACTTGTGGGTGCCAAGAGGATGGGGGGGAGGGATTGGGACAGTATGGGAGTCTGGGGTTTATAGTTGTAGACTATTGCCTCTGGGATGGAAAAGCAAGGAGATCCGGCTGTATAGCACGAGGAACTAGGTCTAATCATGTGTGACGAAACCATATATGTATGTGTAAATGGGTCACCACGCTGTGCAGTTGGAAAACTGACAGAAATCTGTAAACAAGCTATAATGGAAAAATAAAATAAATTAAAAAAAAGGAAAAAAAAGAAAAATGATGGGAAATACTTTTTAAATCCAATAATAGGGAACAGATTTAATAAAATTTAATCTTACTGTTACACTTTGTGTAATCATTGAAATGATAAAAATGCTAATGATATACTTTTTATGTGAAAAATGGTAAATCCACCATTATAAACATTTAATGATTTTAATTTTATAAAAAGTATGCTTGCATTGCCCTCGATTGTGTGCATTATCCATAATGTGCATGAATATAATATTTATAATGATTTTCAGTGTTTTTTTCAAGGTCTATTTTAGTAATAGGACTTTGTGTTAACCTCAAATATTTTTCTCATTTTCTCTGAAAAGGAGTCACCTTCCTATTTACTTCATTTAAAAAAATTTTTTTAAATCCTTTTTGGCTTTTTATCTTCTTAGGGCTGCAACCATGGCATATGGAAGTTCCCAGGCTAGGGGTCCAACTGGAGCTACAGCTGCCAGCCTACGCCATAGCCACAGCAACACAGAATCCTAGCCGGTGCATGCGACCTACACCATAGCTCATGGCAACACCAGATCCTTAACACACTAAGTGAGACCGGGGATCAAACCTGCGTCCTCTTGGATGCTAGTTAGGTTCGTTAACTGCTGAGCCACAATGGGAACTCCACCTTCCTACTTACTCCAGATTCTCCAACAGCTATTCAAAATTTACTTCACTTTTCATATGTGTACAATTCTATTAACATAGTGTTAATTTATACTGCTATGCAATAAATAAAAAGACGGAATAGCCTAGATCTTGGGAAATGTACTTAGACTCAATTATATATTATTTGATTGTCAGATCTGCTGGGAAAAAGGATAAATATGTAACTGATGAATATCATGGTACATGTCTACCCTTGGGTAGAACTTAGGAGACTTTTGAACTAAGGGAGAGAGGAACTTATTCTAGGGTGAAAAAGTCTAAACTCTAGGGTATGGGGGTCACTGACATCTCTAGGGGTCAGTATCTTCAACTATGAATTGAAGGGGGTCTATATCAAATAATCTGTAACATCTTTATCTGCTTAAATGCTCCAGAGTTTCCTACATAGATTGTCAGCTAAACAGAAAAAGACATAGGAATATATCATTTGTTGAATAATTATATATTTCTATTAGCTATCTTCAATAAGCATAATATAAATATGAGCAAGAAGTCGAAAATAGCATTATCATATTGAATAGGCCATTACAATTATACTTTTTTTTTTTTTTTTTTTGCTTTTTAGGGCCGCACCCATGGCAAGTGGAGATTCCCAGGATAGGGGTCTACTGGGAGCTACAGCTGCCGGCCTACACCAGAGACACAGCAATGCAGGATCTGAGCCGCGTCTGTGATCTGCACCACAGCTCATGGCAACACCGGATCGCTGAACTACTGAGCAAGGCCAGGGATCGAACCTGCTGCATGGTTACTAGTCAGATTCGTTAACCACTGCACCACGACAGGAGCTCCTACAATTATATGTTCTAATGGTGACTTTTTTGTTTTCCTTTTCCTATCTTCCTCCTTTCTTTCTTCCCTTCTCCCTACTTCCCCCTCTCTTTCTTTTTCTTTCTCCCTCCCTATCCCTTCCTACCTGCCTTCTTCCCTCCCTCCCTTCTTTTCCCTTTCTTACCACTTTTACACTGGACTACTTTTTGGTTAGGTGATCCATTAATCTATTAGTTAGGTAGTCTCTAATAAGATGTCAAGTTTTCTGTACAAGTATTTATATAGATAAGACAATATGCTTAATTAGTATATGTTGCAATCACTTATTTCCAGACTGACACTTCTATGAATACAGAATTCTACAAGTTAAAATTATGTATGCATGATTAAAATATGTATACTCTTGTTCATTGTAATATTGTACTGGTAGGTCATTGTAGTCTTTGACATGATAAGATTCTTTCAATAGGTACCTATTTTTTTGTAGTATTTTAAAAAATTTAATGCATTGACTAACAGTTTTTTGAAAATCTGGTTTGCCTTAAGTGAATCACTCGCTGGCCAACAAAGTCTCTAGTGCTTTACTTCTGATTTGTGTGTTAGAGAAATCCTGAGACTTTTCATTTTATTTAAAATAACCCAAAGTATTTCAGCCTTAGGAACTGGTTTTACTTTCTAAAAGCCAGTGGAATTGTAAAGACTTTAAGAAGGTCTGAGAGAGAAAATAAAGACCATTAAAAGTGAGGTCTTCCTGTCTTCTCTCCCCTTGATCATGTCCTTCCAGCCACAATAAACTAACCTCTTCTAAAATTGCTCACAACAGCTGACTTATAATTGCATATTATTGGTCTTTTCACTAGTTGGTGTCAATTCCCCCATCTAGACAATAAGGTGCAAGAGTAGAGACTGTTTCAGCAGCACTGTATAGCCTGTGCCTAGCACCAGTGTCTGTCATACAAGAAGATATTTGTTAAACCAATGAAAGAAAACATACAAATACTGGATAAGGTTCTCTTTTGAAGAAATGGGAAAAGATTTTGGTTTTGAAAACTGGAAAAGACTAGACTGTAGGGAGTCATTATAATAATTTGAGAGTAACTTAATAGCAAAAGTTATTAGATACTCAATATATTTTGGCTAAATTTTGGGGTGTTATAATTTTTTAATTAAATTTTTGCAAAGACATTTTAATGTTCACTTTTATTGTTTCCACTTTAAAGAACAGGAACTAGAGCTAGGAAAGTTGGACAGTTTGCCTGAAGTCATAGAGCTCACAGGAATCTGAGTTTGTCTACGTGGATGTTAAGGACTGCACTGTATCTCAGTATCTATAGGTTGAAACCTAATCCCCGATGTAACGATATTTGGAGACAGTGTCTTAAAGAGGTAACTGAGATTGAATGAGGTCATAATGGTGAGGCCCTGATCTGAGAGGACTGGTGTTCTCAGGAAGAGACACTAGAGTGCTCTCTCTCTTGTCTCTGTCTCTGTCTCTATCTCTGTCTCCGTCTCTCTCTCTCTCTCTCTCTCTCTCTCTCTCTCTCTCTCGTACACACACACACACACACACACACAGACTGCCTTATGAGGACCAAAGTTCATCTGATGCTTCGAGCCCCTTATAAAGGCCACAATGAGTAGCATTTATGTGCTCATTTAACAAGGCAGTCTACAGCCAGGAAAAAAAATGTTTCACCAGAAACCAACACTGAGAGCACCTTGATCTTGTACTTCTAGCCTCCATGGCTTTGAGAAAATAAATATCTGTTGTTTAAGCCACCTGTCTCTAATATTTTTTACGGCAGCCTGAGTGGGTTAATACACGTGGAGAGAGGGAAAGAGTGAGAAAGAGAGGAGAATAGAACTTAAGCTAATCAAGAAATAAGATATTTATATGAATTTGGAGACCAAAAATTGTGGAATTTCTTTCCTTTGGACAATTTTAAGAATAGGTTAGGCTATTATTTATCTTGTATGGGTTAGACTTTCTACTTCTTGGAGACAGTGGCATGAATTAGATCATCCATTAAGATAAATTCTCATCTGTGTTTCCAAAGACAAAAAGACAAAAAAAAAAAAAAAACAAAAAAACTGAATGGTACTAATGAGAATCAGACCTTAATATTAAAGGAAAGATACTTTTTCTTCTTTTTTCCCTTCCAGTCTTGGTCCTCCATCCTCTATATTCCTCAGTCTGTCTTGGTGATAAGCTTCTGCCACAGCAAAACTAGGAGGAAATTTTGCTGAGTAAAAAATACTTCATGAAAATTTAAAAAGTGTGTAAATAGGGAGAGGAGAAAAAAGATATTTCAAACACAGGCAATATGAAAGGAGGTATTAATGATCAAATCCTCCAGATTGGACTCTGAAGAGGTATTCTGAGTTTCTAGATGAGAACCTGAAAGCACCGTCTTATAGGGGCTCCTCTGTCTTTGCAACCCCCTCAAACTCTTAGGAAAATGTGGAGCTTTACAATGGGGCAATTATTATCGCAGGCTGAGGAGTGGGGGTGTTTAGAGGATTAAGTCTCTTTTAGCTCCTCTTGGGTATTTCCATTATTAATCAGAAAACTAACAAGAATAGGTGAAAACTGATCTTAGCAATACGGTGAACTTGGCTCCCTGGCCATAGGCAGAAAGGGTGCATCTTAACAAAGCCATATGAATCTAGCGGTTGTTTCAGGTTTTATATAGGACAGCTTGGACCAAAGTTCATCTGATGCTTGAAGTCCCTTATAAAGGCCACAGAGAGTAGCACTTATGTGCTCATTTAACAAATATATTTTGTGTACCTACTGTATCTCCAATGCATTAGATATGTCCTAGACAGTAGGAACGCAATGATTAATTAACAACAAGAGTCTCTGCCATCAGCAAGTCTCTGCAGCTTACTTTCTTGCAGGAAAAAGAAAGAAAAGTAAAGGCACCTTTACAATACAGGTGCTCTGATTCAGGAAAATAATAAGTGCCTCCATTTAATTGGCAAAGATAGACTGACACAGTTAAATTCAAGTCTCTAATGTTTTACCCTTAAATATCATATCCTCTGCTGGCTTTTGATAAACATTTTTTTGCAAGTTAAGAAAGCTGACGAGCTAAGAGTCTTTTTAGATCCTAACTTGCTACGGTGTTATTATGCAGTACATTTTACTAGCTGCCTTTTACTAGCTGTCATTTTAGCTAAGGTTTTCTCAGTTAATCTTTATTAATAATCTTTTCGTTATTCTTATATATTATTGTCAGTTGTTTCTTAGTGCATAAAGACTCATGAATGTCCTATCTGCAGATAGATTATGTCTTATAATATTATAAAGACTCAGATCTACTTATCTACCTACCTACTTATCTATCTACCTACCTACCTACCTATTTTTCCCTTGAGTTTGACCATGGAAAGTTCTCAGCAGGCCTTCTGATCTGGACACATGAATTCATACATTGATTTCCCCCAGCTTTAGAGAGGAGGTAGGCGTTAATGAATACGTGAAGAATCTGATTTTGGATTGCACAAGCAGGAAACAAGATGACAATACAGAGATCACTTCAAATGAAAAGGAAGGAAAGACTTATCCTGCAGATAAGGGAAATTATTGAATTTTACTGCTCTGCTGAACGTCTCTCCTTTCTTTCTCATCATTGGATCCACTATAGCAGTCTGCACAATATTTCTGCTTTTCTCTCTAGCCTCACACTAAGAATCTTAATGGCTCTCCCACTCTACTTTGAGCTCTTTTCTCTATTTGAAGTGAATGCCGTGGATGAATGTTTTACACATGTTGAGGTTGGCAGAGGAATCCTTATACTATGGTACAATCATCCCAGCCTCTGCATGCTTGCATTTGGATTTTCTTTTTACAGGAATTGAACAGAAAAAAAATTTATGATAGTTAATTCTTGAAGCTTCTGATAACATAATCTCTATTCCAGTTATTTTCTGTTTGTTTTATTGTTAATTTGATTCTATCTGCTTTATAACTTTCAGAAAATCCATTAATGGCTCTAGCACTAATATCAATTTACTCATTTTTTTTCTATTGTCATTTGATATTAAGACTGAAATTCAGTGAGCATATGGGTTCAGTCACTCATCTTGGACTGTTATTATTTTTCACCTTTTTTGGATATCAAGTTCAGAGAGGTAAATTGATCACAAAGTAGTTCAAGACAAACTATCATTTTCTGTAAAAGGCTCCTTCCATTATTATTTCTTTTGTATTATTTATATGTGTATGCTATTTTTCCCTTTCATATAAGCACCTACTCTTATCTTCCTCCTTGCTGAAAGCCACCAGAATTTTCTTTCCTTTATTTTTTGGGGGAGAGGAGAGGGTTATTTTCATGATTCACTAACTTCTCTCTTGCATTTCTGACTCTTCCAGAATTGGATCTTGGGGAAAGGGCCATGATATTTTGTCAGAAAGAGTAGGTAAGGAAAATATTTATATCAATATAAAGAGCTACACAGGGAGTTCCTGCTGTGGCTCAGCAGGAACGAATCTGACTAGCAACCATAAGGATACAGGTTCAATATCTGGCCTCACTCAGTGGGTTAAGGATTCAGTGTTGCCGTGAGCTGTGGTATAAGTTGCAGGCACAGCTCAGATCTTGTGTTGCTGTGGCTGTGGTGTAGGCCAGTGGCTACAGCTCTGACTGGACCCTTAGCCTGGGAATCTCCATATACTGTGGTATGGTCGTAAAAAAGCCAAAAAAAAAAAAAAATTAAAGAGCTAACCTGCTTAATTATTTTGACTCTGAGCTTGCTATAGTGTTGCTTCCCCAAAGATATAGCTCATTCGAAACTGTTTCTTCAGGAGTTCCCATCGTGGCGCAGCAGAAACGAATCCAACTAGGAACTGTGAGGTTGCGGGTTCGATCCCTGGCCTCGCTCAGTGGGTTAATGATCCAGCATTGCCCTGAGCTGTGGTGTAGGTTGCAGACACGGCTCGGATCCCGTGTGGCTGTGGCATAGGCCAGCAGCTGTAGCTCCGATTAGACCCCTAGCCTGAGAACCTCCACATGCCATGAGTGTGGCCCTAAAATGACAAAAGAAAAAAAAATGTTTCTTCAAACAGACATGTTTAGGAAAAATATTTTTTCTTTATTAGACTGATAGTCATTTACATGATATATTTTGAAGAAGATCTAGAAAACAAATTTTAATAACTTTGATCTAGCTTATGAAAGAAAAGATTCAAAGAAATAACTCGATGATTATTAGGGAAATACACTAACCAAGTCTGTCACCATTCTTGATGCATGTAGAACAAAAACTGCTTGGAATCTTATTGACTTTTGGGATTTTAGCTTTGTGTTTTCAAAAACTGTGTAGACACTATTTGACACAAATTTAAACCTCTCTCACCGTGGTGGCACTTCGTGCTTTATGAGCTCAGAAATATCCAGAGCTGATTACACGAAGGAAGTTTACTGTAACTCTATTCTTAATGAGCCAAATGGGCTAACTGCAGGGTCCTTCACATGAGGTATTACATTATGAAAGGCTACAGGAGCAATTTACTAAATAGTGCCTAAGGGACCTAAACTAATGAGTCTCTTGAGTGACTAATTTGCTAATCCAAATAAACTAAATTCTGTCTCTAATAGGCAAATACCTTGTCTCTGGAGCTGTGAAGTGACCTGTTTAATTCTGCTAACTACAGAGCCAAAGGGACTTATTCCTTAGAATTTATTCATTAGCTTTGGTTAGAAAAGTATTTATAAAACTGAAAAGCCTATTAACAAGTCTGATTAAGTATTTTTAAATTTCTACTTGAAATAACAACTGTGTATTTCATCTTATACATGATCTTCAGGCTGACAGAATTTATAGAAACTCTGCTTTTGGCTGGTTTGGGTTGACCAATAAGTTCATTCAAATACTGTGTTATGAATTCACAATATTCAAAAGTATATAATATCTGACGGCCCTGGATATCAGACAGAAAAATAAATCTATCCCAGAACTGTAAGGTAATTTTCTTCTCAGCACTGGGATGGATTATTTTTCTTATTGTTCCATGGCACTCTGATTATAAAAATAGAAAGAACAGCCTTTCAGTACCTCAGTCAGCAAAATTGTTGGTTTGACTTTCTGTAATCAGTTCACATTTAAAGTTTTTACAGTCAGTCTATGGAATCTATAAACTTGCCATATGTGTGTGTGTCTATATATATTATATATATATAATTATAAATTATATATATATATATATATTTTTTTTTTTGGTCTTTTTAGGGTTGTACTTGGGGCACGTGGAGGTTCCCAGGCTAGCGGTTGAATCAGAGCTCCAGCTGCCAGCCTACATCATAGCCACAGCCACATGGGATCTGAGCCAAATCTGTGACCTACACCACAGCTCACGGCAACACCAGCTCCTTAACCCACTGAGCAAGGCCAGGGATCGAACATGAGTCCTCACAGATATTAGTCCGGCTCACTAACCACTGAGCCAAGACAGGAACTCCCTATATACTTTCTGCTCTTTTCTATTTGCCTCCATCCTTTTTTTAAGATACACACTACAATAGTCATACAGAATTTGTGAATAACCAGTCTTATTATAACGCCTTCAGTGTTAAGTAATGAGCCTAAATTAAAAAAGAACATAGACTAGCTTTTTTCCCCTTCCCTTGCTTTCTGCTGTTTTCTCCCTTTTTTCCCATTCTTCTTTCCCATCTTCCTTCCTCCTTTCTTAACTTTTTTCCTTCATTATGTTTCTTCTCCTTCCCTTTTTTCTTTCTTTCCCTGTTTCTTCTTTTCCTTTCTACTTATTTTTTCTTAAATAAAAAAGTGCCCCAAAGCAGCATCAGCTGTGCCAGTGGTCCTGGCACAAGCGTGCCCACTGTCCTCATCAGCACTGGTTGGGGAGAAGCTGATGTTCTTCATGATAGGTGTCTGCTTCAGGGTCCCAGTTACCAGAGGCTGCAGCTCCTGGGAAAAGGACATGGTGGAGGCTGGAACAAACCAGCAGTTCACTGAATGGCCTGTGCATGGCGGTGACCTCACTGTTTCAGAGAGAAACTGGGAGGAACTGTGCTGTCAACAACAGGAAGTTGGTGAAAAATGAAAGATGCCCTTGGGGAGTGAAACGAAGAGCAGATGGCTTTAATTGTTAGCCTTACTGTGACAACTGACAAGAGAAATTTTGCTCTCTTGACATTTAAAAGATACCACAAATACCAGTGACCACATTCCATGGCTTCTTGAAGGTTTCCATGTCAGGGAGTTCAAACTCCTCTCTATTTTTATTACTGTACAGTCCATGAAAACTACAGGTGATTAGATTCTTGATGGATTAACTCTCTAATAGTTTGATTAGTCACAAATAAAATGAACATAGTGTAAGGGAGTAGGGAGCCAAAGGTGAGGGGAGGTGCCCAGGCAGGGAAGTTCTGAGGTATTTGTCTGCTGTTGGAAAAACAAGCCCACAATTCAGGTGGAAAACAAGATCCAACCCTGTAATCCGTGGGATCTTTTTATTCCTATGATTATTTTTAGAAATCCAGTTTAAATTTTTATTTGTAATATTGTGGAATAATCCTGCCTCCAAAAAAGAAGTAAAATGTTTCTATGGAACCCCTGAAGAAATGAGGTATACGAAAAATGGATTTTAGCTCAGATATATACTGCCTTATCTGCACAGTAAATTTCTATGTAAGAACAAGAATGCTAAAGTGTAGAAGATGGCATGTGTAGCCCCAGGTAGAAGGCTTTGTCAGAAACAGAAAAATAAATCAATACACTTAGTGCTAAGAAGTGGAGACTCTGTTACATCAATATATGATGATTGTGTTGAAGGTTCCTGATGCATCCTCAGTTGTAATCAATCTCTTTCTTCCCTAGTGATATGAAATAAGAACATTTAACCATTACTGAAATCTTATTTTAAGGGCTATTAAAGTATAATTTACATGTGAAACATAAGTGTTTTTCAGGCAGATGCTACAGCACCTCTAGGACAAACACAACAATTTGATTTTATAATTTTTCATTGGGATTTGCTGTATAAATCTCCCAGCAACTCCAGCACTGGGTGGGATAATGCTACAGCATCTTTTCTACATTAGCTTCCAGAGAGCCCCAGGAGAATTCAGCTCCAGTTACCTCACTGATAACTGGCTTGAAAATGAATGCCTTATTGGCCTCTCTCTCTTCCCTGTCTCAATTTCCTATTCCCCTACTTATGTGTACTGACCTCAACATCCTACTTGGAATGGAACTTTGTGTTAAGCCTGATTCTGGAAGAACCCAAAATAAAATACCTTCCCTGACGTACACACCCATTCCGAGCAGTGACTTTTCACTGTGTTCCCACATACTCTGTGAGATCATTCCTGTCATGCTCTATTTTAATCACTTGTTGATTTATTCTCATTTTTAATCCCACTTTTTGAAGTTAATAACTGTGATTTAACTCTCCATATTTGGATCCAAGCAATAACTGGCATATAGATAGTGCTTATAAATGTTGTTGAATGAAAGCAAAGTTCTTCCAACTTTGCTGTATCTCCGATCTACTTAATCACAAGTCTTGGCATTTTATCTTTCTTATCTCCTGCCACAATGTTCCACTTCCTTCACCATCACTTCAGCTCAGGTGCTTATCATTTTATGTACAAACTACTGCAGTTGTTTCCTACCTGCTCTCATAGACTCTGATATCAGGTCTTCCTAATTTTACAACACATTCCAATCATAGGACAATAATCATTCTTAAACGAATGAAGGCCCCTAAAAGATATTGGATCCTAATCAATGAAACCTATGAATGTTATGGAATATCATAGACTTTGTGCAGAAGTGATTAAATTAAATATTTTGAGAGGAGGAAATTATATTGGATTTTCTGGATGGGTCCTAAATGCCATCTCTAAGACAGATGCAGAGGGACGTTGCGTATCTACAGACAGAGAAGTTATTGTGAATACAGAACAATGAAAAAGATGCTGGCCTTAAAAGATTGCAGTGTTATGTCCACAAGCCAAGGAATGTTAGGAGGCACCAGAAACTGAAAGAATCAAAGAAGAGATTCTCCTGAAGAACCTCCAGAGGGAGCACAATCCTGCAAACACCTTGATTTCAGCCCAGTGATAACTTATTGAGACCTCTGGTACTGTGAGAGAAGACATTTTTGTTGCGTTAAGCCACCAGGTTTGTGATAATCTATTATATCAGTTATAGGAGGCTCAAACATACCCTTATGAGGTGTGATCTTGGGCAACTTCTTTAAGCTATCTTAGCCTCAGTTTCTCATCTGTAAAATGTTTTTTTACCTTTCAAGGTTATCCAAAGACTGAATGACTTTATGCCGTCAAAATCCTTAGTAGCGTGACTGGCACATCCTGAACACCCAATAAATGTTACTTATATTTTAAGAGTACTTTTAGTGTTTGTATATTCATTTTATTCTGTTAAAAAAAAAAAAGCAAAGATCTGTACACATATTTTAACATTGCATAGCCTTTCTTAGTATTGTATACATTATGATTAAACTTTAATATTTATTGAATAGTATTTATTTTTAAGTCTAGGTTCCAAGGATATAAAGTAGAATAAAATACAGTGACTGAAATTAATGAGACTGTAATAACATACCATTTAAACTTATTTAGGGTGAAAGAAAAAAAAACCTTACCAACTTCTTTTTTTTCCAGGTTTCAGAACTTAAATACTGAACTAACATATTGGATGTGTGTGATTACTTTTTTCTCTAACTATCAATGAACTGACCAAATTTGAAATTTGTACATTTGAAATATTTTCATCTTTGCCCAAAGCAAAAAATATTCTATTTAGGCTTCTTTTATTTGTGGAAATTCTAGAGTATAGAGGTATAAGGAAGATGAATCACCTTTCAATTATCCTGCAATTTCCTGTTTAGTTACATATGGCTATCACTGAAGGAGAATTTCAGGGCTTCACATTGGTCTGAGCCCAGGGCATGGCTGCAGTCTCTTATTTAATATTTATTGTATGAACAAGCTCTTCAGTACCCTGCATGGGTTGCTATAACTTCTCAGACCCTGGCCAAAGAATACCAATAGTAAATGCCATTGTCCCAAGTGGATTTTAATTAAATTCATGCTTTTGTACTTATCACTTGGTGGGCCTTTTGATACTATACACAAACTTCCAAAACAATAACTCTGAGGAAAAGAAAAGTTGAGGATCTTAGCTCTGACATAGAAACATTATGCCCTAGCATTCCTAAAGTTTAATGTTAGTTACTATCAGGAAAATAAATATTTCACGCAAGGGTAAGCCCTCTAATTGCGTTTGTGTTGAATGCCTGCCAGATCCACGCGCAGAGGGTTCTATAGACATTTTTCTGATCTCACTCTCCCATCCAAGGCCATTTCAAAAGTGCCTGTGGGTGGAAGAAAAGAGAGGCAAACTCAAAAGCACAGGAAGAAAGGCAAGGGGGTCAAGGGAATGGAGGCAAGAAAAGGAACAAGTGAAATCCTCTTGGGAATGGAGGCAAGAAAAGGAACAAGTGAAATCCTCTTGGGAATGGAAGTTATGTTTCATTTTAGTTGCTTGGTTTGGAAGGAAGCCTGTAAAATATTGAATAACATAAGAAAACACACTGAAGCCCTCTCTTTTCAGTTTCTCTGAATGTATGTAGAACTCTATTAGTAAAGCCCCAAATGAAAACTCCTATGAAATTGTGTTGTTTAATACTACAATTATTTGTAATTAGTGAAGACAAATTAATTAAAAAGCCATATAATGTCACCTCTGGTAAATGAAGTTCTAAATTACTTTTGTTAGCAAAGACTCATTTGAGTTAGTCATTTGCTAATAATTTTTCTTTCTTACTTTTTGCCAGTATATTAGACAAGGATTTGTAAAAATACATTTTCATAAAAAGAAAAAAATGCAAGAATATTGTTTATTGTCTTTTAAGTTTCCACTACTATAAGATAATAAAAACCTAAAATCAGTACTGAGAAAATGCTTTACCCCATAGGTTTAAATGAAGTATCAAGTCTTGCCTGGTAATTTAGGTTATATGAACTTAGATGTGATTATTGCTAAGATTAATTTTTCTGATCATCAAATTGAGAATAAAAATTGAACCAATTTCATAGAATTTTTGTATTAACTGTACATGACTTAGAGTGCAGGCACATAATAATTTCTCAACAAATATTAATATCGTCCATTAGCTTTGAGTGGTTTCAACCTACTCAGAAAAAAACATCAGAAATAAAGAAAAATAGAAAATATTATAGATTTAGTTATCCATATGAATTACCTATATATTTGATGGACAAGCAACAGGTTTTGGAGATAAATGTTTCATTCATTCAATAAATTAATTCAATATTTTTTGGCAACTATTATATGCTGAGCATTGTTTGAGGGGCTCAAGTTTGTGAAGTGATTCCCACAATCAATCAATATATAATTAACTCCATCACCCTCAATAGTCATCATTTTTGTTTGCTTTTTGGTAAGACCACTTAAGATCTCCTCTCTAGGCCAATTTCAAATATACAATATAGTATTATTACTTATAGTCTCTATGCTATACATTAGATCCTCAGAACTTGTTCATCTCTAGCGAAAATTTAGATGTTTTAACACATATCTACCTTTCACCTAGTTTTCAGTGTAGCAGTTAGGGTATCCACTTCAGCTCTCACAATTTCCTCTTGCTCACATCTAAGGAAACTGATGCTATGCCATAGCTATACAAATTCAGTCCTTTTTTTTCCCCTAATAGTATAGCTGAAGCATAAAGAAAAATTTTCATATTGTCAGGCAAAAGGCACAGACCCTATGTCTTCCTATACTGAAAAATACAGCATGTTGCTGAAGGAAAATCTTTTAAATGCTTTTAGAAATTCAATGTAAAGAATTCTATTAGGATTTTCTTTCTTTTTTTTGTCAGGAGTAACACCATTTCATAGAGGTGGCCTATATTAGAAGTCACTATTGGTGACAACAGACTGTTAATGGTATAATCTTTGCTATATTTGAGTTTCTCTGGTTTAATAATTAAAATAACTCACAGTGAAATGTACATAGCATCAGCCTGGATTGAGTCCAGAATTCTTAATCAGCTCAGTTTGTTAGTCTAGTGAATGCTGAAGCCCACATGCACCAAATTCCAGAGAAGACCCGGAAGGGCCTAATACACTGAGACCTGGAATGGGGCTGGATCTGCGTGATTGTGGCCTGAAATCTACACTTCTGAATGCTGGAAAAAAAGCCAGGTGAGGAGGCCTGGCAGGCAGGAGAGATAGGATCAAATGTGCACCTATGTAGTTTGGGAGTTAGGTGTGTGTGTGTGTGTGTATATATATATATATATATATATATATATATATATATATATATATATATATATATTTCCAAGAGAAATACTACAATATGAAAGTCTTTGATTTGAGGAAATACAGACTGTTTTTATATCTTCTAGAGTATAGCTGGTGGGGAAAAAGAAAGAGAAGAAAGTAAGCAGGTAGAAGGAAGGGATGAAGAGAAAT
This sequence comes from Catagonus wagneri, assembly GCA_004024745.2. Classification (NCBI taxonomy): domain Eukaryota; kingdom Metazoa; phylum Chordata; class Mammalia; order Artiodactyla; family Tayassuidae; genus Catagonus; species Catagonus wagneri. Next base: position 8,839,396 of record PVHT020000256.1, read on the forward strand.
GAAAAGAAAAAATAAGAGAAGAGAAATAAAAAGTGGAAAGAAGAAAGGAAGACATAAGTGGGGAAAATTATGAATTACATTTGTCTACTCCTTAAAAATTTTTCAATGAGGCCATTAATGACATATTTTAAGCTGAAATTGTCTCTCATAAAGGACAGGAGGACAATGGAGAGCAAAATAAGAAATCAAAAGTAGTGTCTAAGGCCAGGTGAGGGGAATTTCCAGGCAAACTTTAAATTCTGCTTTATTTTGCTTAATATAAATAATTTCCTTTAGGAATTCAAGCATTTTATTTTTGCAGTCACTTTTAGAAACTACTATGTTACAATCCTTTTTTGTTGTTTTACTTTATTTTTGAATAACGGCAAGCTCTGATGCATTTCCTTTTGAAAAGAATATATTTAAATTTGTTACCAGTGTCTCATATCTACCCAAATTCATATATTTAAAATTTTTTTTAAATTATGTATCTTTCTGACCTGCAATAGCCTTCTAATTATTTTCAATCTCGCCATCTTCATCATTCACTATTGTTGTCATCCTTATCCTCATCATCCAGTCTTATTCTCAGAACTCCAATGGATACATGACATTGTGCGAGAAGCTTTGCCAGAGAGCTCTTGGGATGATAGGATGACCCCAGCACCACTTCCTCTCCCAAGACTGACTTTTATATTATGTTTCTCAGGCTATTAGGAGACTGAATTGGCCAGTAGCTGTTGCTGTTAACACACAGAAAGTCTTTCTTTCTCAAGCGAGAACCTAGGTTGGTTTCAAAACTCTTTACAATGTCACAGGTTAGTGACAGGAAAGCCTGTTTTCCAGCAGCCTCTGGCCTTTACTTATTTCTTTCACTCCCACCAATTTATCTTTGCAATTCTAGGGAATATTGCCAAGTCTCCTTTAGATGGGGTAAGCACTGTAAATCCCTAATTCCCAAACTAATCTTATAGCAGGGGACATGCTCTGGGCAGCCTTCCCATTCTGCCAACACCACACATATATATATTTTTTTCTTCTGGAACTGTGTTCTATATCCTGCATGCATCCTTATCCAAAAGGTAATTATCAAATTTACTGCATATTTTTTAAAAATTCAGAACACCTGAACCCAAGATAGCACACATTGTTTTTATTATAGGAACTGAGAAATCAGCTTGAATTTTTATATAACGACTAGAGTCTAAGTTTCCCTAAAAGTGGAGGCCATCTGAAAGAGTTGGTTTTAGTGGGCTTAAAGACAAATGAGTCCCTCTAGATCATTCAGAAAATGCTGTGGACACATGCCAACCCTCAGTTATTCAGAAATAGATCATCTAGGGATTTGCTTTTTGAGAATTTTCTTTTGTGTCTTAGGGTTTTACCTTTAACAACTTGTTGCTAGTTACAGTCTCTATCAAAAGAATGAGAAAGAGAAGGTAATATTCAAATGCCAGCATGATACCACATGATGCATCAGCCAGTATTTGTAGAGCCAAGGAACAAATGTCCACATAATATGAACAAGAATTTTAAGTTAAAAAAAAAGTTTAAAAGGCTGTGAAATTTTTATGAGTTCTGAAAAATTGAAATCTTATCACTATGTATACATATATTTCAATATTTTTAGGCAGAAATTTTCTTTTTAACCTCATTTAAAATCCTTTGCATTATTACTGCAGTATACTATACTATACTATATTACTATACTATTGCTAGTATTATAAAGTGTTGATCAAGTTTAGCTAATTATACAAATATGTTGTTAAATATTGTAATTATTGTCATAATGACTATTTTCTGGCATTATACAACAGGAATTCAAAACTTTGTTACTATTAAAAATGAAGGTTTGCTTTATAGTTTAGAAATTTTATTTTAAGTGATATTTGGGAGATAATATGAAGTTTAACATAACAATTTGGATGTGATATGGTACTCTCAAAATTTAAATAATTAATTAGGACAGAGCTATCGAAAGTGATTTAAAAAAAAACAGGAAAACAAGAGGAATAATTTCTAGGATGGGGGCTAGAAAGTAACATGTCTTTTCTAAAAAGATAGAATGTCGATCTGAATGGTTTCAGAACTTCAGCAGTGTAAGAGGGTTCCTTCTTCTCCACACCCTCTCTGGCATTTATTATTTGTAGACTTTTTGATGATGGCCATTCTGACTGGTGTGAGGTGATATCTCATTATAGCTTTGATTTGTGTTTTTCTAATAATTAGTGGTATTGAGCATCTTTTTCATATGCCCTTTTGGCCATCTGTATGTCTTCTTCGGAGAAATGACTACTTAGACCTTCTGCTCATTTTTTGATAGGGTTGTTTGTTCTTCTATATATTGAGCTCTATAAGCTATTTGCATATTTTGGAAATTAAGCCCTTTATTAGTCCTATCTTTTGCAAATATTTTCTCTCATTTTGTAGGTTGTCTTTTTGTTTTGGTGATGATTTCTATAGCTGTGCAAAAGCTTTAAGTTTAATTAGGTCACCTTTATTTTTGTTTTTATTTCCCTTACTCTAGGAGATGGATCCAAAAAGATATTACTGCAATGTATGTCAAAGAGTGTTCTGCCTATATTTTCCTCCATAATTTTTATAATATCTGTTTTTATATTTAGGTATTTAATCCACTTTGAGTTTATTTTTATGTATGGTGTTAAAGGATACTTTAATTTCATTGTTGTTGGTAATGTAAATTGGTACAACTCTAAGGGAAACAGTATGAAGGTTTCTTGAAAAACTAGAAACAGAACTACTGTATAATCATACAATCCAATTCCTGTGCATATACCCATACAAAACCATACCTGGAAAATACACATGCACCCCAGTGTTCACAGCAGTACTATATACAATAGCTGATACATGGAAGCAACCTAAGTGTCCACTGACAGATGAATGGATAAAGAAGATATGGTATATTTATACAATGGGATATTACTTAGTTATAAAAAGAATGATAATGTATTTGCAGCAACATAGATGGACCTACTGATTATCACATTAAGTAAGCCAAAGACAAATATCATATGATATCACTTACACGTAGAATCTTCAAAAAATGCAAATAAGTTTATGTACAAAACAAGACAGACCGACAGACAGAAAATAAACCTTTGGTTACCAAAGGTGAAATGGGGTGGGGGAGTGATAAATCTAAGATCAGGAGCACCAACCACTTTTAGTCAATATAGTTTTGGAAGTACTAGCCACAGCATTCAGAGAAGAAACAAAAATAAAAAAAGAATACAAATTGAAGAAGTAAAACTCTCACTCTTTGCAGATGATACAATACCATACACAGAAACTCCTGGAAATGCTAACAGAAAACTGCTAGAGCTCATCAATGAATTAGGTAAAATTGCAGGATACAAAATTAATACATAGAAACCTCTTGCATTTCTATACAATAACAATGAGATATCAGAAAGAGAAACTAGGGAAACAATCCCATTTACCATAGAATCAAAAATAATAAAATATCTAGGAATAAACATACCTAAGGAGGCAAAAGACCTGTACTCCAAAAACTATAAGATGCAGACAAAAGAATTCGAAGATGGCACAAGCAGATGGGAAGATATACTGTGTTCTTGGATTGGAAGAATCAATGCTGTCAAAATATCTATATTGCTGAAGACAATCTACAAATCCAATGCAATTCCCATCAAATTACTAATGGCGTTTTTCACAGAACCACATCAAAACATTAAAAATAGTTGTATGTAAACACAAAAGAACCCAAATAGCCAGAGAAATCTTAAGAGAGATAAACAAAGCTAGAGGCTCCCTGACTTCAGATTATACTTCAAAGGTATAGTCACCAAAACAGTATGGTACTGACACAAAAACAGAAACATAGATCAGTGGAACAGGATAGAAAGCCCGGAAATAAACCCACACACACCTACATTCAATTAATTGACAATAAAGGAGGCGAGAATATATAATGGAGAAAAGACAGTCTCTTCAATAAGCGGTGTTGGGAAAACTGGATTGATGCATGTAGAAGAATGAAATTGGAGGATTTTCAAATTTATCTTCTTTAGAGATGGAAACATGTTAAGCTTGAGTCAGCATAAATTACCTTAAAATGCTTATAAAAGTTTAACCCCTACTTCAAATAAAGAAAACTTTCCATATGTTGTGATTACATACAGTTTTACAAGAAAAGAAAACCCTGAGAATATGGCATTTTTCTGGAGAACTTGTTGAAAATAAAGGTAAATAAAATGTCCAGTCATGTATTATGAACTCAATTCAATTTCTGTAGAATAAGTCAATTACCTACAGATAACTGTTTGAAGAGAGAATTAAAATGACTCAAACTGACTTCAAAGAATTAGTTCTACACTTCCTCCTCCAACAGGAATCATTTTTGTGTGTGTCAGGTCAACCTTGCAATGAGAATTGAACACATTTTTTAAATTAGTTTCCTTTCTCAGTTAGTTGAGTTTAATTGTCCAAAATCTTAAGCTGCTAGAAACTTTTTCTATTTTCAGATCCTCTGTTAGGCTTCCTAGTTGCATTATTTCATCCCCACATGAGCTGAGGACATTCTCAGAAGTCCCTGTTTTCCTCAGTCAGCATTCAAAGCAAGCAGGAGCTAGCCTTTTGCATCCTTCATGGGGTATAGGCTAGAAGGAGCTAACTAACTGAAGAGTTTTATTGTGAAATTCATCCACTCAGCAGCTGTGGAACAGCAACCCACTGTAACACGCAGTCCTTTTGTCATCAGGGTCCAGAAAGCTGTGAGGAGGGTTTGCTTTCCCAGATTGTCTGCAGTCTGTGATAACACCATAACTGCATGACACCTCTGCTCTGAAGATGGGACATGTGGTCTTTGGATAAATATCATTCCCAGAATTTTGAGAACATAAAATAGTTTTTATTGCATGAATGTTTTTCTTTGTAGTTAGGCAAGAACACAAGAGGCTTGACTTTTTAAAAGTAGCACTCCCTTAAACAACTGTCAGAATAAACCCTTTTCAAATTGTATAAAATCAAATGATGAGTTTACTTGTATAAGTGTAATGGGGGAGGCAAGAAGCAAGAAGGAAGCAGGGTAGGAAACAGAAGGATAAAGAGAAAAGAACATATATACTGAAGGTTAGATATGCTTCTTTTTTTCCAGCTCTTTAATCAGTCTCTCAACTCCATCTTTATTACTCCTTAAGGATTCTAAGGGAGGACACTGGTGGCCAAAACATTGTTTTAAGCTTTCGTAATCCTGTACTCATGCTTGGTCTTTCTCAGATTACTGACCATGATTCCCCATCAGCAGTGCCCCCCAGGGATATCTCTGACATTGGTCAGAATTCTCTCATCTTTGTCAGAACTGGGCTATCACCATATAGTTGTGAAATATAAAACTCCTCATTGAGCTCATACATTATACATGACACATTATATAGATTAGATTACCCGGTCCTTGAACTCATTCCATAGGTATTTTCTAAGTACCTATTGTCATTTGCCCTTCTTTAAAATAAATTGGAAAGAGATTTCCTTGGGGAGTTCCATCTAATTCATTCTAACAGTATGTCTGAATTTTTACAGTTACAAACATTTAGATTAAAAAGTGAGAACTGCACAGATCCCTTGATTAAACATTTGGTAACTGGTACACTCATGTAATGGACTAGATTTTTCCTTTCTCCTTTAGATAACAGGTCTCAGGTTAGAACTAACCTAAAAATACCTTGGGACTAGTAGGACTTAGAAGGAATTTCTACGAAAACACATTCTGAGAGTGGTCCGTCTTGAACTCTTTTTGAGAAGAAGGGAGTGTTTTTTTTTTTTTTAGTTAGAAAAAAATAACATGCATGTATAGTCTAGTTACTTCATATATAGTCCTTAGGCAATGAGAAAACTAAATTTCATTTGAGTTACTTTAATAAGGGTTCTTAGCTATATATTTTGTTTCTAAACTTTCTGTTCTTTTGGAAAATATGCTTTAAGATTTCTAAGCAATGAAAACTTAATTGTGATGGTACCCTAGCCAAATTTATAGAAAGTAAACATATACATAAAACTCTTTACTAATGCCAAATTCTTGTGTTGAACTGGGGAAAAAACAGAAATGCAAGTAAAATGACTACTTGATTATAACAAGAATGATCTACACTTGCAAAGACTACACCTTACTTATACCAGGCAACAGATATTATGTATTATCACTTACTTGCTACTGGCTGGTATTATGAGTTTTAAGACAGTTTTAAAGCCTCAAACAAAAGACTTCTTTTCTAAATTGTCTACCACCCAGGATAGGAGAAGATATTCCTTGGAGATTTGTTGGGTATTAGATGAGCTGATTTTTTCCCTAACCAAATCCTTTTCACCTAGTTCATTAGTTGGACTCAAAGTGATTGATTTTTTCTTTGTCCTTTTTCAAGTGGATATTTTGGTGGAAAACCACCTGGCAATGAAATTGTCAAAAATTTAGCAGGAAGAAAAATATATATAAATAAAATACTAAGAAAAGGCAGAGGCTTGTTTAATTTTCAAATTTAATATTAGTCTGTGAAGGGAGTTACCATCATGGCTCAACAGTTAACGAAACTGAATACTATCCATGAGAATGCAGGTTCGATACCTGGCCTTGCTCAGTGGGTTAAGGATCTGGCATTGCTATGAGCTGTGGTGTGGGTCACAGATGTGGCTCAGAACATGTGCTGCTATGGCTGTGGTGTAGGCTAGTGGCAACAGCTCCGATCTGACCCCTAGCCTGGGAACCACCATATGCCATCGGTGTGGCCTGTTAAGATTAAATAAATAAATGTATGTATGTGTGTATGTATGTATGTATGTATGTGAATAACTGAAAGTTGGCAAATATGTTTGCAGTCAAACCTTGCTATCCAGAAGCAATATTTCATATCTACAACATCTACAAAGCACAAACAATGTCCAGGGATGCTGCGTGAAATTCATCTCTTCCCAGGATTTTGAAAGTACATAAATTCATTGTGTTTTGAATGGCCATGTTTATACTGAATTAACCCTTCCCTTTGCTTTCTGAAGGACAGCCAGTCAACCCTATTTTCTTCCACTGCCTCCACATTTGGCTTGAGTCTGAGTCAAAACAGAATCATGCACTTAGGTAATTATCTGCAATCTTAGAATACATTTATTTTAAGATCAAAAGGAGAAAACCTAAAAAAATTAGAAAAAAAGTGGAAAAAAGAAACATTTTATGGTGAATAATAAATACCTTTTCCCTCATTGGAGATGCTTTAAATTAAATGTGTCTACCAAACAATTGTTAAAAATCTTATTTAACCAAATAAATATTAAACTAATTTATTTTATGAATGATGTATTATGTATTTAGCACAATGCAGACTGAATCCGTGTTGTTCCTTATACTGAGTTAAAACAAAATAGACTCAGCAGTTGTTCCTAATATTAAGGTTGTTTAAAGGAAAAAATTAATTTTGTCAACTGCTTCACATAGCTACTACGTGTAATAAAGAGCTCAATACTAAAGCAGCTAGAAAGAGAAGAACTGAGAAGACCTAAAGTTAGTAGAAGAAAAAAAATCATAAAGATCAGAGCAGAAATCAATGAAATAGAAACAAAGAAAACCATACAAAAGATCAATGAAACTAAAAGCTGGTTCTTTGAAAAGATCAACAAAATTGATAAACCCTTAGCCAGACTTATCAAGAAAAAAAGACAGAGGACACAAATCAATAAAATTAGAAATGAAAAAGGAGAAGTAACAATAGACATCATAGAAATACAAAGGATCATAAGAGACTACTATATGCAACTATATGGCAATAAAATGGAAAACCTAGAAGAAATGGACAAATTCTTAGAAAAGTACAATCTACCAAGACTAAACCAAGAAGAAATAGAAAAGATGAATAGACCAATCACAAGTTCTGAAATTGAACCGTGATTAAAAAACTTCGAACAAACAAAAGGCCAGGACCAGATGGTTTCACAGGTGAATTCTAACAAACATTTAGAGAAGAGCTAACGCCTATCCTTCTGAAACTCTTTCAAAAAATTGCAGAGGAAGGGACACTCCCAAACTCATTCTATGAAGCAACAATCACCCTGATACCAAAACCAGACAAAAATACCACAAAAAAAGAAAATTACAGGCCAATCTCACTGATGAACATAGATGCAAAAATCCTCAACAAAATACTAGCCAAAGAAATCCAACAATACATTTAAAGGATTGTACACCACGATCAAGAAGGATTTATCTGAGGGATAGAAGGATTCTTCAATATCCACAAATCAATCAGTGTGATACACCATGTTAACAAACTGAAGAATAAAAACCATATGATCCTCTCCAAAGATGCAGAAAAAGCCTCTGACAAAATCCAACACCCATTTCTGATAAAAACCCTTCAGAAAGTGGGCATAGGGGGAACCTACCTCAACATAATCAAGGCCATCTATGACAAACCCAGAGCTAACATCATTCTCAATGGTGAAAAGCTGAAAGAATTCCCACTGACATCAGGAACAAGACAGGGATGTCCACTCTTGCCACTACTATTCAACACAGTTCTGGAAGTCCTAGCTACAGGGATCAGAGAAGAAAAAGAAATAAAAGGAATCCAAATTGGGAAGGAAGAAGTAAAACTATCACTGTTTGCAGATGACATGATACCATACCTAGAGAATCCTAAAGACTCTACCAGAAAACTGTTAGAGCTCATCAATGAATTTGGCAAAGTTGCAAGATTCAAAATTAATACACAGAAATCAACTGCATTTCTATATACTAACAATGAAAGATCAGAAAGAGAAATTAGGGAAGCCATCCCATTTACCATCGCACCAAAAAGAATCAAATACTTAGGAATAAAGCTGCCTAAAGAGACAAAAGACCTGAACTCTGAAAATTATAAGGCACTGATGAAAGAAATCAAGGATGACTTGAACAGGTGGAAAGACATACCATGCTCTTGGATTGGAAGAGTCCATATTATCAAAATGACTATACTACCCAAGGCAATCTACACATTCAATGCAATCCCCATCAAATTACCAAGGACCTTTTTCACAGAACTAGAACAAAATATTTTAAAGTTTGTTTGGAAACACAAAAAACCCAGAATAGCCAAAGACATCCTGAAAAAGAAAAATGGAGCTGGAGGAATCAGGCTCCCTGACTTCAGACTCTACTACAAAGCTACAGTCATCAAAACCATATGGTACTGGCACAAAGACAGAAATACAGATCAGTGGAACAGGATAGAAAGCCCAGAATAAAATCCACGCATCTATAGTCAACTAATCTATGACAAAGGAGGCAAGAACATACACTGGACAAAAGACAGCCTCTTTAACAAGTGGTGCTGGGAAAACTGGACAGCTACATGTAACAAAATGAAACTAGAACACTTCCTAACACCATGCACAAAAATAAACTCAAAATGGATTAAAGATCTAGATAAATGACCAGATACTGTAAAATTCTTAGAGGAAAACATAGGCCAAACACTCTCTGACATAAATGATAGCAACATCTTCTCAGATCCATGTGTCAGAGTAAGGACAATTAAAAGAGAAATAAACAAATGGGACTTAAACTTCAAAGTTTCTGCACAGCAAAGGAAACCCTAAACAAAACAAAAAGACAACCCAGAGAATGGGAGAAAATATTTGCAAATGAATCGACTGACAAGGGATTAATCTCCAAAATTTACAGACACCTCCTATAGCTCAATACCAAATAAACATACAACCCCATCAATAAATGGGCAGACGATCTAGGCAGACAGTTCTCCAAAGAGGACATGCAGATGGCAAATAAACACATGAAAAGATGTTCAACATCGCTCCTCATTAGAGAAATGCAAATCAAAACCACTATCAGGTACCACCTTACACCAGCCAGAATGGCCATCATCAAAAACTCAACAAACAATAAGTGCTGGAGAGGTTGTGGAGAAAAAGGATCCCTATTACACTGTTGGTGGGAATGCAAATTGGTGCAACCACTGTGGAAAACAGTATGGAGATTCCTCAGAAAACTCAAAATAGAATTACCATTTGATCCAGCAATCCCACTCCTCTATCCAGAGGAAAACATGACTCGAAAAGACACATGTACTCCAGTGTTCATTGCAGCACTCTATGCAATAGCCAAGTCATGGAAGCAACCTAAATGCCCATCGACACAGGAGTGGATAGGGAAGATATGGTACATACACAGAATGGAATATTACTCAGCCATTAAAAGGAATGAAATAACAACATTTAGAGCAACGTGGATGTACCTAGAAATTATTGTGCGAAGTGAAATTAGTCAGACAATTAGACAGCAACACCCAATGCTACCGCTTTCATGTGGAAACTAAAAAGACACGATGAACCTCTTTGCAGAACAGACAATGACTCACAGACTTTGGAAAACCTTGGTTTTTCAAATAAGACAATATGGGGGATGGGGGGATACACTGTGGGTTTGGGACACAAAATCTGTCAAATTGACTTGTGATGATTTATGTACACCTATAACTGAAATAAAATCCATTAAGATGTAAAAAAAAAAAAGGAGCTCAATAATGTTAGTTAAAATGTCTTAAAAAATCAATTGTCTTGACTATTTCATGTTTGTATAATAAAATTATACTTTCAAATAAACCAGACATTGCCTACTATGGTCAGACTGTATGTTCTCTGTATACTATTATTTTTCTTCTTAGAGTGTTATATTTTGTACTTTTAACAATAATGAATAAAAATTAGAAAACTAGTTTTTAATAAAAATTATATACTGAACAACACTGAAGAAATGAATTACCGTTATGCAAAAAGTATTGTATCACAATGATAATCAGAAATAATACCATAGTATTATAGTAAAAATTAGGTATAAAGAAAATTTAACTTTCCAACAGATTCATTTTTTATGTTAACACTACGTGGATTTTGTTTTCCTCAACACAACAAAAACCTGGTGGCATTCCATAAAACAAATGGAAAAAATGCACTGAAAATATTTCAAAATTTCAGTAATTTTGTGTCTTTGTTGTTGTTATTGTTATTTAGAAGAAAGATGCTTTGATTCAAAATTAAATTGTCAAATCATATCTCTTTGGTTAATAATTAACTATCCTAATTTCATTTTCTCAATCAGTTAATAAACAAGGGGCATTTAAGGTACATTTTTGTTTTCTTGGTTCTGCCTATCCATAATTTTCAGGGCTAACTATTCTCCACAAAGACAAGTTAGACATGCTGTGATCTCTTTTTAGATGTTTCCCTGAATGGTACCGGCTTTTAGTAAGGCTTTGTTATTGTGGTTTACTCTGAAAATAACTATGAGTTTTCCCTCCATTTATACTTATGTTTGGTTTTTTGAACCTGGTTTTTCTTTCTTCCAGGGTAGTATTTCCTTATAGACACTTTACATTTTTATATGCTACTTTTATAGTGGAAGGATATAATTTTCTTTTTTTAAGAATGATATAGAACAAATTTTTGAAGAATAAAATTGGCATTGAGAGAAACCACCAGTGCCAGAATCTGACTGGCAACTGCAGAAACTGTATTCTACATCTCTACAGGACACTCACTCCATTTGGTGCTGAACCTCACAGTTTATAGACCTCTTCTATACACTGTAAGGCATCGTGCTACAGGTGGCTTTTCATGGAAGTATCCTGAGTACCAAGGTAACTTCTCATTCAATGGCCTGGGAAGCAGCAGGTACAATGAAATGCACAGGCTTTCAGTCATCCTATGACTGATTATAATGCTTATAAATCAGTATTCTAACATTCAGCACATAGTAGTTTATTCAAAATAGATTAATTGTATAGCTATCAAAAACTGGAAGGCTATGCATAAAAACATGATATGAATGCCAGCAGCATAAAACCACACTGTTGTCAGTCAGCATGAGTTTATAGGTAGAGCTTTAGGTATTTAACAATTTAATACCTTTGATGAGGATTTTTAAAAGAATTGTCTATTATGTTAAAGTGAGTAGTGCTAAAATCCAAAAAATGACTACATAGGAATGCATATAAACCGCGTAATTGTTAAAACACGTAGAATTTATATTTGATATACAAAAAGAGAAATACTAAACTTTCAGGAGGGAAGAAGATATAAAACAATTGTGAGATCTTATAGGAAAGATCTTAGAATAAAATCATGTTTTATTTTCCTTATTTTGGATGCTATGCAAAAGGAAATGATTTGAGTGAATATTAGCTTGTACACCATCTTAACTCTGATAAGACCATACTAAAATGTTGTCTATAATATTGTACCCTCATTTGTTAAAAGGAGCAGTCAGTTGGTGGGACAGTTGAGAAAAACTGTGAACAATTAAGGCAATGTGAAGGTACTGAAATACTGGACAAATTTCAAACAAAAAAATTTCTCCAGGCAATCACATATGAATGACCAGGCCTCACAAAAACCAGATCCCATTTTTCAGCAAAGAAACTATGACTGAAAATAGCAACAACACTCAGCACATCCTGTACAATTAACCACGTGTCTAGGTCAAGCGTGATTCTGGAAGAATGAGTAGGGGAAGAAATACTTGATAAAATAAATACCTAATATGTAAATATTTAAAATGTTTCTGCTTCCTGATTTAGCAGATAGGATACCAATGAGAGGAGGGAAAGACTAGGATTTCATTACTTACAGTGGATTTAATATTACACAGTAAGAGGAAACAAAGGATATTCTTGGAATAGTCTGTTAAAAAAAAAAGTTTTCAATGAGAATTCCAGAGCAGCCATGATGTTGAATAGATGTATTATTTTCCAGACTTAAAGTAAGAAGGAACAACAATCACTGAGAATATACACACAATACTTTGTCTTAATATTTACTGTTTTCCAAGTAAAAATACAGAAATAAAGCACTGTGGTTACACTATGTCTGAGATCAGAGTGGTCAGCAGTTTATTTAATCTTAATTCTTGAGTTCTAACTAAATTATTCAGTTTAATTATCTTTATAAAATATCATTTTCAGAAATGACAATTTCTAATAAATTTTTCATGAGTCAGGCTAAAAGTAAATTTCTGTTGTATCTCTCTAATCTTTCTTCAAAATCCACTTATTTCCCATGGAGATGGATATCCCTTAGGACTCTTTTGGTTTCAGCATTATCTCTGAATTAGTTAATACATACAGCAACCCACAGCATTATAATTTCAAACAGAATGAATATGGGAGGGCAGATATCTTTTTGAGATCCTGATTTAAATTCTTTGGGATATACATACATATACAGAGAAGTGGGATTGCTGGATCATATGGTAGTCCTATTCTTATTTTTGAGGAACTTCCATATTTCTTTCCATTGCACTACACTGTTTCATAACAACCATGAAAAGGCACACTAGAGTGATTTTGCCCAAGCTGTCTGGTTTAAAAAATTATCACATTTGCCCATTCTTTGCTCCAGGATTTGTTATACATACTGAACAAACATACAACCGTTTTTATTTCATGACTAAGCAAATTGCCTTTTTCCCAGGGTGCCAAATTCTACCCCATTCCCCACACACACACACACTGGAGGTACAATATTTATTTTTTTAATTCAACATTTTTAGTCAGGTTCAGTTGATTTATTATATAAGTTTCAGGCATACAACACAGTGGTTCACAATTGTTAAAGGTTTACTCCATTTAGAGTTATGAAATATTGACTATATTTTTTGTGCTCTATAATATATCCTTGCAACTTATTTATTTTATACACAGAAGTTTTACCTCTTAAACCCGAACCCTTATCTTGCCCCTCTTTGATTCCCTTTTCCTACTGGTAATCACTGTATTTCCCTTAGGACTATCTGGATTTCAACACTATCTCTGAATTAGCTAATCTATTCAGCAATTCACAGAATTTTAATTTCAAAATAGAATGAACATGGGAGTGCAGATATTTTCTTGAGATCCTGATTTAAATCTTTGGGATATACGTACATACACACAGAATTGGGATATCTTATCTCCTTTGTCATATAATATGTTCTCTATATCTGAGAATCTGTTTCTTTTTGGTTATATTTGCTAGTTTGTTATATTTATAATCCCACATGTAAGCGATATCATTATTTGTCTTTTTCTGATTTACTTCACTGAGCATACTACACTCCAAGTCCATCCATAATGCTGCGGATGGCAAAGTTTCATTCTATTTTATGGCCGAGTAGTGTTCCATTATGGTGTGTGTGTGTGTGTGTGTGTGTGCGTGCACTTGCACACAGACGTTGTGCCTGTGTGTGTGTACGTCACATCTTCATATCTATTCATCTGCTGATGAACACTTAGGTTGCTTCCATATCTTGGTGATTGTAAATAATGCTGCTATGAATATTAGGGTGCACGAATCTTTTTTAATTAGTATTTTCATTTTCTTTGTATATATACTCAGGATTGGAATTGCTAGATCACATGGTAGTTCTATTTTTAGTTTTCTGTGGAAACTCCATACTGTTTTCCACAGTGGAAGCAGAAATGTACATTTCTACCAACAGTGTGAGGATTCCCTTTTCTCCACATTCTTGTCAACATTTGTTATTTGTGGTCTTTTTGATGACAGCCATTGTGACAGATGTGAGGTGATACCTACTATACATTTCTCTGATGATTAATGATATTGACATCTTTTCCTGTGCCTGTTGGCCATCTATATATTTCTTTTTTTGTAAAAATATCTATTCAGATCTTCTGCTCACTTTTTAACTGAGCTTTTTTTTTAATTTTGAGTTATATGAACTGTTGATATATTCTGTAGACTAACCTCTTATGAGTCATGTCATTTGCAAATATTTTTTCCATCAGTAGATTGTCTTTTTGTTTTGTTGATGATTTACTGTGCTGTGCAAAAGCTTTTAAGTTTAATGTGGTCACATTTGTTTATTTTTTCTTTTGTTTCCTTTGCCTTAAGAGACAGATACAAAAAATACTCCTACAATTTACGTCAAAGCATGTTCTGCCTATACATTCTTTCAAGAATTTTATGGTTTCCAGTATTACATCTAGGTGTTTAATCCATTTTGAGCTTATTTTTGTATATGGTGTTAGAAAATGTTCTAATTTTATTCTTTTACACAAAGCTGCCTAGTTTCCTAGCACCACTTATTGAAGAGACTGTCTTTTTTCCATCGTATATTCTTGTCTCCTTTGTCATAGATTGATTATATGTGCATGGGTTTATTTCTGGGTTCTCTATTCTGTTCTGCTGATATGTGTTTCTGTTTTTGTGCTCCAAGTTGCCAAATTTTTGATGATTTTTATATAGTCTGTTACTTTTATATGGCTGAATACAGGAGTGACAGTGCTGTTGTGAAGGGCAGCCTGAAGAAAGGGTCTTTCCCCTTAAGCTTTGCAATGTATCCCTTCTTAAATATCTTACTGTTTCCCATGGGGCTATTCTTCTCATTTTGTTGACAACTCTGAAATCATTGACAAAATTTGCAATTTCATCAGGCAGTCAGAAATTTTTTTCTTTATGATTACCATTTTCTTTCTGTCCTTCTATGACATCTACCTTGCATACTGAAATGCCATTCAATATCATGTCCAACATCATGTGGAAGGCCGCCTCCCCAAACTTAGCATTTACAATGCATGACTCGGATTTTCTATTTACTACTGTCTTATCATCAGAGAAAAAATCCTGAGAGTCTCTGGATTGTGTATATATGTGTGTTCATTTATTTGCTTTAACAACTCTGGACACCTAAGAAGTCTCCACTGTTGGTAAGTAGTGCTTAACTTTTCAAATAAAATAGGAAGAATAAAATGAAACAATTACTTTGAAATATTAAGCAAAGCTTTAGACTTGTAAAAAATGTAGTTTGGGAAGTAAAGTTAGGCCATCCCTTGCATGTCTAAGCTAAGGCCACAAACCTGAGCTTTCACTGTATATGGCAATGCCACAACAATAGTGAGACAAGAGAGTTCAGGAGAACAAATTATTCTTAAACAAAAACATTTTATGATTCTGAACAATTTTTTATACATATCTATTTTAAGAGACCCTGTTAACAGTGTAATCCATTCATCTAGCAGAAACACAAAAGTGGCCCTCTTGGTCTTCTTCTCTTTTGGTTAATTCTGTCACTTATGATCATAAGCATTTAAAGCTTCATCAGTTATTGGCAGGTGACTAAGCTATGAATCCAGTCAGAAATCAGATGTGCTAATTTAAAATTTCTAATCATCTATTATATACTGAGGATAGACACATTTGTATTGCTGACATGCACGAAAATTAAAAGATATAATTGCTCTGTTTGAAAAATTGATAGTTATTATGCTGATAAAACTAAATAATAATATAAGAATTAGTTACAAAACTGTATAGCTAATGATTAAGAAAACAAAGAAAAGGAAATTCTTCTGACAGTTCACCCTGTTTCCACTACTAGATGAAAAAAAGGAAATTAAAGTTTTATTGCTTGGTTATTTAACTCTTCGTTTTGCTTCCACATTATCTATGAAGACACATTTAAGGATGTCTTGGACTAGCTGACATAAGCCAATGTTGGATGATGTGATAGTAACCTAGAATAATGACCCTCCATGCAGCACCCCAGTTGGAAGAGGGTCTGTTTAGGTTTTTTTGTTTTGTTTTTGTCTTTTTGCCTTATCTAGGGCTGCACCCACAGCATATGGAGGTTCCTAGGCTAGGGGTCTAACAGGAGCTGTAGCTGCCAGCCTTCGCCACAGCCACAGCAACGCAGGATCTGAGCCACGTCTGCAACCTATACCACAGCTCACAGCAATGCCGGATCCTTAACCCACTAAGCAAGGCCAGGGATTGAACCCGCAGCCTCATGGTTCCTAGTCGGATTCGTTAACCACTGAGCCATGATGGGAACTCCTGTTTAGGTTTTATTTTTAAGTGTTGCTACCTAATTGGTCTACATACCCTGGTCACTTGAATAGTGATAGCAAATGTCAGTTGAGTCCACTTAATAAGGTAACTTGCCTTACAAAAGAGGAACTATTAAATCAAGACAATAAAAAATATAGACTTAATTGACAATATATGTACCTACCTTATGGAATAAGTATAGTTTATCACCTAACTAATAAGCATAAACAAATAAGTGACCCGGGATTTTCTGGTCATTATAGATCACACTTGAATATGTTTCACATTGTGATTTGAGGCCCCATTCTATACTGAGAAGTAAGTTACTGTGTGTTTTTTTCCCCCCAGCTTCTCTGGAATTGTTACATGTTTCATAATTCAAGCTGTCCTTGACCCAAGCTGTGCCAAAATTCTGCTCAGACTCTTTCTTCTGCCCATAAGCAACTTCTCCTGGATTTTCACTCTTCCCATGTCATAACACTATGACCATGGATACAGATAGATCCTTCAGGTCCTCAAGGTAAAAACCAAAAAACAACAACAAAAAATTTCTCTAAAGGTGAATTGATGCCTTTATTTCTAGAAAAAGAAATTACATTTTCCTAGGTTTTTTAAAAAAGAGCCGAAGTTCCTGTCACACTTTTTCTTCTCATAATATACTTCTTAAAATATACATACTGTAAATAGCTAAAAAGTAATACTGGCATTTATTATCAATTTTTCCTACCAGAGTACTGATGAAATCTTTGGCTAGATATGTTTAACAGAACTGTCTTTAGCTTACTTCTGCACAAACT
Organism: Catagonus wagneri; assembly: GCA_004024745.2. NCBI lineage: Eukaryota > Metazoa > Chordata > Mammalia > Artiodactyla > Tayassuidae > Catagonus > Catagonus wagneri. Next base: position 8,857,020 of record PVHT020000256.1, read on the forward strand.
ATTATGTTGCTTTCATTTTCCTTATTCTCTGATACCTTTCAGACCCTTTGAGGAATCCCATGCGATTTATGAGGGGCTGGTTTCTTTCTCATATAAATACCAACAAAATACAATAAGAAATTCTCTTTCTGTATACTAACAACGAAATATTAGAAAAAGAATATAAAAATGCAATACCTTTTAAAATTGTACCCCCAAAATTAAATATCTAGGAATAAACCTAACCAAAGAGGTGAATGATTTATATGCTGAGAACTATAAAACATTCATCAAGGAAATTAAAGAAGATTCAAAGAAATGTAAAGGTATGCCACGCTCATGGATTGGGGAATTAGTATTGTCAAAGTGGCCATACTACCAAAAGCAATATACAGATTCAATACAATTCCTATCAAATTAAGCATGACATTTTTAAAGAACTAGAAAAAACAATCCAATAATTTATATAGAACCATAAAAGACCGAGAATTGCCAAAACAATCCTGAACAAAAACCAAGAAGCAGGCATAACTCTATTAGACCTCAGATAATATTACAAAGCTACAGTAATCAAGACAGTGTGGTACTGGTACTAAAACAAACTGACCAATGGAACAGAGCAGAAAACCCATAAATAAACTCAGACACCTATGGACAATTAATCTTTGACAAAGGAGGCAGGAATATAAAATGGGAAAAAGACAGTCTTTTCAGCAAGTAGTGCTGGGAAAACTGGACAGCTGTTTGTAAATCAATGAAACTGGAACACACCCTCACACCACTGCACAAAAATAAACTTGAAATGGCTTAAAGACTTAAATGTAAGACAATACACCATCAAACTCCTAGAAGTGAAGAAAGGCAAAACATTCTCTGCTATCAACCATACGAATGTTTTCTTAGGTCAGTCACCCAAGGCAACAGAAATAAAAACAAATCAATGGGACCTAATCAAACTTGCAAGCTTTTGCACAGCAAAGGAAACCACACACACACAAAAAGGACAACCTATGGAATGGGAGAAATAGTTTCAAATGATGCAACAGAAAATAGCTTTATCTCTAAAATATACTAACAACTTATACAACTCAACAGCAAAAAACCCAGCAACCCAATTAAAAAATGGGCAGAAGACCTAATGAGACATTTCTTCAAAGAAGATATACAGATGGATGGCCAACAGGCACATGAAAAAATACTCAACATCACTAATTATTAGTGATTACTAATTATCAGAGTAAGAAAATTCTCAACATCATTGATTATTAGAGAATCATATTAACTACAATGAGGTTCTACCTCATACCAGTCAGAATGGCCATCATTAACAAGTCAACAAACAACAAATCCTGGAGAGGGTGTGAAGAAAAGGGTATACTCCTTCACTGTTGGTAAGAATGTAAATCAGTCCAACCACTATGGAAAACAGTATGGAGGTACCTTAGAAAACTATACATAGAACTACCATATGACCTAGCAATCCCCCTTCTGGACATATATACGGACAAAACTTTCATTGAAAATGTACATGCACCCCTATGTTCATTGCAGCACTATACACAAGAGCCAAGAGATGGAAACAACCTAAATGTCCATTGACAGATGAATCGATTAAGATGTGGTATATATACACAATAGAATATTACTCAGCCATAAAAAAGAACAAAATAATGCCATTTGCAGCAACATGGTTAGAACTAGAGACTCTCATACTAAGTGAAGTCAGAAAGAGAAAGACAAGTACCATGTGAAATCACTTATATCTGGAATCCAATATGTGGCACAAATGAACCTATCTACAGAAAAGAAACAAACGCATGGACATGGAAAACAGACTTGTGGTTGCCAGGGAGGAGGAGGGATTGCGATGGATGGGGAGTTTGGGGTTGGTAGATGAAAATATTGCATTTGGAGTAGATAAGCAGTGAGATCCTGCTGTATAGCACGGGGAACTATACCTAGTCACTTGTGATGGAACATGATGAAAGATAATGTGAGAAAAAGAATGTATTTATATGTATGACTGGGTCACTTTGCTGTACAGCAGAAACTGACAGAACATTGTAAATCAAGAATAATAAATTTTAAAAGATAAGAAATTCTCAGTCCATTAGCAGTTGCTCAAATTTTAGCATTTATGGTTTAAGGTTGGCACCAAACACACTTTAATTCATGTTGCCATTTCTTCTGTACCCACCAAATAAAGCCTGCAGGATGAGTTGGCACAGTGCCTCTCAGAATGTGTACTCTGCAACTGTGTCCAATTCAGATACCCAGGGATGAATCTTTCCTCCATGATAGAAGCCAGGGAAAGGAGAGAAAAAAGAGAGAAACTTATCAAATTCCTTAGTTTGCAATGACTTCTTGATCCACACTATCCATTTTCACCCTAAACTTGTGTGGTCTGAGGCTTTTCTCTCTGCAATGTAATAGTCATTACAGAGGACCCACAATAATATATGTCAATAGCAACCTTTAATGTAGGCCTAGGCATCTAATAATTCTTTATATTAATTAGAGCCAAAGTAATTTTCTGAAAGTAATTTTCAAATTTCAGATTGTAGTTGTCATATTGGGACATAAAAGTCCTTGAACTAAGCATGTAACACTGGAAAGGCTACAGCTTTTCTTCTATAATAATAATACTTAAATATGCAAGCAATTGCTCTTATTGAGTTAAAACTGGTTTTTATTTATTTATTCATTAAATAAAAGTTTATTGAGTGTGTTTTATACAATACCCTGCTGGGTATGGTGGTTACATAAAACAGAATCAAGTTTTTCTTTTCAGTGACCTAACAGCGTAGTGGGGAAGAAAGATTCAAAATCCAATAGTTATTACTATACGGGTATTACACTATAGCTGTTATTCTTACTCAGGGATGGACAACAAAAACATACAGGCAGAGTTCCCGTCATGGCTCAGTGGTTAAAGAATCCAACTAGGAACAATGAGGTTGCGGGTTCGATTCCTGGCCTCGCTCAGTGGGTTAAGGATCCAGCATTGCTGTGAGCTGTGCTGTAAGTTCCAGACTCAGCTTGGATCCCACATTGCTGTGGCTGTGGCGTAGGCCGGCGGCTACAGCTCCAATTAGACCTCTAGCCTGGGAACCTCCATATGCCGCGACTGTGGCCCTAGAAAAGGCAAAAAGAGAAAAAAACAAAACCAAAAAACATACAGGCATTTATCATTTTTTCCAAACACACATGCATGGCGTGTGCTTTAGGTATATGAGTTTTAAAAAGCATTACTTTTATTTTGACTTGCATTTTATTAGAGTCATAGAAAGATGGTGATAGCATTCACCAGAGGGACTGATTAACTTAGGCTGGGAGCAACATTTGGTATAGAGTGACTTTTAATCTGGGTCTTGAGGATTATGGGAGAGGTAAAGAAAATGGTAAGGGCATTAGACTCAGAGAAATAGTAGAAGAAAAGACTTATAGCTGTGCTTATAAAGAAGGAAGACACAATATTTAAGGATGACATGGCAATGACTTTTGAAAATTTGGGGCAAAAAAATGCCTCTCGGACCTATGTTGATCAATCACAAAATAAAGTGTCTAGAATTTGAATCAAAATCAACATTTGTGTCTGTGTAAGAGCAAGCTTTACTTTCTGGCAAGGAAGGCAAATGGTTGTGGGCAAGGATGAGAGTGTGAGACCTGATTCCACCCTCTGAAAAAATATGGTTTCAAAAACCTTTGTTCTCTAGGCAATATCCTGAACACATGCAGATGAAATTCTGCATTTTCTTGATTAGCATTCTTTCTAGTTCTGAATAAATCAGAAATGAGGTAGGAATAGGCAGGAGAGGTCAACCAATCTATAAGATAATGACACACATTGTGTTAAGCATGTGTAAAACATTGCTTTATTTAATCTTTATCAATAAAGGACTTAATAACTACATTTTACTGGGGAGAAAGCTAAGGCTTTCATAGTTAAACAGCTTGTCTAAGATAACTTGGTATTCAAACACAGACAGACTCTAACGTCTGGTTTCTAAAGACTCTGCTATACAGTCTTATTTTATAGTTTAGAAACACCTTCCTGAAAATTCTCAGCTGCCAAGGAGAACAATGGCGGAAAACACTTATTAAAGTCACAGAACAAAGCATAGTGTACCGTATGTATGACAGAGAAAGAACTGTGAAGGATGGAGTGCCAGTTGTGGCTCAGTGGTAATGAAACTGACTAGTATACGTGAGGATGCAGGTTTGATCTCTGGCCTTGCTCGGTGGGTTAAGGACCTGGCGTTGCCATGAGCTGTGGTATAGGTCGCAGATGTGGCTCGGATCCCATGTCACTGTGGCTGTGCTATAGGCCGGTGGCTACAGCTCCAATTCAACCCCTAGCCTGGTAACCTCTATATGCCATGTGTGTGGCCCTAAAAAGGAAACAAACAAGCAAACAAACAAGATGGATTAGAGTTCACCTGCAGGCATACATTACTTTCAATTGTCACCTTGAAAAAGCAAAGAATTTATAACTTTCACGGACTTTTTAGTCAAAATTTGAATCAATTTGCTTCAAACTGAACATTAACAAGAAACATACTCTATACCAGGAGGAAATATTTAAAAGGAATTTAACAGGAGAGAGTGGCATAGAGTTTAAGTATTAATTGCTCCTTCTTCCTCAGTTTGGGAAACAGGATCAATATCTTCTTTTCTCACAATTTTACAAGGTCTGACAAATTTCTTCCATGAGTATGTAAACCTTCTGTACCATACAGCCTCAAACATAGGCTATATTAGTCTCTCATCCGAAGATCTATGATTTGCTGACCCTTGTCAATGTTTCCCATTCATTGAAAGATTAGAAATTATCTTCCTCTTTACCTCAAATTTCTCACACCACTAAATCGAGGTGGCTTTACTATTTATTGAATCAACCAATATTCTAGCTGTTCATTTCTCTATCTCCTCTACTTTAATCTTGAAATCTGGATAAACAGGTCCAAATTCCGAACCTTACCACTTCAACTCTCCAATTTTCCCATTCCATTGAAAATGGAGTGACCATCTCATCAATAAACAGACATTATTCTGCTCTCTTTAACATTTACTGTTAAGCAACATCCTCAATCTTCTAAAATGCTCTTTTCCATAACATTCTATGATACCACACTATCCTTGCTTTTTTAGTCTTCCTAATTGCTCCCTTTTAAATCCCCTTCATGAGTTCATTGTCCTCTCCATTCTTTTAATGTCAGTGTTCTTAAGATTTTCACCCACAACCTCTTCTTTCTGCTAGTACATTCTATAAGTAATCTCAACTGGAGCCATGATATTTCTCAAAATTCATTTTTTTATTGAAGTATGGTTGACTTACAATGTTGTGTTATTTGCAGGTGTACAGCAAAGTGATTCACTATACATATATACTGAAGAAAAGGAATATATATTTATATATATATATATATACATATATATATAGGCCTTTAAGTTTATATATAATTTTTTCAGATTGTTCCCTTATAGGTTATTATAAAATATTGAGGATAGTTCCCTGTTCTATAATGTAGGTCCTTGATGGTTACCTATTTTATATATAGGAGTATGCATATATTAATCACAAATTCCTAATTTATCCTTCTCACTGCCTCCTCTTTGGTAATCATAAGTTTGTTTCCTATGTCTTTTGGTCCATTTCTTTATGATACATAAGTTCATTTGTACCATTTTTTTAGACTCCACTTATAAGCAATATCAAATATTTGTCTTTCTCTGTCGGCTTACCTCACTTAGTATAATAATATCTAGGGATTCCATATTGTTGCAAATGGCATTATTTTGTTCTTTTTATGGCTGAGTAATATTCCATTGTGTGTGAAAGTCTATATCTGTGTGTGTGTGTGTGTGTGTTTGCATACACATACCAGCTCTTCTTCATCCATTTATCTATTGATGGACATTTAGGTTGCTTCTATGTTTTGGGTATTATAAATAGCACTGCTATGAAAATTGGGGTGCATGTATCTTTTCAAATTAATTTTCTCTGGATATATACTCAGTAGTGTGTTTGCAGGATCATATGCTAACTCTATTTTTAGTTTTTTTAGAGAACCTCCATATTATTCTGATAGTAGCTGTACAACTTACACTCCCGTCAAAAGTATAGGAGGGTTCCTTTTACTCCACACCCTGTCTAGTATTTATTTATAGACTTTTTTGATAGTGGCCATTCTGACTGGTGTGAGGTAATACCTCATTGTGGTTTTGATTTACATTTCTCTAATAATTAGTGATATTTAGCATCTTTCATTGGCTGTTGGCCATCTGTATGTCTTCTTTGGAGAACTGTCTATTTATGTAGATCTTCAGCCTGTTTTCAATAGGGTGGTTTGTTTTTGTTAAATTGAGCTTCATGAGTTTGCATATTTTGGAGATAATCCCTTGTCAGTCATTTCATTTGTAAAGATTTTCTCCCATTCTGTGGGATGTCTTTTTGTTTTATCTATGGTTTTCTTTGCTGCTTTGCAAAAGCTTTTAAAGTTTAATTAGGCCTCATTTTTAATTTTTTTTATTTTCATTAATCTAGGAAGTAGCTCAATAAAGATATTGCTGCAATTTATGTCAAAGAGAGTTCTGCCTATGTGTTCCACTAAGAGCTTTCCAATAATTTTTAATGACTAAAATGGTTTATAATCCTAGTTTATATTTGTGTATGATGTTAGACAATGTTCTAATTTCATTCTTTTATATGCAGCAGTCCAGTTTTCCCAGCACCACCAACTGAAAAAACTGTCCTTTTCCATTGTATAATGTAAATCTTGCCTCCTTTGTCTTAGGTTAGTTGACCATAGGTGTCTTGGTTTATTTCTGGGCTTTCTATCCTGTTTCACTGATCTGTATTTCTGTTTCTATGCCAGCACCACACTATTTTGATGACACTACCTTTTTAGTATACTTTGAAGTCACAGATCCTGACTCCTCTAGCTCCATTTGTCTTTCTCAGGATTGCTTTAGCAATTCAGGGTCTTTTGTGTTTACATATAAATTTTTTAATGTTTTGATCTAGTTCTGTGAAAAATGCCATTGGTAATTCGATAGGGATTGAATTGCATTTGTGGACTGTCTTCAGAAGTATAGTCATTTTGACAATATTAATTCTTCCAATCCAAGATATCTTTCCATCTGTTTGTGTCACTGATTTCTTTCATCAGCACTGTCTTACAGTTTACAGAGTACAGGACTTTTGCCTCTTTAGGTAGGTTTATTCCTAAGTAATTTATCTTTTTAATGCTATGGTAAATGGGATTATTTCCTTAATTTCTCTTTCTGATATTTTGTTGTTAATGTATAGACATGCAAAAGATTTCTGTGTATTAATTCTGTATCCCACAACTTCTCCGAATTCACTGATGAACTGTAGTAGTTTTCTAAGAGCATCTTTAGGATTTTCTATGTATAGTATCATATCATCTGCAAAGACTGATGGTTTTATTTTCCAATTTGGATTCTTTTTTATTTCTTTTACTCTGATTGCTATGGATAGGACTTCCAAAACTATGTTGAATAAAAGTGGCAAGACTGGACATCCTTACCTTGTGCCTGATCTTAGAGGTGCTTTCATGTAAAATGCGTTCACTGTTGAGTATGTTGTTAACTATGGGTTTTCATCTATGGCCCCTTTTTTTAAATTTTTTTTTTTATTTTAGGGCTGCACCTGATGCATTCGGAGGTTCCCAGTCTAGGGGTCAAATCAGAGCTACAGATGCTGGCCTACACCACAGCAACAGCAACGTCAGATCCGAGCTGCATCTGCAACCTACATCATAGCTCACAACACCAGAACCTTAACCCACTGAGCAAGGCCAGGAATTGAATCTGCATCTTCATGGATCCTAGCTGGGTTCATTAACTGCTGAGCTATGAAGGGATCTCCGACCTATGGCCTTTACCATGTTCAGGTAGGTTCCCTATATGTCCACTTTTTGGAGAGTTTTTATCATAAATGAGTGCTGAATTTTGTTAAAAGCTTTTGCTGCATCTGTTAAAATGATTACATGGTTTTTATTCTTAAATTTTTTAATGTGGTGTATCATACTGATTGATTTTTGGCTACTGGAAAGTCCTTGCGTCCCTGGGATAAATCCCACTTGGTCAAAAGGGTGTATGACCCTTTTTCTGTATTGTTAGATTCCATTTGTTAAAATTTTGTTGAGGATTTTTATATCTATATTCAACAGTGATACTTTCTATGTTTTTTTTGTCTGGTTTTTGTATCAGGGAGATGAGGGGGACTCAGAATAAGCTTGGGAGAGTTACTTCCTCTGCATTTTTCTGTAATATTTTCAGAACGATAGGTATTAACTCTTCTCTAATGTTTGAGAGAATCTGCCTGCTAATTAAGCCATCTGCTCCCAAACTTTCATTTCTTGTAAATTTTTTAATCACATATTTAATGTAATACTTGTAACTGGTCTGTTCATATTTTACATTTCTTTATGATGCAGTCTCTTCTGGAATACTGTAGTTTTCTTTCTTTTTTTTTTTTTTGTCTTTTTGCCTTTATGTAGAGCCGCACCGGTGGCATAAGGAGGCTCCCAGGCTAGGAGTCTAACAGCAGCTGTAGCTGCTGGCCTTCGCCACAGCCACAGCAACGTGGGATCCGAGTCATGTCTGCAACCTTCACCACAGCTCATGACAACGCCGGATCCTTAACCCACTGAGCAAGGTCAGGGATCAAACCCGCAACCTGATGGTTCTTAGTCAGATTCATTAACCACTGAGCCACGAAGGGAACTCTGTGTAGTTTTCTAAGACTTTGTTCATTTCTTATATATTGGCCATTTTATTGGCCTACAGTTGCGTGTGAGTCTCTAATGGTTCCTTGTATTTCTTTGGTGTCAGCTGTAACTTCTCCTTTATCATTTTTGATTTTAGTTTTTGAGACATCTCCATTTTTTTCTTGATAAGCCTAAGGATTTATCAATTTTATCATTTTAAAGAACTAGCATTTATTTGTTAATTTTTATGGCCACACCTGTGGCATATATAAGTTCCCAGGCCAGGGGTCAAATTGGAGCACCAGCTGAGGTCTATGCCATAGCTACCACAACTCCAGATCAGAGCTTACAGCAAAACTGGATCCTTAAACCACCAAACCAGGCCAGTGATCAAACTTGCATCCTCACAGAGACAACGTTGGGTCCTTAACCCACTGAGCCACAATGGGAACTCTAATAACTATGTTTTAGTTTCACTAAAATTTTCTACTGTTTTCATTGTCTCCATTTCATCTTTTTCTGCTCTGACCTTTATGATTTCTTTCCTTACACTAACTTTGTGTTTTGGTTGTTCTTAATTCTCTAGCTGCTTTAGGTGTAAGGTTAGATTATTTGAGATTTTTGTTTCCTGAGGTAAGACTGTATTGCTATAAACTTCCCTCATAGAACTGCTTTTGATGTATGCCACAGGTTTTGGATCACCATGTTTTTATTTTCATTTGTTTCTAGGTATTTTTTGATTTCCTCTTGAAGGAGACAAATTGGTACAATAGGGATGCTCAAGCTCATCTCTCATGAAAAATCATAACTAACTGCTCAACAACTATTGACAAAAAAGACTAGGAACTGCCAAAAAAAAAAGATACTCTATACCCAAAGACAAAGAAGAGGCCACAACGAGATGGTAGAAAGGGCACATTTGTGACATAAGCAAATTGCATGCCTGCTGGGTGGGTAAACCACAAACTGGAAAACAACTATATCTCAGATGTTGTCCCATAGGAGTAAGAGTTCTGAACCCCACCTCAAGTTCCCTGGCCTAGTGGTCTGGCATCGGGAGGAGGATGCCCTAGAGCATTTGACTTTAGAGGCCAGAGGGGCTTCAGTGCAGGAAATTCACAGAACTGGGGAAAACGGACACTTGACTCTTGCAGGGCTCACACAAGTTTTCAGGTGCACTTGGTCCAGGTATTGGGTCTGATTTAATTGAAGCTCTTGGAGGGTCTCCTTAGGAGGCAGGGGTCAGCTGTGTCTCACTGTGGGAGCCAGACACTGGAGGTGGAGGCCTAGGAAATAATCAACGGCGTGAGCTACCCCAGAGCTCACCATTTTGGAATGAAGACCTGGCTCCACCCAACAGAGTGCAGGCTCCAGTGCTGGGACACCTCAATAGAAGAGGAACACACTCCCACCCATCATAGACAGGATGCCTATAGTCATCCTAGGAACACAGCTGTGTCTATACAACCCTTTGACATGGCCCTTCCCATGAGAAGGACAAGACCCACCCCATTCACTAGTGAGTGGGCACTAGTCCCTCCCATCAAGAAGCCTGCACAAGCCCCTGGATCAACTTCACCCACCAGGGAAGGCACCAGAAGAAAGAGAGGCTATGATTCTGCAGCCTGTGGAAAGGAGACTACAAACACAGAAATTTTGACAAAAAAAAATGGCAGAGAAATATGTTCCAAACAAAGTAACAAGATAGATCCCCAGAAGAACAACTAAGTGAAGTGAAGATAGGAAGCCACCTGAAAAAGAATTCAGAGTAATGGTAGTGAAGATGATTCAAAATCTTGGTGAGAGTGGGCATCCTTGTCTTGTTCCAGATTTTATTAGCAGGAAGACTTTCAGCTTTTCTCCATTGAGTATTATATTTGCTGTGGGTTTGCCATAAATAGCTTTTATTATATTAAGGTAGTTTCCTCTATACCCACTTTGGTAAGAGTTTTTATCATGAATGGATGTTGGACTTTGTCAAATGCTCTTTCTGCATCTATTGAGAATATCACGTGCTGTTTGACTTTTCTTTTGTTAATGTTGTGTATGATGTTGATTGACTGGCATATGTTGAACCATCCTTGTGAACCTGGGATGAATCCCACTTGGTGGTGGTGCATGATCTTTTTTATATATGTTAGAGTCAACTGGCTAAAATTTTGTTGAGAATTTTTACAGCTATATTCATCAAAGATATTGGCCTATAGTTTTCTGCAGGGGACTTTTACATTCTACTTACTTCAATGGAAAGATAATCCAGATTGAAAAATCAATAAGGAAATATAGGCCTCAAATTACACATTAGTTCACATGGACTTAACTGACATTTAGAACATTCCATCTGAAAGCAGTGAATACACACTCTTCTCAAGTGCACGTGGGACATTTTCCAGGATAAATCACATCCTGGACCACAAATTAATACTCAGTAAATTTTAGAAATATGAAATAATATCAAATATCTTTTCAAACCATACACTATGAGACTAGAAATCAACAAGAAAAACTGCAAAAAACACAAATATATGGAGACTAAACTGTATGCTTCTAAACAATCAATGGATCACTGAAGAAATCAAAGTGTGGATTTTACTTTAAGAGAAAAACAGAGCAATTTAAACTTACTAATTATGGGCATGATACTGTGATTTGAAAGATTACTCTGAAAATAAGATTGTAAACTGATGATTAAAGAAAAGGCAGTGGAAAGTAGCCAGTTGAGCGAATTTGATTGTAACTCAGGTGAGAATCAATGGGAATCTCGAATAAAACAAATGGAAAGAAATGTTTATAAAACAACATTTTAGTCACTAAGTATTAGTGATTCAGTTGATATGATGAACTCCTTTCACATTGAAATAAATTTAGTGCCTAAAATATATTTGGGAATATGATCAGCGATGTATTTTAAGTGAATTTATATAGTTGAAATTTATCAATTATAAAATGAAACATATCAAATTTACCTTTATTTACCTGGAAGCTTTACTTGATCCCAACAGAAATGATTAATAAATCAGGATATTTGAAAAACAAATCAGCAGGGGAAAAAGAAGCAAAACTGACAAAAACATAGATTATCTATCAGTATATTGCCAAAGTACTGAGAAAAAGAGATTGCCTTCTACTGCCCAAATAAATTGAAGTCAGTTTAAATTTGTTGGTCTTTGTGAATGAGTTTAAATGACATTTAAAATTATCTCATTAACAACTGAAGTAACTGTTTCCCAGAAAACTTCCATTCATTTAATAAGACACAGAAAAATTATGTCTCATCTTTATAGATTATTTTAATTTTGTACAGACATCCTCATATGTTCTACTAGGTGAAACGTGTGCTTCAGAGAATTTTCAGCATCATTCTCTGAAAGATGGTTCTCAAATAAGGTTCCTTTCTGTGTTCTACTTTTTTTTATTTTCAGTTTTACATTAAAATTTTTTATTGTTTCTTTAGGATGAACTCTCAGGAAAAAATTTTGACACATTATGCTATTATCATTTTCCAGATTAAGATATTCTGTTATGCTAAATAATACTGTCATATAAATACTCTTATTCTTTTCTGAAACTCTGTATGGCATAAACAGGGACAACATTTAACTGTGTTAGTGATCACAACCATGTATAGTATACCAATTTCCCATGATTGCTATAACAAAATACTACAATCTGAGCAGCTTAAATCAGCACAAATTCATTATCTTACATTTTTGGAGGTCAGAAATCCTAAACGGATTTCACTAGGCTGAAACCAAGGGGTCAACGGCACCATATTCCTCCCAGAACCTCTCGAAGAAAATCTGTTTGCTTGCCTTTTCCAGCTTCTCCTGGACTCTGAACTTCTTGGATTATGGCCTCTTTGTTCTTCAGGGCTAGTGGTATAGCTTCTTCTCTTTCTGACTCTGCTGACTGGCTTTCATCAGTCTTCTAACCTTGGGTCTACAGTCAAAGTATTTATCCCCCTCTTACAAGGGTAATTCTAAGGATTCTTTATTTTTTTCCAGATAGTTCAAGATTTCAGGATTTTTAATCATTGCTATAAAATCTCATTAGCCAAGTAACCTAATATTCACGGTTTCCTGAGATTAAGACCTGGCTACTTCAGGACCATTACTAAACTTACACATGTAATAACACCACAGTACCGGTATTAACTTTTTTCCTTGGGCCTTTTACTTTCACCCTTCTTAATGCTAGAAGCAGAGTGAGAGATGAGTTTTGTTTCATGTCTGTATCCACTATGTATTTTTGGTGTTTGGGCTCTGGATAGAGGAAGCAGTCAATAAAGTTTTATTAGAAAGATGGTTCTCCAATAAGGTTCCTTTCTGTGTTGTTATTCTCACTTCTATAATTTCCCACTGACGTTATGCACAATATGGTGAATTTATTTTTCTTAGCTGAGGAAATGAGATAGAAAGATGGCAGCCCTGGCAACTGGAATACATATGCCCTAACTGGGAACAAAGAAGACTCTCTTCTCCCTTTTCTCAAGAAGACATGTTCTCTTCTCCTCTCTGGCTTTAACTGAGAGAACAGAACTCTGTAAAGCACAGAGAATCAATATTTATGATGGATATGCCTGGAGTGAGAATGCTCTGATCATCCTATTATATGTGCCAATATTTCTGATCTTCAAAAAAATCTAAGGCACTCTGCTTAGAAAAGGCATATTTTTAATCCTGGTGGCCTAAACCACAAATTCCAACTACTTAATTACATTCCGCCTAGAGTATCCTTCCAACTGTTCCAGAACTCACGGTGGTTTTCATTTCCTATCCTAAGCTGCTGAGTTGTTGTGCTATTGTTATTATTCCTGAGAGCAGACAGATGTGCTGCTTGAAACAGGAATATATGTTTCCTATTGAATAAGTTAATAGCCTAAAATCTGGTTGCCATATTCCATCTCTAAAGTTGAATAAAAGCATTGCTTTAAAGGAAACATAATAAAAGGAAACAGTGAAAGAAAATACAAGACAAGGCATCTGTCCTGGTTAAAACCCAAAACAGCTTGTATGAAGACTAAGCTACTTTGTGACTTTGGGTCTGGTTAATGTTCTCATTTGACTAAAAGCAATAAAACACTTGTGCTTGTGTTGCAAATGCACAGGGTTATTATTTACTAATAAAATGATTTGAATATGTTTAAAGGAAGGATCACAGAAGGATGGGATATTTTTGCACAGCAGCAGCATTCCATTTAAATAACTACTGTACTTTGTAACTCTCCATTCTTCCTACTCTCATTTCTTTCAAAATCATTTTGTACAGCATTCAGATTTCTTAACATCGTTATTCCACTCATTTTTAGAATCATATAGCTATTACAAAAAAAAAATCACAGACTCAGAAAATTTTGACAGCAAAGGGGTGGTGTAGCAATGACGGGTTATTATAAGCACCTAGCTCTTCTCTTCTATTTCAATGGAAGGGCTCTCTCTCCTTTTAAGACAAATCCCTTCACTAGTGATTTGAAAATTATAACCTCTGCCTTGGCAATTCAATCTACCAGCTGGCTCTCTGTTCTAACTTTAGCCTCCACTTATCTACTTGTCTTTCAGTCTTTTAAGTGAGTATGCCAAGTCTCTTTCATGTAGCATGATGAAATATTCTAAAAAAAAAAAAAAAAGAGGTGAATATTCTTTCTTTTTCACTTCCTGAGTAGGACTCTCCTCTAGTTCTGTCATATCATCTGTTTGCCTTGGTGAGGACTGAAATTATGGAAGCTGGATTTCATTGAGTCAGAGGCAGTCAGTCTTGAGCTTCTGACATCCAGAGTAAAATACGTGAGTTGACTATAAGACAGAAGGTTTGAAAATCAGACTTGTTTAAGAAAAAATAATTTTTTTCCTAAAGCCCTCTAGCTTCCACTAATATACTAATGTATTAAGTATTTGGTTTGTCAGACTAGATCACAGGTATTTTCTATTTACCAAGGATGAAGAGAAGTCAGAATATGTTACAAAGAAAGTCTGACATTAAGGGAGGTGGGTAAACCTTTCTACTATTGCTAAGGCCAGGAGTGAAGTAGTGAAGTATGTGATGAAATCCATATATCTTCTTTTTTTTTTTTTTTTTTTTTTTTTTTTGCCTTTTGTCATTTTATGGCCACGGGTTTATGGCCGCACCCGCGGCATGTGGAGGTTCCCAGGCTAGGGGTCTAATCGGAGCTGTGGCCACTGGCCTGCGCCGCAGCCATAGCAATGCAGGATCCGAGCCGCGTCTGCAACCTACACCACAGCTCACGGCAACGCCGGATCGTTAACCCACTGAGCAAGGGCAGGGATCGAACCCGCAACCTCATGGTTCCTAGTCGGATTCGTTAACCACTGCGCCACGACGGGAACTCCGAAATCCATATATCTTGATTGCCTCTGTTTTGGCTATGGCTTCAAACATGACGTATGCTATTTTAAAAGTGAAGAAAAGCTAAGAGTAGAGGGAATCTGATACCACTTCCTGTTTAGAACCTTTGGAGGAGGGACATACGCAGGTTCCTTCCATATCAAATACCCTCACCAGGCTTCTTCCACTGGAAATCAATACGGGTGTGAGCATGAGGCTTGAGGGACCCTTTTGCCCAACTGCACAGGCAATGTGTTTTCCTGGGGTCCAAACAGCATTTTGGGGTGGAAGAAGGGAATGTGCAGAACATTTCTGATGGGACTTTCATTTGATTCCTTATCCATAAGACTTTTATATAAAAAGAAACCATTTAAACCAAATAAGGCTGAGGCACATTTTCCTAGCAAGTTTAGGTAAGTTTTTGCCTCCACTAACCAAAGGAGTGAAATATTGGCTATTTATCAGATATTTTTGAATGCCTAGTATCTGTGAAACACCCTTCTTGTATTTGGAGAGTTTGGCACATTTTGAGTATAGCCTCTGCTAAAAAGAAGCCAGAACTATTCCCCCGATCTTTCTTGTTACTAATATGCAGACTCTCATGAGACTTTGATTTGAAAATAAGCAAAGTGTCACAGGCATGGCAGCACTAGCATCTGGCTTCTGACATCAGCCCATGCTCTTATTGGCATGTTGTCATTATCAGTGCTGGGTAATAACGGCCACGGGTTTTCCCTGGAGTAACCTCATTTTGAAGTTACTTATTATTCCTTGGAAGTGGCTTCAATGCTTGACTCTGACTGCAGAGATTCTAGGAGCTTTACCATGCTTTATTAAATTTCTTTTCTGATTAAACTAGTTATTGAGCACTAGGAACCATAGGTAGCTAGGTAAATTTATGAATGCTTACTATACCTATGCTTACAACTGGTTAAAGCACTTAACCATGTTTCATTTATCTCATGTAACTCCTCTCAACAATATTAATAAAATATATACTATTATTATCTACATTTTACAGATGAGACAACTTAGGTAGAAGGAGATTCAATAATTTGCCCAAAGTTGTTTGTTAACCAGTGAGTGGTAGAGCTGAGATTCAAACTCAGCCAGTCTAGCCTCAGAGACCATATTTTTACCTCTACGCTTTAGACCTCATAACATATAAATAACTTTTTAAAATATATCTTTATATGTTATAAACTCCGCTCTCTCTCTCTTTCTCTCTCTCTCTCTCTCTCCCTACCTATGTAGCATATGTGTAAATCACTAGCTATATACATTGCATATATCTTAAGAACATCCTCTACCCACCTCATTCTATTTATAAACGCTACTCTAGTTCCTAACCTTGTCCTTGCTAGGTGTGATGAAAGCAAGGCTTACTCTTGCTTTTCCCACTTTATTCCCAGTCTTCCACTTTCAATCACTAAAACACAGCTTCCTCTCCCATTGTTCCCTGAAACTACTTTTTGTCAAGGTAACCAAAGGTGTTAACAATAGTCTTTTTTTAAAAAATCTTTATTCTTACTCTATCTTTCTATGGCATTTGGTATGTGGTTCCTTATTTCTTTCTTGACTCTCCTTTTTTTCCTTTTTTTTAGGACCATACCTGGAGGTTCCCAGGCTAGGGGTCAATTCGGAGCTGTACCATGCTTCAGAGCCTACACCACAGCCACAGCAACGAGGGATCCAAGCCATGCCTGTGACCTACACCACAGCTCATGGCAATGCTGGATCCTTAACCCACTGAGCAAGTAAAGGGATCGAACCCACATCCGCTTGGATGCTAGTTGGGTTCGTTAACCACTGAGCCAAGACAGGAACTCTGTTGACTTTTTAAGTATTTAGTTTCTGTGATATTTTTGTGACTCAGTTTTTATCCTAGAGCTCTGGTCACTGTTTTTCAGGGCTCTACATGGGCTCTATTTCTTTGACATACCTTAAATACCATTTAAAATTATCAGTTTTCTTTCCTTTTCCCTCTGAACTTATAGACATCCTCAATACAGAAACAGTGATGAATCTCTAATATGTACTTCAGCAAATACATTTATCCTAGGATCTATATTATACATCATATTGTTTATTGGAAATCTCCCCCAGTATGTTCCAAAGAAATTTCACATTTAAACTTAGTATTTCCCAAAACTCATCTTCCTTTACTTCTCAAATTTCTCCTCTTCCTTCATTCTCATTATAAGTTAATGAAAGAACCATCAACTCACTCAGTCAAAAAGCCCGTAAGTCATCTATTCCCTTTTTTTCCCACCTCCATGCGCCATCTCAATTTACTAAGAAGCACCAAATACACTACTTTCTTAATAGCATAGCCATTCCATCCTCACCATCTCTACCAGATCTGTTTTATCCTTTTGTATTGCCTACTGCAACAGCCTCCTAAATCCATCTATATGGGATTTCCTCTTCACATTTTCCACCTCCAGAATAAGCTTTAAAAAGCATAAAGATAACTGTTTTATTTCTCATTTAACATCTTTCAGTTGCTCCCCATTACTCAGCCAGTACTTATTTGATCTGGCCTGTGCTTATCTAGATACTTTATTATCGTACAACTTTCTGTCTACAGACCACATTGAATCAAACTGATTGATTTGCAATTTCCTCTGATACATGTCTTATGCACCTGTTTGCATTTGCTATTAAATTCATGTGACACAGCTGGCTTACTCCTACTCATCCATCAAAACTCATCTCGAATTTTATGCTTTCCGTGTCTTCCTGTGTGCTCCTCTTAATAATAACACTATTAACTATGATATTCTCTCACTCACCAGACGGGGAACTTTCAGAAGAGATTTGCTGTGTATTTTGTCTCAGAATATTCAGGCCTCCCATAATGACTAGATCATTGTAGAAACTAAATACTAATTTGCAAATGAAATGCTATATAAATTGTACATATTTATTTGAAATTGAGTGAACTAAGGTACAGAAAGGCTAAATGAATTTATCCACTGTCATACCACTAGTAAATGACAAAGCATACTCAATGGAGAAAAGCTGAAAGTCTTCCTGCTAATAAAATCTGGAACAAGACAACGATGCCCACTCTCACCACTTCTATTCAGCGTAGTATTGGAAGTCCTAGCCACAGCAATCAAACAATAGAAATCAAAGGTATCCAAACTGTACGAGAATAGGTAACACTGTCACTGTATGCAGATGACATGATACTATATATAGAAAACCCTAAGGACTCGACCCCAGAACTACTCAAACTGATCGACAAATTCAGCAAGTAGCAGGATATAAGATTAACATCCAGAAATAAGTTGCATTTCTGTATACTAACCATGACATATTAGAAAAAGAAATACAAAAATACAATACTTTTTAAAATTGCACCCCCAAAAATCAAATACTTGGGAATAAACCAGGCCAAGGAGGTGAAAGACTTATATGCTGAGAACGATAAAACATTAATCAAGGAAATTAAAGAGGATGCAAAGAAATGGAAAGATACTCCATGATCCTGGGTTGGAAAAATTAATATTGTAAAAATGGCCATACTACCCAAAGCAATCTACAGATTCACTGCAATCCTTATCAAATTACCCATGACATTTTTCACAGAACTAGAACAAACAATCCAAAAATGTATATGGAACCACAAAAGACCCAGAATTGCCAAAATAATCCTGAGGGAAAAAAAAAGAAAAAACAAGCAGGAGGCATAAGTCTCCCAGACTTCAGGCACTATTACAGAACCACAGTAATCAAGATAGTGTGCTACTGGTACCAAAACAGACATACAGACCAATGGAACAGAATAGAGAATGCAGAAATAAACCCAGAGACCTATGATCAATCAATCTTTGACAAAGGAGGCAAGAATATAAAAAGGGGAAAAGACAGTCTTTCCAGCAAGTGGTGCTGGGAAACCTGGACAGCAGCATGTAAATCAGTGAAATTGGAACACACCCTCTCACACCACACACAAAAATAAACTCGAAATGGCTTAAAGACTTAAATGTAAGACAAGACACCATCAAACTCCTAGAAGGAACACAGGCAAAACCTTCTCTGATATCACCTTACAAGTGTTTTCTCAGGTCAGACTCCCAAGGAAACAGAAATTAAAGCAAAAATTAACTAATGTGACCTAATCAAACTGTCAAGATTTTGCACAGCAAAAGAAACCATGAAAAAAATAAATAAAACAAAAGACAGCCTACAGAATGGGAGAAAATAGTTTCAAATGATACAACTGACAAGGGCTTAATATCTAAATTACACAAACAACTTATACAGCTCAACAGCCAAAAAGTCACCAGCCCGATGGAAAAATGGGCAAAAGACCTGAAGAGACATTTCTGCAAAGAAGATATACAGATGGCCGATAAGCACATGAAAAAATTCTCAACACCATTGATTATTAGAGAAATGCAAATCAAAACTTCTATGAGGTACCACCTCACACAAGTCAGAATGGCCATCATGAGTAAGTCCACAAACAACAACTGCTAAAGAGGGTGTGTAGAAAAGGGAACCCTCCTTCACTGCTGGTGGGAATGTAAATGGGTACAACCACTGTGGAAAACAGTATGGAGGTATCTTAGAAAACTACGCATAGAACTACCATATGACCCAGCAATCCCAGTCTTGGGCACATATCCAGATAAAACTTTCCTTGAAAAATACACATGCACCCGCATGTTCATTGCAGCACTATTCACAATCCCCAAGACATGGACACAACATAAATGTCCATCAACAGATGAATGGATTAAGAAGATGTGTTATCAGTAATCAAGACAGCATGGTACTGGTACCAAAACAGACATACAGACCAATGGAACAGAATAGAGACCCCAGAAATAAACCCAGACACCTACGCCCCATTGATCTTTGACAAAGGTGGCAAGAACTTCAAATGGGAAAAAGAAAGTCTTTTCAGTAAGCTTTGCTGGGAAACTTGGACAGCTGCATGTAAATCAATGAAACTGGAGCACACTCTCACACCATGCACAAAAATAAACTCTAAATGGTTCCAAGACTTAAATATAAGACAAGACACTATTAAACTCCTGGAAGAAAAC
>PVHT020000256.1:8880424-8924008 GCA_004024745.2 Catagonus wagneri
GGGAGGGAATGGGATAACTAGTGCTTTAATGATGGAAAAGCAAGGAGATCCAACTGTATTGCACAGGGAACTATATCTAATCACGTGTGACGAATCCATGTATGTACATGTAACCGGGTCACCACATGGTGCAGTTGGAAAATCTGACAGAAATCTGTTAAACCAGCTATAATGCAAAAAAATAAAAAATAAATTATAAAATAAGATGTGTTATATATACACAATGGACTACTACTCAGTCACAAAAAAGAACAAAATAATGCCATCTGCAGCAACATGGATGGAACTAGAGACTCTCATACTGAGTGAAGTAAGTCAGAAAGAGAAAGGCAAATACCATATGGAATCACTTGTATCTTGAACCTAATATACAGCACAAATGAAAAGAAACTCATGGACTTGGAGAACAGACTTGTGGTTGCCAAGGCGGAGGGGGAGGGAGTGGGATAGACTGGAGGTTTGGGGTTAATAGATGCAAACTATTGCCTTTGGAATGGATAAGCAATGAGATCGTGCTCTTATAGCACTGGGAACTATATCCAGTCACAACATGGAGAATGATGATGTGAGAAAAAGAATGTATACATGTATGTGTGACTGGGTCACTCTCCTGTACAACAGAAAATTGACAGGACACTGTAAACCAGCTGTAATGGAGAAAATAAAAAACATTTAATAATAAAATATTAAAATTAAGAATTTGAAAAATACTTAAATGATACCATAAAATTTTCCTTTCCCTTCCAGTGAAAAATATAATAGTTTTATGTTACTGTATCATGCTGTATTTTCTTACGTCTTAGCAAAGACTTTCTTATTTCCAAATTCTTCAGTGTTCCGAGTTTTGATGACATTATCATTTTGTATTTGTGATATGATCAGTAGCCTTAGGTAGCTCATAGAAATTGTTATTCACTTCTTGCTTCATAACACTCTGGGTACAATCTGTACCAACATTTTTTTTTCTCTGTTTTCCTTCCTGAAGCTGATGTGATATTAAAGTGCTGGCTTTAATATGCATCCGCTGCAGTCTAAAATAGATAATTTAAGAAATCCAGAAATCAGAGGCTGCCAAAGATCACTGTTTCCTAAAACCAGACTGCTCTTTTACTTCTTGCATTGTGAGAAAACCCAGGTCTACAGAACTTGCCTCACCTCTTCCTCAGAGTAAATAGCTCTGTCTCTGCTCCAGTGACTTCACTAAGGAAGTGCTCCATGTTCGAGGCATCAATTTCACTTCTTATTTTATTTTTTTTTTATTACTTTCACATCTGGATGGCACAGCTTTCATGTGGTATTAAAAATATGTGTTCAAAAATGTGTCCCAGAAGAACATCCTGTTTGTCTTTTGATTTAAATTTTTGTTTAGTAAACCTTTGTGGTTTGGATATAGTGAGGAGTATTTTCGGCCAAACTCCTAACCACTTCCTCAAAAACAGTACCCTCCCTGTCCATTCCTCCCACACGACTTTCCCTCTGCTAAATTAATACTATCAGATAATTTCTCAGGAATATTAAAGAGCATTACCCCTTCTCTCAATGATAAAATCTATGTCTAAAACATTATAGTTCTGATAGCTCTTTCCACAAAATGTTTGTTTTACATGCTATACCATTAGCAAATATGAAAATGTTCCCATCAAGCCCTGGTAGAAAAAAATAAAAAACAATTTCTGCATTATGAGATACTTGCTTTTGAGAAACATTAAGTGCTTTTTCAAAAATAGTTTAGCAACTGCATTTTTTTCTGTTCAAAACCAGAAAAGAAATATGGTTAAAATATTTTTTTAAGTCTTTTCTTCAAGTTGGTCATAGAAATCCTACCACTGATGAATAGATTTACTTGACATATTGCCTACAATTATTTTTTAAATTAACTATTGTTTAAGCCAATTTTTTTTGAAGCAAAGAAATTTGGTTGTTCTTGGCAGTTCTTAATTGCTTACTTGGGGGTATGTTCTCCCCAAATCCACACATATAATTTCCTTTGCCATTAAAAGAGGTTATGAACACACATCTGAAGGAGAATTGACCACTATATTTTTGATGTTTTAAACACAACTAAAGCATGAACCCCTTGCTTCTTTTCTGATCCCAGCCCTTTTCAATGAGAACAATGCTTATTCAAGATTTACTAGGGGATTTTGTGGTTTGAGGTTTTAATAATCTAGGCTAAAATTCAAATAGGAACCACAGCTCTTGGATAAGATTTTTGGACCTCTTTATTTGAATTGTGTAAACTTACCATAATTTTTAAATATTCTGAGCAATATCTGACATGAAGAATGATATACAGTAGCTTTCAGATTTAGGAATATCTATATGCCTGAAGATAGTATGAAAATAAAACAAAATAGAGATTGGATTAAGATGGCAGAATAGAAGGACTGGAGCTCAACTTCTCTCCCGAAAAACAGCAAAACTACAACCAAATGCTGAGCAGCCTTCAAGCAAATGGACAGTAAACCGCCAAAAAAGATATTCTACTCCAGAAGACAAAGAGGAGACCACATCAAGAGGTAGGAGGGGCAATTACGCAATAGAAGCAACCCCATACCTCCCAGGTGGGAAGCCCCACAGACTGGAAAATAACTGCATCACAGAGATTCAGCTACAGGACTGAGAGTTCTGAGCCCCACGTCAAAACCCCACACCTGGGGATCGGGCAGAGGGATAAAGAGCCCCTGGAGCATCTAGCATTGAAGGCCAGCGGGGCTTGTGTGCAGGAGCTCCACAGGACTGGGAGAAACAGAGACCCCATTCTTGAAAGGCACACACACACTTTCATGTGCACTGGGTCTTGGGGCAAAGCAGTCTCCACAGGAATCCGGGTGGAACCTGACTGCAATTCCTGGAGTATCTCCTGGGAAAATAGGGGTGACTGTGCTTGTTGTGGGGGAAGGGCATTGGAGGTGAAGCTCTCAGGAACATTCATCAGTCTCCATTTCTCTGGAGGTGGCCATTTCTGGGAAAATCTGGTCCCTCCTATCAGCGCTGAGAACCCCAGGCCAAACAATAATCCAGATGGGATCACAGCCCCACCCATCACTAAACAGGCTGCATAAAGACCCCTCAGGCACACAGCCAGCCTCTAATCTCATGCAGAGACAAAGCCCCACCCATCAGAAGGATAGAAATCAACCCCACCTAGCAGTGCACAGGCGTCAGGCCCTCCCATTGGGAAGCCTACCGCAAGCCCCACCCATACCACCTTTAGTCACAGAGGAGGCCAACACTAGAACTAAGAGAGGCTAAAACTCTATTGTCGACACAAAGGTCACCACACCAAAAACCTATAAAAATGAAAAGACAGAAAACTATAACCCAGATAAGGGAGAAAGAGAAAAGGCCAGAAAAACAGCTCAGGGATGAGGACATTATCAGCCTCCCAAAAAGAGACTTTAGACTGTTGATGCTGAAGATGATGAAAGGCATTGGAAATAAACTGGAAGCAAAGATTGATAATTTACAGGAAACACTGAGCAGAGAAATACAAGCTGTAAAAATTAAACAAGAAGAGATGCAAAATACAATCACTGAAAATAAAATGCCTTAGAAGCAGCCAACAGTAGAATACAGGAGGCAGAAGAACGAATCAGTGAGGTGGTAGAGGACAGATTAGTGGAAATCACTAACGCAGAAGAGAAAAGAGATAAAAGATTGAAAGGAAATGAGCAGAGTCTCAGAGAACTCTGGGATAATGTTAAACGCACCATCGTCCCTATTATAGGGGTGCCAGAGGGAGAAGAGTGAGAGAAGGGGACAGAAAAAATATTCGAGGAGATTATAGCCGAAAACTTTCCTAATATGGGAAAGGAACCACTCAGTCAAATCCAGGAAGCGCAATGAGTACCATATAAAATAAACCCAAGGAGGAACATACTAAGACACATATTAATCAAAATGAACAAAATTAAAGACAAAGAGAAAACACTGAAAGCAGCTAGGGAAAAGAAACAAATGACATACAAGGGAACCCCAATAAGGTTATCAGCAGATTTTTCAGCTGAAACTCTGCAGGCCAGAAGGGAGTGGCATGATGTACTTAATGTGATGAAAGGGAAAAACTTTCAACCAAGATTACTTTATCCAGAAAGGCTCTCATTCAGATTTGAAGGAGAGATCGAAACCTTTACAGAGAAGCAAAAGCTAAGAGAGTTCTGCAACACTAAACCAGCTTTACAACAAATCTTAAAGGAACTTCTCTAGACAGAAAAGAAAAGGCCACAACCAGAAACAAAAACACCACAAATGACAAGGCCCACCAATAAAGGCATGTATACAGTAAAGATACTAAATCATACATGCACAATTATGCTACCAAAATCAGAAATCATGAGAAGAGACCACAAATGCAGGTCACTGGAGAAGCACGTGCAATTAAGGAACCAAAAACTTAATACAATCTCAGTTATATATAGACTCCTATATCAAAACTTCAGGGTAACTGCAAACCAAAAATCTACAATTGATACACAAACAAATAAGAAAAATCAACTCAAATACAATATTGAAGATAGCCATCTTGTAATAGGAGACAACAAAATAATAAGGGAAGAAAAAAAGAGCAACAAAAACCCCAAACAGTTAATACAATGGCAATAAAGACATATATATCAATAATTACCTTAAATGTTAATGAACTGAATGCCCCAACCAAAAGACATAGACTAGCCGAATGGATACAAAAACAAGACCCATATATATGCTGTCTTCAGTGACCCACTTCACTTCTACAGACACATACAAATTGAAAGCGAGAGGATGGAAGAAAATATTCCATTCAAACAAGCATCAAAAGAAAGCTGGAGTAGCAATACTCCTATCAGACAAAATAGACAATATATAAGGCAACTGCTAACAACCTTAAAAGGAGAAATCAACAAGAACACCATCATAGTGGGGGACTTTAACACCCCACTTACAGCAATGGACAGGTCATCCAGGCAGAAAATCAATAAGGAAACACATGCCCTGAATGAACCATTAGATCAGATGGACTTAATAGATATTTATAGGACATTCCATCCAAAAGCAACAGAATACACATTCTTTTCAAGTGCGCATGGAACATTCTCTAAGATTGATCACGTCCTGGGCTACAAATCAAGCCTCAGTAACTTTAAGAAAATTGAAATCATTTGAAGCATCTTCTCTGACCACAATGCTATAAGACTGGAAATCAACAACAAGAAAAAAATGGCCAAAAATACAAATACGTGGAGACTAAACTACACGCTACTAAATAACCAATGGATCACTGAAGAAATCAAAGAGGAAATTAAAAAATACCTAGAAGCAAATGACAACAAAGACACGACACCCCAAAACCTCTGGGATGCAGCTAAAGCGGTGCTAAGAGGAAAGTTTAGAGCAACAGAAGCCTACCTCAGGAAACAAGAAAAAGCTCAAATAAACAACCTAACTTTACATCTAAAGCAGCTAGAGAGAGAAGAACTGACAAGACCTAAAGTTAGTAGAAGAAAAGAAATCATAAAGATCAGAGCAGAAATCAATGAAATAGAAACAAAGAAAACCATACAAAAGATCAATGAAACTAAAAGCTGGTTCTTCGAAAAGATCAACAAAATTGATAAACCCTTAGCCAGACTTATCAAGAAAAAAAGACAGAGGACACAAATCAATAAAATTAGAAATGAAAAAGAAGTAACAATAGACATCATAGAAATACAAAGGATCATAAGAGACTACTATATGCAACTATATGGCAATAAAATGGAAAACCTAGAAGAAATGGACAAATTCTTAGAAAAGTACAATCTACCAAGACTAAACCAAGAAGAAATAGAAAAGATGAATAGACCAATCACAAGTTCTGAAATTGAAACTGTGATTAAAAAACTTCCAACAAACAAAAGTCCAGGACCAGATGGCTTCACAGGTGAATGCTATCAAATATTTAGAGAAGAGCTAACGCCTATCCTTCTGAAACTCTTTCAAAAAATTGCAGAGGAAGGGACACTCCCAAACTCATTCTATGAAGCAACAATCACCCTGATACCAAAACCAGACAAAGATACCACAAAAAAAGAAAATTACAGGCCAATCTCACTGATGAACATAGATGCAAAAATTCTCAACAAAATACTAGCCAACGAATCCAACAACACATTAAAAGGATTGTACACCACGATCAAGTGGGATTTATCCCAGGGATGCAAGGATTCTTCAATATCCGCAAATCAATCAGTGTGATACACCATGTTAACAAACTGAAGAATAAAAACCATATGATCCTCTCCAAAGATGCAGAAAAAGCCTCTGACAAAATCCAACACCCATTTCTGATAAAAACCCTTCAGAAAGTGGGCATAGGGGGAACCTACCTCAACATAATCAAGGCCATCTATGACAAACCCAGAGCTAACATCATTCTCAATGGTGAAAAGCTGAAAGAATTCCCACTGACATCAGGAACAAGACAGGGATGTCCACTCTTGCCACTAATATTCAACACAGTTCTGGAAGTCCTAGCTACAGGAATCAGAGAAGAAAAAGAAATAAAAGGAATCCAAATTGGGAAAGAAGAAGTAAAACTATCACTGTTTGCAGATGACATGATACCATACCTAGAGAATCTTAAAGAATCTACCAGAAAACTGTTAGAGCTCATCAGCGAATTTGGCAAAGTTGCAAGATTCAAAATTAATACACAGAAATCAACTGCATTTTTATATACTAACAATGAAAGATCAGAAAGAGAAATTAGGGAAGCAATCCCATTTACCATCGCATCAAAAAGAATCAAATACTTAGGAATAAACCTGCCTAAAGAGACAAAAGACCTGAAATCTGAAAATTATAAGGCACTGATGAAAGAAATCAAGGATGACTTGAACAGGTGGAAAGACATACCATGCTCTTGGATTGGAAGAGTCCATATTATCAAAATGACTATACTACCCAAGGCAATCTACACATTCAATGCAATCCCTATCAAATTACAAGGACCTTCTTCACAGAACTAGAACAAAATAGTTTAAAGTTTGTTTGGAAACACAAAAAAACCAGAATAGCCAAAGACATCCTGAAAAAGAAAAATGGAGTTGGAGGAATCAGGCTCCCTGACTTCAGACTCTACTACAAAGCTACAGTCATCAAAACCGTATGGTACTGGCACAAAGACAGAAATATAGATCAGTGGGACAGAATAGAAAGCCCAGAATAAAATCCACGCATCTATAGTCAACTAATCTATGACAAAGGAGGCAAGAATATACATTGGACAAAAGACAGCCTCTTCAATAAGTGGTGCTGGGAAAACTGGACAGCCACATGTAACAAAATGAAACTAGAACACTTCCTAACACCATGCACAAAAATAAACTCAAAATGGATTAAAGATCTAGATAAAAGAACAGATGCTATAAAACTCTTAGAGGAAAACATAGGCCAAACACTCTCTGATATAAATGATAGCAACATCTTCTCAGATCCATGTGTCAGAGTAAGGACAATAAAGAGAGAAATAAACCAATGGGACTTAATTAAACTTCAAAGTTTCTGCACAGCTAAGGAAACCCTAAACAAAACAAAAAGACAACCCACAGAATGGGAGAAAATATTTGCAAGTGATTCAACTGACAAGGGATTAATCTCCAAAATCTACATACAGCTCCTCCAGCTCAACACCAAAGAAACATACAACCCCATCAAAAAATGGGCAGAGGATCTAGGCAGACAATTCTCCAAAGAAGACATGCAGATGGCAAATTAGCACATGAAAAGATGTTCAACATCGCTCCTCATTAGAGAAATGCAAATCAAAACCACTATCAGGTACCACCTTACACCAGCCAGAATGGCCATCATCAAAAAGTCTACAAACAATAAGTGCTCGAGAGGGTGTGGAGAAAAAGGAACCCTATTACACTGTTGGTGGGAATGCAAATTGGTGCAACCACTGTGGAAAACAGTATGGAGATTCCTCAGAAAACTCAAAATAGAATTA
Organism: Catagonus wagneri; assembly: GCA_004024745.2. NCBI lineage: Eukaryota > Metazoa > Chordata > Mammalia > Artiodactyla > Tayassuidae > Catagonus > Catagonus wagneri. The sequence goes on from PVHT020000256.1 coordinate 8,888,397, forward strand.
CCACCATTTGATCCAGCAATCCCACTCCTGGGCATCTATCCAGCAGAAACCAGGACTCGAAAAGACACATGTACTCCAGTGTTCATTGCAGCACTCTATGCAATAGCCAGGTCATGCAAACAACCTAAACGCCCACTGACAGAGGAGTGGATAGGGAAGATATGGTACATACACACAATGGAATGTTACTCAGCCATTAAAAGGAACTATTACCAACATTTATAGCAACATGGGTGGACTTAGAAATTATAATGCCAAGTGAAACCAGTCAGACAATTAGACAGCAACACCCAGTGCTTACATTTGGAAACTAAAAAGACACAATGAACCTCTTTGCAGAACAGACAATGACTCACAGACTTTGGAAAACCTTGTTTTTTCAAATAAGAGAATCTGGGGGATGGGGGGATGCACTGTGGGTTTGGGATACAAAATCTGTCAAATTGACTTATGATGATTTATGTACACCTATAACTGAAATAAAATCCATTAAGAAAAAAAAATAAAAAAATAAATAAATAAATAAAATAAAATAAAAAGTAATGTGAAAGCCAGTTAAACTGTGAAAAAAATTAAATGTTAAAAGCCTTTGTAGGCTATTAATCTCAACAAATACAATATATAACTTGTCAATTTGTCTCCACATGAACTTTATATTACTTTATATTGTTTTATGCAAGTTTATGAATAAATGTGCATATGATTTTTAAAACAGTATTTATATTTTCCACATATTGAATCAATTTTGAAACTTCAAAATTTTAAGTGCTTTTGGAGTAGAACACATCCTGAGTATTGTCCCTCTAGTCCAGTTTCTTAAATGCAGTTCTGCTAATGGTATTCACACATATATACTCACCTTCTTAGAAGCAACCTGCTTTAAAATTGAAAAAATGACCAGGAGTGGTCAAAATCTAAATCTGTGAATGATTCAGTTATTAAATTTCAAGGTTTTAAAGTCAAGTAATAGAAAATGGCTGAGGAACTAGGAGGGCAGCTGAGATGTTACAGTATGCTCAATTTCAAACTTTCCATTAGTGGAAAATAAATACTACATACTTTTACTGGTTTAAAAGAAAGATCAAAAATGACATTTAATGACATTCTTGAGGAAGATTTGCAACTTCATGGAACTCCTTGGAAAATAAATTTCAATTTCTTTTGTTGCACATATCTTTCTTTTTGCAATTCAATATGAATTCAAATTTTTAAAATTCCCAATGGGCAGCAACATGACAAATATAGGTAACCTCAGCCAGTGAAACAGAATGTGGTTGTTTCTACCCTTTCTAATGTGTTACTTCCTCCAAGTAATGAAAGGAAACTAATAGTTTTTTAAAGAAATAAAATGCCAATAAATCAAAAAATTAGGTGGGGAATAAATTCCTATTAAAATTATGATTATGTTCATCAATATTATATCATCAATATTTAAAGATAATTCTAGAACTGGATAGATTTAATATCCAACTTAAATGATAGTCAAGTTTTAATTAACCATTCTGATTCCAGAAACAACATGAATAAATATATCTAGCTGAAAATTCTTGAGCTTTAATTTTTCATTACTCTGTCTCCAAGATTTAACAAGAGCTTCTAATGTACAACCATGTGGAAGCAGTAAATTCAAACAGGGTCCAGCAGGAATACAGAGGGTAAGTAATGGAGTCAAAGGAGCTATTAGCTTAAAAATAAATTTTAAAAATACAAGTAAAATGAAGATACGTGTTTTGTGATCAAACCCATCTGGCATTATGGTATTGCTATAATGTTGAAAAGAGTTTCTTCTCTGCGTATCTTTTATTTTTTTGTAAATAAATGATATCTTATTACAGACAATAGTCTTCTTTACAAATTGTATACCATTTAGGGCAAACATTCAGTTACCACTAATAAATTTCAATATGCAAAATTCAAATTTACAAGATAATAAACTTATTTTAGACAGTAAGGTTATTACAGCACTACCTTTATAATTCCTTATCCAGAGTCCAAAAATGTGGACAAGCCATAAAAATGTAGCAAAAGCATTTCAGCACATTGGTATCTATAATCTAGTTTATGAATAAATGTTTCCTTGGGAATCACAGAGTACTTTTTGGAAAGAAGAGGCAAGAACTGGTCATTTGATTGCCCTTTGGAAATGTGAGCTTTCTGGGAGTTCAGAAACAGCCACACTACAAGCAGAGTATAATGAGACACAGCTCTGGCTGGAGAAAATATGTCTTACATCAGAAAAGGACCTCCAGTTCCTGGTGGATATCCCACTTCCATCATCTATACCTATGTTATTTACAGCAATCATGCTTTCAACTTCCAAGAGTTCTTTGTTGATCTCTTGAAAATTTTCTATTTAGTTTATCTGTTGGTATGTCACAGATAAAATATCTTTTCTTATATAGTTGATAATGTTAATTGCAGATTTTTAGAAGTATTTTTTGTATTCCGATAAATTTTCTTTTTTTCACTTTTGTCTATTTGTTTATTTTGACCTCTATTTTATGTTGTAGGCTTTTCTCAAATGATACTCTGTTCTTCACTGATACTAAACAAGGTGCTCTAGAAAGGGATTGGACACTATGTGTCTGGGTGGGCTTGTCTTTCCTCCTCTCCCTCTTCTTTCCCCCTCCGTTTTGTTCTCCTTCCCACTCTCTCTGCTGACTTAGCAGGATTTAAGAGGGAAAAGTGATATATGCACACGGTTGCCTTGATGTTTAACCAGACATTCAGACTTGAGGATTCCACTATATTCCTTGCTCTATTCCACCAGAATTCCCTGTTCTATATAGAAGAACTGGCTTCAGATTAGGCAGCTCTGAGTCTGGAGGTTAAAAGCCTGATTAATTACAGTAGAGCTGCATGAATGCAGTAGGAGCCGACATTTCCACTCAACTGCTTGATTAAATACTGCATTTTTATTAAAAAAAAAGAATCATAACTTTTTTCTGTTTGAGTCATAACATTGATGTAACTGTGGGTTTTCCATTTCTTTGGCAGTACATTTTCTGGTCTCTATGATTTAGTTGATTTCAGCTTCTATTTTAAATCTATTGGTATTTATTAAGTCAAAGAAACACAGAGGTAGACATAGCCTTCCTGCAAATCCCTTCCAGACGTGTCTCTGTTTTACATTGTTGACTTATCATTCTGCTATGTCCTATTTATTGCTGCAAGTACAAATACTACATTCCTTGGGCACGTTTTTTACGGCTTTTCATTATCAACCCTGACTAATCAACACCATTTTGTGTCACTCTTAAGACCTCTTTATCTGACCAGGTGAATCACCTGTATATCCACCAAAATCAAAGTTCTTCTATTCCACACATGGTATCCTGACCACTTTTCTCCAGAACTCCTATTCTCCAACTGATGCCTTTGCCTGGCACCACACTCATGACAACTTTTGCCTTCCTGGAACATTCACTTCACTACTGTCCATCTTCTAAAACCCTAGCTCATCCTCAAACTTCAGCTCAAATTTCTACTTTCTTATGTAAGTTAAAGACTTCTTGTTTTTTGTCTTGTTTAATTGTTTTTTCCAAAGTCATTCTTATCTCCCCAAACTGGATTTTAAACTCTGAGAACAGGGGCTATTTTTTTTACTTCTTTCCAAGCCTCAAAACACAGATCTTCTTTCTGAGTATCAATTGATTGACTAGTATCCAAAGGTTGTCTCTGTCACCTTTCAGGTTAGTGGTTTCATAAGTCAGCTTTGTTTTCTGACGATATATTATGCAAACTAGATTCTGAGAATTGGGACATTTAAATGTTTTCTTTAGTTGGATCGACTGGATAAGGGAGGAGAGTTTGTTTTCTGCTTCTGATATATTATAGTGCTACATTTTGAAGTCTAACTAAAAATTAGCTGAATTTACTGTTGCCTATTCCAATGTTTAAGTTTGCTTCTAAATTAGGATACTGATATTCATCTGCCCATTTCTAAATTTCTAAATCCTCATTTCCGTAAAATTTCTCAATTTCTCTTTTCATTTCTCTCCCAAGTGTTCTCATGGATGCTAGTCGGGTTCGCTAACCACTGAACCACGATGGGAACTCCAAAGTGTTCTCAAATTTTAAAAAGTACTTCTGATATACTTGTAGAGATTATATTTTTAAACTTGTTTAGTTTTGCTTTGTTTTTCCATTTGGTATATTTAATAAAAAACATAAAGTAACTTTCTTAAAGTTTGTTCTTAGTTTATCCTGTATTTAGTTAGACTAAGTGCCAAGCTATGTTTGGCAAACTTGAGAAAGTAACTGCTAATTAAGTGAAGTTTACTTAATGATAAAAAGAAAGCAAGAGCACTCCTTTAAACTAGGTGTGAGAAACTGATTTGAGCATGTTGAGCACTGCCAAAGTGTTGCAGAATGCTCAGTTAATGATTTAATTAGTAGCAAACTGTCATCAGCTTAAGCAAATGTCTTAACACCTGTTTCTTTTAGTCAGTCCCTAGTGACTTAGACTTATAACTTCTAAGTCATTAATGGTTTGCTGTTATTAGAGCATGTTAACATAAGACTTCATTTAGTTGGTTTTAGAGTATCTATAAAAGTAAGCTCTTCCCCCTTCTTTTCTTCTCATTACCTATCACACTTTTATGAGTTTCCTTGGCACTGGTGAGAAACTCTAGTGCTTCACTTATAAAGATAAATATTAGTGTAATGGGTTAGTATTTTGGCCACCCGACTCCAAAATTTAATTTGCAGATGAATCTCTCCTTGTTGAAAGTCATCTTGGGTGAAACATGAAATCCATGTGCCTGCCCTTCTCTTCAAAAGCTGCCTTCAGTTCACTGGACATCCTTTCTGCATTTCCACACAGTGGCAAGGCCAGGGACTCTGAAGATTAAGCATTTTAAGGCAAGGCTGAGAGAATGAATAGCACTTTATCCATTCTCCAGGAAGACTGTCAAGCAAGCCTTACTACTGAGACTGGTTCTGGACAGCTGAGAAACTGTTCATCTTCAGCCTTCCCTCTAATCCTGTGAACTCTCTCATGCCCTTCAAATGGTGTCACTCTTTGTAAAGTCAATCTGGAGTCAGTTTGTTTTTGCAGTTTGCCAACAAAACAACTGGTGTGATACACTCACCATTATTGTTACTGTCTCTTTCTGTGTATGCCAGTATATAGCTAGAGAACAATACTACACGATGCCATGTTATAAATTACAATTTTTTTCTATTATTTATCATGTGTTAATAAGCACACACATACGCTCACCATTCCCCAAACCCATCTAATATTATGCCCTGTGTTCTGGTATCTAGAAAACCTGACTCAGGTGAATGTGAGATTTTCAGACTGCTGGAATATTCAGGAGCAAGAAAAAGATGAGTGACCATGACAATAGTGCCTCACATTCAAGAAGATGAGAAAGTTATGGAATAAAAACCACTATGAAAAACAGTATGAAGGTACCTTAAAAAACTATACATAGAACTACCATATGACCCAACAATCCCGCTCTTGGGCATATATCTGGACAAAACTTTCCTTGAAAAAGACACATAGACCCTATGGTCACTGCAGCACTATTCACAATGGCCAAGACATGGATACAACCTAAATGTCCATCAACATATGAGTGTATTAGGAAGATGTGGTATATATACACAATGGAATACTACTCAGCCATAAAAAAGAACAAAATAATGGCATTTGCAGCAACATGGATGGAACTAGAGACCCTCATACTAAGTGAAGTAAGTCAGAAAGAGGAAGACAAATACCACATGATTTCACTTATATCTAGAATCTAAAATACAGCACAGATGAAACTTTCCACAGAAAAGAAACTCATGGACATGGAGAACAGACCTGTGGTTGCCGAGGGGGAGGGAGTAGAATGGACTGGGAATTTGGGATTAATAGATGCAAACTATTATTGCCTTTGGAATGGATAAGGAATGAGATTGTGCAGTATAGCACTGGGAACTATATCTAGTCACTTATGATGGAGAATGATAATGTGAGAAAAAAGAATGTATACATGTATGTGTGTGGGTCACCTTGCTGTATAGTAAAAAATTGACAGAACACTGTAAACCAGATATAATGGGAAAAAACAAAAATCATTAAAAAAAAGAATAAAAAGAAAGTTATGGAATAGTGAAAAAGAGAAGGAAAATGAACATACTTTATTTTTTTACTTAAGTGCATATTGCTTTCATAGCAATCACGTTACTGATAAGTTATGAGTAATGCATAGTAATGTAAATAAAAATGCCATTTAAATTTTGTTTCAATTTAAAGAGACAAAAAAGAAAAAACAATTTTTTTTAGAAAAAAATGGCATATACTTGATAAGAGTTATGTCTGATGAATAAAATAAATTATGGTCTGAGACAAGTCATATAATGTAAAAGGACCTTTAAGCTCATAAAATAGAGTATCCCCAAGTCATTGATCATAGCTGACAGTACTTTAAGTCTAATGGAGTTGACTGCTGGCTCAAAAACAAAACAAACAAACATGTTGTCACATACCTATCCCAGTAGTTTAACTGTTTCTATTAAGCCTAACTGTAAATCTTGACAACTCTCTACTTCTTCAGTGACCCAGTGATGACATGTCATCACTCTGTACTCAAATCACATCTACTTCCATGACTCTGAAACCCTTTCTCTTCTTACAGAATGCTAAAGATTTTGAGAAAAGATTTGGATCTTCTGGTGGAAGAGAGGAAATCCTCATTTAATTTGATCTCATTTCACAGATGAAATTAAGGACTTAAAGGAAATTACATTAGCATCTTCTTTTGCTTAAAATTATATTAAAAATGCCTTAGAAACCAGGTTATTTATATATTCCATAATTTCATAGAAATTCTACCACTAGGTATCTCAGTTTTAGTTTAGACTTCAATACATTTTCTTATAGACAACTACAATGGCTGAAAGTAAGTTCAGTTGAACTTAAATTTTTTTACTCATTGAATTCCTCCCATTCCTATCTTCTGTGTTTGGGAAAACATAATACATAATACAAGCTTGATTAAATTTCTATTTTTTTAACTGAACTTGGGTTTTTTAATTTCACATTTTAGTCTGAGTTGGCTTTTAATCAGTATTTTGGAAAGGGAATATCTCTTAGAAAAGTATGTGATCCATGTCCTCATAAAATTGTTTCTATACTTGGTACTTCATTGTTTCCCTGTTTGAGATCCAAACCCAGTAAAGATTTGCTGATACACTTCACTTAGTTTTCAATAAAAAGAGGATATCATGAATTTCTTTGGATTTTATTTCTTGGAAATATATTTTCCATGAGTAGTCTCCCATTAGGAAAAACAAAACACTACCTAAAAGTATTATGATTAAAAAGAAAAAGATAACAAATTTATTCTTAACATAAATCAGTCATGTTATTACAGAAAATCTGTTTCAATCTATATTACTCATATTAGTATTGCATATATGTTACTTTAAAAAAAACATAACACACAACAGATCTAAAGGACATACCAGCAAAGGTGAAATAAAAAGTGAGAATTTCATCTATGTGTTGGATTTTCATACTGATCTTTGTGGTTGTGATAACTGTAGATTTATGGGTAGGCATTCCACTGGGAAAAGAGTATATGTAATGTGAAATATACTGATAAATTTTCACAAGAAATTATGAATCCTAGAGCTATTTCCTCGCTAAAGATGTTACAAACACATATAGCCACACACATATAAAAAGTACTAATTTAGAACATCTAAATACAGACTGGTTGGATATACAGCAGTTAACACAGAATGGAAGTCCTCAAATCCAAATGTCTTTATATAGTAGGGGAGGAAAGAAAAATCAAGAGTGAAATGAAAATCAGTGAAAGGAATTATCAGCTGGTGAGATACTTTTTCCTTAACAGTGAAGTTTCATTTTTTTCCTCCTAGTGTTTTATTTGCTTGCTGATTTGCCAGAAACGAAAGTTGTACGACTTTTTTGTTTGTTTCAATAAAAGATCAAACCAGAACATAAAAATTTAGGTTACTATAATTCCATTGTTATATTTCAAGGCTCTGTATGAAATGGATTGTAGAGGCTTCTAATGTATAATAAATATACCTACATTATTATATAGGTATATTAGTTGTTGCTTTCAAATGCACTGATGATTCTCAGTTGTATATAAGTAGCTGTCTCTCAATCTCATTGAAATGATGCTTTATATTTTCAGTCAGGATAGGCCTTTTTCTTGAGATACTTATGTGAAACTAAGAAATACTTTCATTAGCTCAAATGTAGTGTAAAGATTTAGACCAAAAAAGAAGTCTGAATTTTGTTACCAGGCAAAGAACTGACTTGCAGAAATAGGGAAGTGGGACATAGAGATAGACTTCTGCCTCTAAGGCTGGTATTTTTTAAAATTATTCATTGCTTTTAAAAAATGAAGAGAAAAAAGTAGCTGAATAACTTCTGGTTGGCTGGATGTCGGTATTATTTTTATTGGCATGAGCCTCTGAGTGGCTGAAAGGTGGCCATTAACACTCTGACAGAAAGTGCTGACAGGGTGATTATAAGATTAACACCCTATGTTATACTAAGAGTGTCAAAACCTCACTCTTACCTGTCAGTGGAAAATAACAGCATGAGCGGAAACATTACAGAAACAAAACTATTTCTAATGTTAAAGCACCATGCACTGGTGTGTCTATAAACTTTTTAAAATGCCTATGTTAGTTACTGAATTTAGCTTATGATGGTTGAAGGCACTCTTTTTTTACTCAATAAGGTGATTTGGGAAGTGAAAAATTTATAAGACATATATTATAGTAGTTCTCTTTCATGATGAAGTCTCACGTATGATTCAGTCAGAAGAAACTAATTATGAATATAATTTGTTTTAAAAAATCAAATGGATTTTTAAAACAACTCTTTACCACAACTATGAAGAAAATTTAACAAGCTATTTTCCAAATTGCCTCTTATAATGCTTTATAGCTCAAAGTTGAAGAATCCCTAATATTCAGGTCCAGAAATGACATAATCAGAAAGTTTCCCTTCAACAAGATCTTTATCTTTTGTTTGTTCTTAATCAGAGGGGCTCAAAGAATTCCTCCTGTGCATCACACACAAGACTCCATTAATATTGAATGTAAATGTAAAATTTCAGCATCATTACAGCATAAAAACTTCTAGTATTTTCCTGTCTACAAATGACTATTCAATGTGTTGAGTAATTACTCCTTTGATAGAATTCTGCTTGGGAAAAATATAAAAATTAAAAATTGGAGGAAAAAGATCAGTTTGGGGAGATGCTTACCCTTGAGGTACTGAGTCAGGGAAATGACGGTTTGAGGAGAGAAAAGTAGCTACCCCAGATGACTAGGGAGCCCAACGAAGTCAGTCCCATTTGGAATTCTAATAGATCTAGATACTATCAAGGAGTTCTGGGCTCAGCCTCAGTTTCCACCCTACCCTGCCCCAGAAGACCCATCCATATATGGAAGACTGCTCCAGGATATGGCCAAGGACTCCTGAAGTCTCAGGGCTGAAAGAACAAGGCTCGGGGAGCAGGGGAGGTGGGATGGGAGGACAGGCACTCAAGCATGGCTATGGGCCTCTCTTGACTTACAACCTTAAAATCTTCAGATAAATGATATATCAACCACCATATCTCCATATGTAGTTTTTTCCCTGTGCTAATTCCCTACAAAGTTCGAGTTAGGCCTGACAGGAGACTATTCCTACACCAACAGCTCTTTTTCTCATCCATGTAAATAAATCTCAAATAGCCTTCTATTATAAATTCAATCATTAAGTCATATATTTTATAGGTAGGCTATTCATTCGTGAATTTTTTTTTCACAAAGGCCAGTAACTTCTATTTCAATCACTGCTTAGCTAAAATAATAGACCCCAAAAAGTTCCTGAATCTGAGTTACTGGCTTGGCGACCAGAGAAAGTCTGAGCCATTTGTACTGACATCACAGAACTCCATTAAAGGTAATGGAATTATTCCCACAATTTGTGCTAAAATTCATCACAGAGTAATTCAATTTGGACAGATGGTTTCCCAAACAAACAACAAAGAAGAGAATGGTTACAGAGGCAATAGTGGAAGAAGCCCTAGAGATTCAGAATCAGGACACTGAATTCTAGTGTCAACTCTTCCTTTAACTATACCTCTGAATAAAACTTACTCTCTGAGCTTCAGGTTTCTCAGTTGTAAAGTGAGAAAGCTGGAATATATTTGTGAAGTCCTTATGGACCCAAGCAACGTCTCAGGACCTAGATAGGAATAGGGTGAGTAGTAACTATTCAGGGACTTTCACTCAGGTTCGATGTAACAACTTCTTTTAAAAAATAATTTCTATAATAGGATGTGTCTTCATTCTTCTGTGAAAACAGTTAACTATTTGAAAACCACAGACTAGTACATTAGTACCATGCACAATGTACAGACTAGTACATTAGCACTACGTATAATGTACAGGCTAGTATATTAGTACTCCGTGCAATGTACATACTAGTACATTAGTACATTCGACCTAAAAAAAAACAAAAAAACTCTATGGTTTTAATTATGTAGAGAAGCAAAGAAAGGCTTTGGGTAATTAGACCTAGATGAAACTATTCTTTGACACTGAGATAAACAGCATGAAAATATCTAACAAAGTGCTTTAGGATAATCATTTTCCCACCTGATCGAATGCCAGCCTGGTTGACACTTATTTTTTAGCTCTTATAATTCAAAAAGGGCTGATTTTTCTCAGGGCATATTCTTGGTTGTAATTGTCAGTATTCCCCCTTGAATAGACCAGTTTGGTCTATTCAAAATATGACAGATTTTTCTCATCAAGGAACTGAAAGGCAAAGATGAGAAAGTGACTTTTATGAAAATAAGGATGTAAATTGCTGAGAGATTTTTAAAGAGAAAAGCAACATGAACTCAATGACAAGGAAAAAAGATAATACAAGCAGGAAAGTAGTCAGTTGAGTGGAGAGTAGAAGCACGGGAAGTAGGGATTGTTAGGAAGGAAAGGTAAGGATAGTTCAGCTGTGAAATGACCAGGGCCACATGTGACTAGGGAAGAGGAAGGACCTGCATATAACTTGCCAAAGAAGACAAGTCAAGTAAGTGCCAGAATGGGAAAGGAGCCAGTATCCCTAGGCGTCCCATCTACTATCTCCATTCACTCGAACACAATTTCTCCTTTGGGAAAGTAACCTTTGTCCTTTATCTTAAGAATTTTCTAATCATCCACATCCTACTATAAAGTTACATTTTAATGGAAGTTAAAGTGGAGACTTCTCCAATGACATGAAACTGTTTTATTTCACTCTGTGGTTTAACAGTTTCTCCACAGTAAAAGGGCAATCCTTTTTTTACCAGAAACATGGACCTTATTTGTGGTCTCTAGCCATGGCAAAACTCCCACTAAAGCCAATGGGAGTTGTGGCTAAGTAAACCTTAGTGAATAATATTCATTTTTTATAAGGTTTGGAATATGAAGCAAACAAAATTGTTATTTACTTATTATGTGTTGCCTTTGGTTCCCATGAAAGCACGACCACAAAGAGGATGTAGGATTATAGCTACCTTAAGGTACACAATACAAATCTTGAAATCTTGAACAGAAACCATACATTCTTCAGGAAGTTAAAATTACATGCATTTTATTCCCAAAGAATGTAGAGTTTCTGTTCAAGATTTCAAGACTTGTATTGTGCACCTAAAGGAAGCCATATTCCTATGTCCTCTTTGTGGACATGCTTTCATGGGAACCAAAGGTAACACATAATATGCAAATAAAAATTATGATTGCTTCATATAACCTCACAATATCAGTATTTGATCACTCTATAACAGTCACCATGGCAGCATCCTGTCATACTAAACATTTGTATTTAACCCCTTTTCTTCATCCTCTTAATTTTGATACCATGTGGTTGACACTGGAGGGAAATCACTCTTGTAGTACATTCATTGAGCACAACTAAGAGTACTACTTCAAATATTTTTTCTATGTTGGATTATTTTAGAAAACATAATAAGTACCACTTGACTGACTGAAACATTCACTCCCTGATGGAGTTACTTTGGTAAACTTAAAACACAAAGTGCCAGTGATCATTTTTTTTCTCCTGGAAATGCTATCTTTCCTTGTCCGTAACCCAGATCTTTGCTGGTTAGTTTCTTAAATGTCTGACAACTCTCTTCCAGGGTCTTTGATTATTTCCTTTTTCTCAACCTTCCACAAAAAAACAAACTTGTTTTGCTCTTTAAATTTCTTTTTTTCCAGGTGAACTTTACCACATTCACATCTTCAAGCATCACCTCAACTATAGGTCCCTGGGCTTACCACTTGTTTTTGCAAATTAAGTTTTATTGAAATACAGCCATGCTATTCATTGTTCTGGCTCCTTTCTCACTACAATGACAAAGCTGAGTAGTTGTGACAGAGGACGTGTGGCACACAACACCAAAAACATTTATGATGTAGTCCTTTAAAAAAAGTTTGTAGATACTGACCAGAACATTATTGACCTTCCATTAAGTTGCAGCAGAAGGTTAAAAATACATGTCCAAAACCAAATTTATTTAATGTCATTTTTTAATCTACTTATATTTCCCTTGAATACTTGAAAAGTGTTTTTATCTGTCTTTTCTTTTATAGTTCTATATCTAAGTTGTCACAACAGTGCTAATCTTTCTCAAGGTTGCATTCATTATCTTTCTATTCATTAATTTTTACCCATCTTTCACCTGAATATTTTAGGATCTAATCTTATTTTTTAGAATTTTCCCCCCAATATGTCATATACTCTGTTGCCAATAATCTTAAATATCTATCTGTTCATGTGTTTATTGTTTAATTTTCAGTGGTAGCTCCCATTACCTCACAACAAGGTCCAAATTCGTGGTACGTCACTCGAGTCCATTTACTGTGCCTTCCCATCTCCTAAGCCTATGAGTATTAGCTCTGTTTTCAAAACACTATTTCCTAAGCACCTGCTGTTCTTTTTGTCTCATGCATGTCTTTGCTTATTATTGCCTCTCTGCTTGAAATGCTTTTCGAGTTTTTCTTCTCTAATCATCATTTTTTTTTCCAGGCTCAATTCAAATGTTAAATTTTCAGTAAAGCTGTTCTCAGCAGATGAAAATTAACATGTTACTTCATTCTGCTCTTATCTGGCTTAGGATGCATTCGACTTTCACCCACCTTTAGCAAACTTCAAAATAAACATGGTGATTTTTTTCCCTGTCGAATCTACATATGATCTTAAAGTCATTTTTACGAGGTAACTATGATTCAGCTAAAGGTGTTCTGAGAGGCAACATTTATGTCATAGCACGTGATAACCTTTGTTTTCTTTATAAGCAGGGACAGTAACTTCTTCCTACATATTCCAAGAATCCAAACAGGTACCAGTCTTAAAAATCATTTGATTTGATAAACTGACCTGAACTGAATGAAATTGAAACGGAAATGCTAATGCAGTTTTCCAAGTTAGGAAGAATCACTATAATTTCAGGTATGGAGTTCCCATCGTGGCTCAGCGGTTAACAAACACAACTAGCATCCATGAGGACAAGGGTTTGATCCCTGGCCTTGCTCAGTGGGTTAAAAAATCCAGTGTTGCTGTGACCTGTGGTGCAGGTTGCAGAGGTAGCTCAGACCCTGCGTTACTGTGGTTCTGGCGGAGGCCAGCATCTACAGCTTGGATTGGACCACTAGCCTGGGAACCTCCATATGCTGTAGATGAGGCCCTAAAAAGACAAAAAGACAAAACTATAATTTCAGGTATGATTTAAAATTACTTAGAGACAAACATCAAATATTCTGATTTGAGTGAAGGTATGTCTATTGACAAGATGAACTTTATATGTTAGCATAATAATAAAATAACAGTGATAATAATTACCATTCATGGATTTTCTAGTTTTCTGGACCTTTATATTTTATATCATTTCCTTTTTTTTTGGCTGAGCCTGTAGCATGCAAAAGTTCCCAGGCTAGGGACTGCATCTGTGCCACAGCACTGACAAGGCCACCAGATCCTTAACAACCAGGTTACCAAGGAACTCCAATCTCATTTAATTCTAAAACAATCCTATTATCATAATCATCATTCTCCTCTCATCATCTCATTTTATAGATAAAGAAATTAAATGTAGAGATTTTAGTTGACGTCCTCTAGGTTAAATAATAATTAAGTGACAGACCTGGGATGAAAAGTTAGTTCTGCCTAATTCTAAAGACTGGGATAACAAACTATATTGGTCCTTTATGTAGATCCATATTGTTTCCATGAGGCAATACATGAATGAATTACTCTTCCTTTTAGCAGTACTCAGGGAATGATTATAGCATGGAATACTTCCAGAAGTACTTTTGAGTTGGGTAGATCTGGAATGTCTTCTAGTCATTATTGCATGGGAATTTCATCTGAATCTGTTTCAGTCTTTAGACACAGGATGATATTCTAAGTGCTGTCAGGTTCTTAAATTACTATCTGCAATACATGTTATTAGATACATCCACTGAAGCTTGAGATTTAGGACAATGTTGACATTTCAAAAAGATATTTTCTTTGCCTTCATCTTTCAACTTGCTTAGTATAAACACCATTTTCCTCATGCTATCAATTATATTCACTGTCTTAAATCCCTGCTACAAGACTCTACTTCCTCTAATCCCTGATATTTAAATCTTATATGTCCTGTACTTATGCATGCATTGTGTATAATACATTATTATAATTATGTCTTATACTTCTGTTGAAGACTAATTCCTATTTTCCATCCAGCTCAAACCTTTGCCATCATCCTAGGAAATTTCAATATTCAAATAAGCAATGTATCCAACTCTTGGTTTATTTACTTCTCAGCCATAAGCTCTGAAAACCATAGCCAGGAAATTGTCATCACCTGAAATTATTTCCCTCACAAAATCCACAAATCAGATGCCTGTCAGAAGACAAGTCTCCATGGTTGTCTCACATTTCTGCACATGTTGAAACTGAGGTATTGACTGCCCTTTGTTCTGAACCATCTTTAAAAAGAATGAGTATACAGAAAATTGCTTCAAAGACAGAAATGGTCTCCCTCCGGAACAAGGAGCATATTTGCTTACAATCTTTAAAGATAGTGTCTGCCTCCAGAGCAAAGATCAGTTGTGATTACCATCTAGATAATAAATATCTTCTATCAGAGCAAAGGGTGAGCATGCTCACCAACCATTATAATAAGTATAAATTCCCTGAACTCAATCTCCCTCTCCTGTTATCAATACACTGCATGTATAGGTGTCATCAGACCCTTTGTGATGCCCCATAGAAACTGGGGCCTGGAGAACTGGTACAAAATTGACAAGATATATTCTGGCAATTTTTTTTTTCCTGTGAGTTCTCAATCATCATTCATCTCTAAATTAAGGGTCTGTGTCTTCTAGGTATATTCATAAAATTATGACACTCTAGGGTTAAATCTTGAATGTTTCACATTTCTTGACATCCACTCTCTGTACACAATCTCCTGGATATTCTTCCATCTTGCCTAGCAATCTTGCCTGCCTGCCATCTTACTCTTTTTTTTTTTTTTTTTTTGCCACTCAACTTGCCTCAAGTGTAGAAGCCCTCTCTTGTCCTTATCAATTTCTAGTCAATACCTTGAACTACACTGCCATTATATTCTTTCATTAACTGCACCTGAAAAGAAAAAAAATCCTAGTTTTCATGATTCCAAGTATCTGCTTTCTGTCTTCCTAAAGGAGCCCACTGAGCACGGGAGTAAGGTGGGAGGTAAAACAGACAGAAGATTGGTATCAGTATGACTTAATGATCACCAATGTCAAGCAGTTTCTCAATATTTTTCTAGTTATTATGTCTTTCTTAATGGGGAGAAGTACCTTTTAAACTCATCCTATTCCCCTCATCTTCATCATTATGTCTCAACTTTCTTAGCTCTTGGCAAATTATCTTTCCTTCTACTTCATAAAGAAGAGAATAGCCATAAAATTGGATCCACTTAAACTTTCCATCAGCAAATGTATGATGGATACATGTATTTTGCATAAAATATCATTTATGAATATTTCTCACTCAACACAGAAGTCCATATTTGATTTAAAATACATTTAAATTAATAAATGAATCCTAAACATATCTAGCTCAATGGTTTTATTCCTGCTATTTATTAAATTTTGTCTCCTTAAGCAACATAAATCTGTTGATTCAATAATGAATATTTTCTTTGCTCTCCTGAATTGGAAATGAGCTATTGAGAAATGAGCTCCTGCTTCTGATATAACAGCTTTGTAGAGATGGAGCTATTGGAAAGTTTAACTTTCTCTAAAATGAAGGTGCTGGCAGGATAAAAGGAGGATAAAACTTTACCCAAGAACTGTAATGACATGAGACTTCTGTAGCTGGCACTTTCTTATTTGAACAATGTCCTCTATTCCAACTTGACCCTTGAGAATTTCTCTGAACAGAAGCTTGGCAAACAAAAACAAAAATAGTGAGAAGTCAAGACAACCAAGGAAAAAATCCTGGACTCTAAACACATCCTGCACTGGAACCAGGGTAGGAAAATAAGAAGCATGGGTAGCAGTACCACATCTTTTTCGACTCAAAAATAGATTAGTTTCCTGTTTTTAAAAAATATGTACTTGATGTTAAATACAGAATAGACAACTAACAAGGATGTACTGTATAGCACAGTGAAATATATTAGGTATTCCATAATAACCTACATGGGTAAAAAATCAGATAGAATGGAAATATGTATATGTATAACTGATTCACCTTGCTGTACATCTGAAACTAACATAATATTGTAAGTCCACTATACTTCAATAAAAACTTTTCAAAATAAATAAATATGTACTTGATGCTAAAAGTGCTCTTGATTATATCTAGCCACGTAAGTGGATTACAGAGGGTTAAGGAAAGCTGCTTTTAATCTCTCTAGAAGCAATGCTGCCAAAACTCTATCTAAGGCCAAACTTGTCATGTGGTTTTTGGACCATATCCTGTTGTGCCATTAAGCAACCATAAGTCCATATTTGATTTGAATATGGACTTATGGACTTATGGATTTAAATATGGACTTGCGTGTGGTGCTGTCCTTTCTGAATCTCTACGCTCCCCTCTGAAAACTTAGCATCTCAATTTAAATGTACTCGAGGCTAGTGTGCACTGTTAGATCCAGTGGCCTTTCTCTCTCTTTTTTTTTTCTGGTCTTTTTGTCTTTTAGGGACACACCCGTGACATATGAAGGTTCCAAGGCTAGGGGTCCAATCAGAGCTGCAGCTGCTGGCCTACACCAGAGCCACAGCAAAGTGGGATCTGAGCCATGTTTGCCACCTACACCACAGCTCACGGCAACGCCAGATCCTTAACCCAATGAGCGAGGCCAGGGATCCAACCTGTGTCCTTGTGGATGCTAGCTGGGTTTGGAAACCACTGAGCAAAGACAGGAACTCCCAGTCTGTCTTTCTTGATCTCATTACATTTTTAAGATAATGGACTACTCATCTTTCTTAGATTTTTCCTTGGCTTCTATAAACTGCATTTCCCATTTTTTCTCCAACTTTTTTCCTCCTTATTCCTTGTCTTTTTCTCTGGTACTTCCTCCTTGAATAAGAGTTAAACCCTGGAATTCCTCAGGATTCACTTCTAGATACTTTTCTTTTGCCATAATAGACTGTCTCTAACTAGATTATATAATCTACTTTGAGAAATTTAAAATGAGACTATACCAATAGCTCCAAAACCTTAATTTCTACTATGGGACTTCTAATTTTCAGGATGCCATATCCCAGAGCCTATTGATTTTATCTATATCACTAACAAAAATGTACAAATAAATCTTAGTTCCTCACCTTAGTCTCTATAACTCACTCACTTGTACATTTTTAGGTTTTTATCTAAAGTTTTTCATTATAAATTAAAATTTTGAAAATAATAATTTTTAGAGTTTTATAGAGTGATATGTAAAAACATTACTGTTAATTTGTTTGTGGTCATAAGGGAGTAACTGTATTAGCTTACTTTTGAGCAAATAACTATAAATCTGGACAAAATATATGAAGCAACTGTTTTTAAGCACCAGATCCCAAAGTGCTCAGGGCTGTGATTCTTAAAAGAAAGGGAACATATGAAGTGACCTCCAAGTTCACGTTGGCTTTCTGCCTGGGATCATTTTCCAAGCCACAGCAGAGATAATTACAACAAAAGAGCAGTAGTCCCTCTGAGCAAAGAAGAGTGAATGGTGTTTGGGTTTACTTAAGTGATTGGAGTTATCATTAGAATCACTATTACAAACGTAATATCATGAAGTCAAACGAAAATAATATACTACAATATTTGATATGTCCTATTAAACATAAATAAAACACTATTAGAAATGCAGCTCTAATATCACACACTTTTCAAAAATTATTTATTTCAATTATTTCTTTACCTATTGATGAATATTATGTATTGATAGTTATTCCAATTCCTAGTATTAAATTTCACAATAAGGTTTTTCATAAATGATTTTCATCAAGCTGAAGAAGCTGCCTATTTCTAATTTACAAAGTTTTAAATTTTGGGCAAGTTTTTACATTATTGTCAAATTTTTTTTGTATTTACTGATATGACATAATCTGTTGATATTAATATGGAGCTCTCTTTACATACCTGGGGTAAACTGAACTCATCCATAAATTTTTTTTATTATGCTGCTATATTGAAACTGTTAATATCTTGTTTAGGACTTTCTTTTTTTTGGTCTTTTAGGGTCACACCTGCAGCATATGGAGGTTCCCAAGCTAGGGGTTAAATTGGAGCTGAAGTTGCTGGCCTGTGCCACATTCCCACAGCAACGTGGGATGTGAGCCACATCTGTGACCTACACCACAGCTCACAGCAATGCCAGATCCTTAACCCACTGAGGAAGACCAGGGATCGAAACCACATCCTCATGGATACTAGTCAGGTTCATTAACCACTGAGCCATGATGGGAATGCTTTGTTTAGGATTTTTGCATATATAGTTATTAGGTAAACAGGTCTGTAAACTTTTTTTGTATTATCGTTTTCTGTTTTAAAATTTTTAACTGACCTCTTAGAATAAGCTGAGTTGTATTTCTTCTTTCACAATCCATTAGTTTACCTAAGTGTCAAAACATCAGACACCACTTAGCATTTCTAGCTGAAAAGCTTTCTTCATGCCTAATTTAACTAAGAGAGCTACAGTAGTCAGATATAATCACATCGGAGAGAACAAATGGCTGATGATATACGTATTTGTGGAGAAGATTTGTTTGGGTTGTGAAGGAATGGGTTGATGTCAACATTAAAGGAAGCATGATTAGTGTTGGCTACAGAGGAGGGAATGGGATATTAGTCTTAGAGGCATAGCTTGGAGTAAGTCCACTGAAAATTGACTAACTTTCGTATATAAGGATGTCACTGACTGGTTGGCTTTCAGAGGTGTGTTTACGGAGGTTGTTATTGATTAAAAGGGTTTAAAACCACTTCTTATACTAATTGACACCAACTGGGTACCCTACAATTCAGTTCAATAATGGCACTAACCACCTGGAGTTAGCACAGATCTCACAGGCTAGTGAGCTCAGTACCACAAAACTGCCCCCACTTCAGAAACCAGTTGAAAGTCCTGGGTTCCTTTGGCTACTTGCATGCCTGTATGACTTGCTACAAATTTAGGAATTACAATAATTTGTGCCTTCAGATCTGATAATTTTCCAGGAAAACTCACAGCACTCAGCAAAGTGCTATATTTAAGATAAAACTCAGGATTAGCTAAATAGGAATGAGACATAGGGGAGAAGGTAAAGGATCTTCATGCTCTCTCTCCTGACATATGCCCCTCCCAAAACATCAATGTGTTCATCAGCCTGAAAGCACTTTGAACCATTTTGTTCAAGAGTTTTATTGAGGATTCATTACATAGTTATGCTTGATTAAATTATTAACCATGTGATTACATTTAATCTCCAGCTCCTATTTATTCCCCAAAAGTTGGAAGATGAGACTGAAAGTTCCAACTCTCTTATTATGTGTTTGGCCAGCCCCTCTGTTGAAAGTTTCTTTGGGCTCACCATGAGTCATCTTTCTAGCATAACCTCATTGTCAAAACAGGCTTGTGATGAGTAACAGAAAACACTTCTATCACTCAGGAAATTCCAAAGGTTTTTGAAGCTCTGCGCCAGGAATTCAGGTCAAAGGACAAATATATATTTTGTGTCATAACATCCATGGTAAGAGAATATCAACAATTTCTTGGTAGTGTGAGAGCTTATAAAATTCCCATTTCATTATCCACCAACCAAAGCTGCTCCTGATACCATCAAGGACTGTCCAGCTATCTACTACTTTTGTTGATTCCATGTGAAAATGTCATTTTGGGAGTTCCCATCGTGGCGCAGCAGTTAACAAATCCATTTAGGAACCCTGACGTTGCGGATTTGATCCCTGGTCTTGCTCAGTGGGTTAACGATCTGGCATCGCCGTGAGCTGTGGTGTAGGTCACAGTCACGGTTCAGATTCAGTGTTGCTGTGGCTGTGGTGTAGGCTGGCAGCTGTAGCTCCAATTCAACTCCTAGCCTGGGAACCTCCATATGTCTTGGGTGGGGCCCTAAAAATAAGTAGAAAAAAAAAAAAGAAAATGTTTTGTTTGCAGAAATCTGATTCTTCATTGAGCTTCAGTCAGCATGATTTTATCCTGTTTTTGGCTTTTGAGTCATTTGTTGTATAATCTATTGGGACAAAATTTATGTAGAATCATTTAATACTCTGGACAACAGTTATTAGATAACATTAGATGACTGTGAGGAAACAGGTACAATTAAAATATTATAAAAAGGAATTGGAAGGTTCCCTGGAAAATTTCTCAGGCTTGATCAAGGAAATAAAGTTGCAGATGAGGCGATAATTGGCCATATGCTTGGCTACCCTTGAAAAGATTTCTTCTAAGAAGGATGATGTGTCCCAAATATGACAGATTATCTCATGGAAGAGTTTGCCAATAGCCAATTTGAAACCATCTAGTGTTACCTTAATCTCATGCATTTTACTACTTGATTGTTTTGTCTCTTTCCAGAATTTGGGGACTAATCCTGAAAACCTTCAAGGACTTGTTTTTCTGCTGTATGAGGAATCCTGTTTTAAAGATTTTAGTCATTATAACCTATGAAGATTAATGATCTGTATCCTGAAACCTTATCATATTCATTGATAAGCTCTACTACTTTTCTGGAAGCATCTTTAATATTTTCTATGTATGGTACCATATAATCCGCAAACAGTGATAGTTTTACTTCTTTTCCAATTTGGGTTCCTTTAATTTCTTTTTTTGGCGATTGCAGTGGCTAGGAATTTCAAACCTATATTGAATAAAAATGGCAGGAATGGGCATCCTTGTCTTGTTCCTGATCTTGGAGAAAACACTTTCAGCCTTTCACAGTTGAGTATGAAGCAAGCTGTGAGTTTGTCATATACGGCCTTTATTAGGTCAAGGAAGGTTCCCTCTATGCCCAGTTTCTGGACAGTTCTTGTTATAAATAGATGCTGAATTTTATCAAAAGCTTTTTCTGCACCTATTGAGATGATCATATGTTTTTTTTTTCTTCAGTTTGTTAATGCGGTGTATCACACTGACTGATTTGCAGATATTGAAAAATCCTTACAACTCTGGAATAAACCCCACTTGATTATGAAATGGTATATGATCTTTTTAATGTACTGTTGGAAACAGTTTGCTAGTATTTTGTTGAGGGGTTCTATGTCTATGTTCATCAGTGATATTGGCTTGTAATTTTCTTTTTTTATGGTTTCTTTGTCTGGTTTGAGTATCAGGGTGATGGTTGCTTCATAAAATGAGTTTAGGAGTATTCCTTCTGCAATTTTTGGAACAGTTTCAGAAGAACAGATGTTAACTCTTCTCTAAATGTTTTGTAGAATTTGCCTGTGAAGCTATCTGACCCTGGACTTTTGTTTTTTGGAAGTTTTAAAATCAGATTTAATCATCACTTGTTATATGTCCATTCACGTTTTCTATTTCTTCCTGGTTCACTCTTCAGAGATTATACCTTGCTAAGAATTTGTCCATTTCTTCTAGGTGGTCCAATTTATTGGCATATAGTTGCTTATAGTAGTCTCTTATGTCCTTTATATTTCTGTGGTCTCAGTTATAACTCTTTTTCATTTCTAATGTTACTTGTTTGGGACCTCTCTCTCTCTCTTTCCCTATTTTTCTTAATGAATCTGGTTTATCAATTTTATTGTTTGACAGAACCAGCTTTCAGTTTCATTGATCTTTTCTATTGTTTTCATCTCTATTTCATTTGTTTATGCCTTGATCTTTATGATTTCTTTCCTTCTACTAACTTTGGGGTTTATTTGTTCCTCTTTCTCTAGTTGCTTAAAGTATAAGGATAGGTTTGAGATTTTTCTTGTTTCCTGAGGTAAGCTTGTATTGCTATAAATATCTCTATTAGTACTGCTTTCACTGTGTCCTATAGGGTTTGGACGATTGGATTTTCATTTTCTTTTATCTCTAATTATTCTTTTCCTATTTTCAATGAATTTGGAAAAGTCTTAGGTATAAAATTAATACACATAAATTGTTGCATATCTATACACTAACAAAAAAACACCAGAAAGTGAAATTAAAGAAATCAACCTACCTACCATTGTATCAAAAAGAATAAAATACCTAGGAATACCTAAGGGTGCAAAAGACCTATACTCTGAAAACTATAAGACAATGCTGATGAAAGAAATTCAAGATGACACAAACAGATGGAAATATATACTATGTTCTTGGACAGGAAAAATCAATACTGTCAAGATGACTATACTACTGATGGCAATCTGCAGATTCAATGCAATCCTTATCAAATTACCCACAGCATTTTTCACAGAACTATAACAAAACATTTAAAATCTCTATGAAACAAAAAAGATTCCAAAATAGCCAAATTAATCTTGAGAAAGAAAAAAGAAGCTGGCAGAATCAGGCTCCCTGACTTCAGACTATACTACAAAGCTACTGTCATCAAAACAGTATGGTACTGGCACAGAAACAGAAGTGTAGATCAGTGGAACAGTATAAAAGCCCAGAAATAAACCCTCACACCTATGGTCAATTAATCTACAACAAAGGAGACAATCATATACAATGGAGAAAAAGTCTCTTCAATAAGTGGTGCTGGAAAAACTGGACAACTGCATGTAAAAGAATGAATTTGAACTATTTTCTAACCTCATAGGCAAAAATAAACTCAAAATAGATTAAAGACATAAATGTAACACTGGATACAGTAAAACTATTAGAGGAAAACATAGGCAGAACACTCTCTGACATAGATTACAGCAATATCTTTTTGGATTTATCTCCAAGAGTGATAGAAATAAAAACAAAAATAAACAAGACCTAATTAAACTTCAAAGCTTTTGCATTCAAAGGAAATCATCAACAAAACAAAAAGAAAATCTACAGACTGGGAGAAAGTATTTGCAGATGAAGTAACGGATAAAGGATGAATTTTCAAAATATACAAATAGCTCATTTAGCTCAATATCACAAAAGCAATCTGACCTAAAACTGGACAGAAGATCTAAACAGACATTTTTCCTAGGAAACATACAGATGGCCAAAAGGCCACTAATTATTAGAGCGATACAAATCAAAACTACGTGAGGTATCATCTCACACTTGTCAGAACGGCCATCATCAAAAACTCTACAAATAATAAATGCTAGAGAGAGTGTGGAGAAGAAGGAACCATCTTGCACTGTTGGTGGGAATGTAAATTGGTACAACCACTATGGGATTCGGTATGAAAGTTCCTAAAAGAACTAAAAATAGAGCTACCATATGGTCCTGCAATCCCAGTCCTGTGCATATATCAGAAAATATATACATTGATGCACTTCAATGTTCATAACAGTGCTATTTACAATAGCCAAGACATGGATGCAACCTAAATGTTCATCCAAAGATGAATGGATAAAGAAGATGTTGGACTATTACTCAATGGACTATTACTCAGCCATATAAAAGAATTAAATAATGCCATTGCAACAATATGGATGAACCTAGAGGTTATCATACTAAATAAAGTATGATACTAAATTAAGCAAAGACAAATATCATATGTTATTCATTATATTTTGAATCTAAAAAATAAAAAGATACAAATGAGCCAATATGCAAAACAGAAATAGACCCACAGACACAGAAAATGAACTTATGGTTACCAAAGGGAAAGGGAAGGAGGAGGAATTAATTATGAGGATGCATTTAATATATATAAAATAGATAACGAACAAGGACATATTGCATAGCATAGGGAACTATATTCAGTATTTTATAACATATAAAGAAAAAGAATCCAAAAAATATAGATAGACAGATACACAGGTATATATAACTGAACACTTTGCTGTATGCCTAAAACCAACAGTATACCATAAGTCAATCATGCTTCAATTTAAAAAAGTTAAAAAATAAACATACTTATACACACAGACACACAGACTGTTTTGTAGGATTAGCCCTGACAGTTTTTTGGGGAAAAAAAAGGTTAATGATGTGTCGGCATTTTTTTCTAGCTTCTCTATGAAGCACTCTCTTCTATGTTTAAGACAAGACAATCCATGGCAAAACAAAAACATATGAGATTAGACTTTGTACAAATAGTCAAACAAGAGAGAATGAAACTAATAAGCAGATTAGTAGAAAAATATTTGTCAAATACGGCAACAAAAATCTAATGACTTTAAACAAAGGCCTATCTCTAATTTTCTTTACTATATGATGCTCCTGCAAATTAAAAGGCCTAATTGTCTTTTAGGCCTGATTGCCTTGGGTTATATACTGTGGAGTAAAATATTAGTAACAAAAATGCTACAAATTAAATGAGTGCTCATTTTTATTCAGGTTCACCTGGTAGAGAATGTGAAAGATGAATGGAATTTGGACACAAGGTTTCTGGTTAACATATTTATTAGCTTGGACATCCCACAGAATGTTACAAAGTAAAGGGCTATGGAAGTCACACTTGGTCTGTTTGAGAGAAGTACACAGCTACTCTGACATACGGGATTTTGGCAAAGAGTTTTTGTTTTGTGTTGGATTGGGAATGGGCAGAAGTGGGTTGTTATCATTCTTAGACCATGGTTTATACTGGTTACAGAGGCACAAGTCTGTTGCTATCAATCTTTGGGGTGTGTTTTCTCTTAGTTACCTTAGCCTGTTTTTGATGTTGTTAATCACACAGGTAGGGGTAGGTCAATATCAGTTTTAGATCCATGATTTGTAGTGAGTCTGCTGACAACTGCCATTCGAAGGGTAAGACCATCACTTATTGTTGGCTTTCAGATACAGGTTGACTGAACTGAGTTGTCACTGATCAACTAAATATGGGTAAAGCCACTTCTGGTGTTTACTTGCTAACATGGAACAGTAATTTTATCTTAAGACCTTCAATTTTCTTAATGTGGGAATTATCCCTTCTTTGAAAGTTTAATAACTAATGAGAATACCTGTGCCTAAAGTTTTACTTGGAAAATATTTTTATTTGCATATTATTTCAATTCTTTACTAGTTCCAGGACTATTCAGGCTTTTAATTTCTTAATTCTGTTTTGCTAAGTTACAGCTAAGTATTTGTCCATTCTAAATACATTTTCAAAACCGATAATTCTATATTTCTTGAGAAATTGGTCTATGTATTGTTGAATTCACTTCTCTGATGGAGCAAGAGGGGGTCTGGTGCTTCTTATTCTGCCGTGTTGATTATGTCACCTCTACTACATTTTTGGATACTCAATTGTATTTTGCTTTCTATGTTATAATTTCTGCCATTGTTTTAATTTTCTTTTTCTTTATACTATACTTAGGTATATTTTGTCACTCATTTTCTATATTCATAAGTTGACACTTACATCATTAATATATAGCATTTCTGATTTTCTAACGTATACGTTTAAAATAATAATGTGCCCCTGAAGCATGGTATATGCAGCCCTATACATTTTGAAATGTATTTTATTATCCTATACTTCTAAGTTTTACAAATTTTTGTTTTGATTATTTCTAACTTATTAGTTACTTGACAATTTTTTAAAATTTCCCAAAGTTAATTTTATTTATATTTTTATTATTAGCTCCTACATTTATTATTTTGTGGTCAGAGCACATGTTCTCTACCCTATTTGGAACACAGTACAGAAAGATTAGAAGAGAGATTTCAGTTCCAATTTCTACCAGAATGCTTAATGAGTAGGACTACGGGATTTACCTCCTTTCCCCTGCATGCATTTCCAGTTAGATTATCCAATAAACCCAAGGGAATATGATATCACAGGAACACACAGAAAGTGGGAAGGAGACGAAAAGAGAGAGACTTAGCACAACTGTTTCAAAACTACAAATAAAATGGAATTCATATTCTAATGAAAGCCGAGACGGTACAATAAATAACCAAGTACTATAATTCAGCAAAATAACTAGAAGAGATAAGAGAAGTTGTTTAAAATATGCCACAAGGATAAGAAAATATAAGAAGAAACAATCAGAAATATTGTGTGAAAGGTGTAACAGATTAAATAAAGAATACAATAGGTTATGTAAATAAACAATCCATGAAGTATCAAATTGAAAGTTTGGTTTAAGAAACATTCCAGAAGGAATTAGAAAAGGATAATAAATACATAGTAGACTTGAAGAAGAATTAAGTTCTATGTTGGAAAGAAACATAAATGAAACATCCTAAGTAATATTCTTGGAAAGTTAGATAAAAATTGAGAGGAGGAAATATTTGAGGAAACACTCAAGAAACATTTCTCAGAATTAATACAAGAACAAAAGTCTCAAATTCAAAGTCCATATATGTCAAAGATGGATGATAAGCGGGGAAAAATCAAAGTATGCTAGATATATTATAGTGAAATTCAAGAACGTTAAAGAAAGAAAATTCCTAAAGCTTAAAAGAGATTTTGGCACATGCAAAGGAGTTAGAATATGGTTCAGACTAAATCCACGAACTTCAGAGTTTGCAGAAAAGTTTCACCTGAGTCTTCAGAGGAGTTCAGAACTTCATGCAGTTTAGAAGTACGAGGAGGGACTAAAGTTTTTAGAAAACTTGGAAAAGAGAAGTTTAAATTCCTATCTCTAACTAAGCAGCTTAAAAAAAGAATAAGCCCTTGAGATCGTTTTCACTTTCATAAATATATTCCAACAACCAATATGATTTGTTAGTGAGTTGGCCAAAGCCTTCCAATTCGCCAGATGTTTCCATAGACATAGAATTAGCCAGTCCGATTTGCACTTGTATTATTGCCTGCTTGACTTCTCATTTACATTCAAACCACTGTAAATGATTAAGACCTCGGATTCTGAAGTCAGATGCCTGGCTTCTACCCTAAGCTCCATCACTCACTGATTGTGTAATTTTGGGCAAATTACTTTACTTTATGATTCAGTTTCTATAAAATGGGACAATTATAGTAGAATCACCCCTTGGTATCCATGAGAGATTGGCTCCAGGAATCCCTCAGATACTAAAATCAAGTCCTTTATATAAAATAGCAAAATAATTGAATATAACCTACAGTCATCCTCCTGTATACTTTAAATCAACTCTAGCTCATTTATAACACCTAATACAATATAATGCTATGTAAATAGTTGTAAATACAATGTAGATAGTTGCTGGGATAGAGCAAACTAACTTTGCTTTTTGGAATTTTCTGGAAAAATTTTTTAAAAACATTTTCACCTTGAGTTGGCTGAATCAGTAGATGAAGAACCCACAGACATGAAGAGCCAAGTGTACATACTTCCCAGAGTTGGGAGGAGTGATTCAATGTATGTGAAGTACCTTAAACAGAGCCTGGAATACAGTAAACAACAGATATTGTCTTCTCTTACTGTTAATATCGCTATTAAAAGAAGATATTAAATGAAGATGAGATGAAAATTAAATTGCTGTAGCTACTACTTAAAAGAAATGATGGCAAAGCCCCAAAACTCAAAAAGAATTTTGTCCTGAGACCAAACAGGTCTTCAGTGGTTATCAAAACCAGCCTCAGTGATATCCTGAGGTAATCTGGTGCTCTCTCCCAGCCTCAGAAAGCTGTGCCATACTCTTTCACATGGAGGCGCACCCAGTCTCTCTCTCTGATGTTTCATTGGAGAGTGCCTCTTTCCTCTCATCTAGTCTCAGAGTAACAAGCTTCTGCACACATTGCTTCCAGTCTTTTCTCTGAGGTGCTCTCCCTTGAGATGAGTTTTATTCATCTCAGCCTTTCTGTA
Source organism: Catagonus wagneri (assembly GCA_004024745.2). Classification (NCBI taxonomy): domain Eukaryota; kingdom Metazoa; phylum Chordata; class Mammalia; order Artiodactyla; family Tayassuidae; genus Catagonus; species Catagonus wagneri. Next base: position 8,916,673 of record PVHT020000256.1, read on the forward strand.
CTGCTTAACATCAAGCAGAGCTGGCATCTGGGCAACCTCTTTGAGTATATAATAAACTCACTTTCAAGAGAGTGGTAAAAGACTTAGCATGGTAAGAACAATATGGCACAACCTGAACTTTGACATGTTTGCAATATTGGCTCTGACCCATCTTCTCTTATTTTTCACTACAGGCCTATCAAGAGAATGCCTGAAGGAAAACTAAATTTGGCTGAACCCTTAAATTGGATTATTAGTTCAATTTTTTTAAATTGATAGATAAATCTGGTAGTGAATGTGGGTGCTGCCCTTAAGGACACCCAGAAATGAAATAAGTGTACATGTGAAAGAAAGAAATTCATGGATGACTATCAGATTTTTAACTTAGCAACTAGATGAAATGAATGGTAAAGCTATTTTAACAAGACGGTATAAACTTGGGGAAGAACAGATGCAGGGCCTGGATAATGATTATTCTACACTAATAAACAAATACTTAAATTTATTAATTTATTAGGTAACTTGATAATGTAACATACACTGTCTGTATTATCTATACCAGTATTAGTAAAATTCCAAGAAATATTGAAAATAGAATTGAACCTGAATCTATAGCTCTCTACCCTTAAATGAAAGAATAGTAAATTAATTTATCTAAAATAACTCATCACATTAAATTAGCTATGTCCATCTATAAAATAATGGTTTTATAATTTCATAGTGTTCAACCTTTCACTATTATAATTTCACTAAAGTGTATGAACAGAAGTTTCTAATTTTCACTTGTAATATGTACATAATTTCCCCTTTATTGTTAACACCTTTTGTGTCTTAATAAGAAATCATTGCCTACTACAGGATCTTTCTGAGATAATTAAAATGTTCAATCCTGCTCTGCCCAATGCAGTAGCTACTAGGATTATGCACTGACTGAGCAGTTGATAGTGTGACTAAGGAACTGACCTTTTTTTTTTAATTAATTTTATTTATTTTTTTCCATTATACCCAACTGTACAGCGTGGTGACAGGGTTACACATACATATATAGATTCATAACAAGTGGTTAGACATAGTTCCCAGTGCTATACAGTAGGATTTCCTTGCCTTTCCATCCCAGAGGCAACAGGAAACTGACTTTTAAATTGTTTTTCAATAACTGATAACTAGTGACTTTGGTACTGAACTCTAAAAGCTGTATTGTTTTCCTTTTCATGTTTACCTCTTCTGTACACCTGGAATTGACTTTATAGATTCTCTATTCTGTTTCTACTAACATTTGAAGCACTTTGTATAATTGGTAAGGATTTTACAAAGAAAAATCTCATGATAGTTTCTAAACAACCAGTTCTCACCATAGCATATTCCATTTTATCATAAGTCTGATTGGTTCACTTATTAAAGCAAATCACATTTTCAACATTTCCTTGATAAGAAAGGATAGAAATAACAGAAAGTCTGAGATAATAGGCAATGCCATTAATAAAAATGGCATTGTTAATGTTATTAATTAAAATTTCATTTAAAAATGACATTCTTTGCTCAAGATCATAGAAGGTCATAGAATTATTTTGGTATGGGGAAAGGAGGTATAAGACTGGGCAAAGAAGTCATTAGTTCTGAAGGAAATAGCCAAATCCTGACTACTGACTCTCTTTACCTACTAGAAAATATAAGCAAGTCCAGAGAATGGAAAAAAGGAAGATTAGTGAGTGAGATATAGAAAACTCTGAACTGAATGCATCTTGTTCAGGACATCTTGAGAGCAATCCAAAGGCCGGCAACTGTTTGTGTGGGGAAGCCTAGATGCAGGGAAAAGCTATATGTCGAAAACTTATTCAGTTTTATTGGGCAAAGGACACAAATGTTTCCTATATGCAATAGTGAGCCATGCAAGATGGAGGAGACATTTGGGGTCCTGTTCAATAGGGCTGTGGGGAAGAGAGCAGAAATCCCAACAGAAAGAAACTGGATGGGTACTAATAGATACCCAGGAATGTGAAAGGATTCCCAGTAAACCAGGTGGGGAACACAAGATACATCTGTTAGGGAGAGCGGGATTCTACTAAATGGATTCTTTTGCTGTGTCTAACAAAGATAGGTAATTGTGATTCCTAGTGATAATCCAAAAAGCATGGTGGGAAGGATGAGTATGAAACAAGTAAACAGGACAGAACCCAAGTGGACAGAAATAAAACCGGAAACTTTATTTTTTATAATGATTTTTATTTTTTCCATTATAGCTGATTTCCAGTGCTCTGTCGATTTTCTGCTGCACAGCAAGGTGACCCAGTCACACATACATATATACATTCTTTTTTCTCACATTATCATGCTCCATCACAAGTGACCAGATATAGTTCCCAGTGCTATACAGCAGGATCCCATCGCTTATCCACCCCAAAGTCTATAGTTTGCATCTATTAACCCCAAATTCCCAGTCCCTCCCACTTTCTCCCCTCCCCTCTTGGCAACCATAAGTCTGTTCTCCATGTCCATGATTTTCTTTTCTGTGGAAAGGTTCATACAAATGAACCTATATTAGATTCCAGATATAAGTGAAATCATATGGTATTTGTCTTTCTTTTTCTGACCTACTTAGTGTGAGAGTCTCTAGTTCCATCCATGTTGCTGAAAATGGCATTGTTTTGTTCTTTTTTATAGCTGAGTAGTATGCCATTGTGTATATATACCACATCTTTTTAATCCAGTTGTCTGTCAATGGACATTTAGGTTGTTTCCATGTCTTGGCTATTGTGAATAGTGCTGCAATGAACATGTGTGTGCATGTGTCTTTTTTAAGGAACGTTTTGTCCAGGTATATGCCCAGAAGTGGGAGTGCTGAGTCATACAGTAGTTCTATGTATAGTTTTCTAAGGTACCTCCATACTGTTTTCCATAGTGGTTGTACCAATTTACATTCCTGACAGCAGTGCAGGAGGGTTCCCTTTTCTCCACACCCTCTTCAGCATTTGTTATTGTGGACTTAATTCATGCTGGCTATTCTGACTGGTGTGAGGTGGTATTTCGTGGTAGTCCTCACACCAGCCACAAAAATAAACTCAAAATGGTTTAAAGACTTACATGTAAGACAAGACACCATCAAACTCCTAGAAGAGAACACAGGCATAACATTCTCTGCTATCAACCTTATAAATGTTTTCTCAGGTCAGTCTCCCAAAGCATCAGAAATAAAAGCAAAAATAAACCAATGGGACCTAATCAAATTGACAAGCTTTTGCACAGCAAAGGAAACCATAAAAAAAAAAAAAAAAAAAAACCTTACAGAAAGGGAGAAAATAGTTTTAAATGATGCAACTGACAAGGTCTTAATCTTTAAAATATAGAAACAACTTACACAACTCAACAGCAAAAAAAGCCAACAACTCAATGGAAAAATGGGCAAAAGACCTGAACAGACACTTCTGCAAAGAAGATATACAAATGGCCAACAAGCACATGAAAAAATGCTCAACATCACTGATTATTAGAGAAATGCAAACCAGAAACTTTAAAGAAAAGGAATGCATGGTATGTTCTTTAAACATAATTACATGCTGTGATGTAAACTCCTCTACTTTTCTAAATCACCAGAAACATCTACAAAGTTCCATTTTATTGTTGATATTGCTGTGCGAGTAAAAATGCAAAGGAAAAAAATCCACTCCTTGTTTTTGAAAAAGTCTGTTGAGAAATAACTAAAACAGTTTAGCAAGAAGATCTGTGTTACAAGTTAGCATGGGAACTCAGCCCTTAACATTTGCATAGTATGTCTTGCAGAGAGAGTTGGTTTTTCAACAGGATACAGAAAAGAACTTCAGGCTACTCTTATCAAACATATTTTATTATTGAGGGGAAAGCTGACTTTGACTAACAAGAATGTCAATATTTTACTTGGAGATTTAAAAATGTATATATACATACACATAGCTATATATATGTATGTATATGTATATATGTATGTATATTTACACATCTTACATGTGTATATGCACACACACGTAGCTATACATACATGTATATATACAGCAAATATTTATAATATATAATACAAAACATATAAGTGTAAATGAAGACCTAAAATATTAAAATCTGAGGGAAATCAAATACCTGTTTAATAAGTTTACATGAATACCTTCTCCTTGCAAAAATATATTTAAATATTTTAAAAATTTAAAAGATTAAAGATTTAAAACCTAGAAATCCCCTCATATCACTACTCTAATCTAAGGTCATAGGAAAAAAACTAGTCTACTTTCTCATTATTTCTATGTATATATTGAACCATATGAAATTTGTAGACCGTAGCTTGAAAATAACTACTTAGTAGTAATATCATATGACTCAAACCAACATTTTAATTTTGGAAATTAAAAAAAATGCTACTGGAGTTCCCGTCGTGGCTCAGTGGTTAACGAATCCGACTAGGAACCACAAGGTTGCGGGTTCGGTCCCTGGCCTTGCTCAGTGGATTAAGATCTGGCATTGCCCTGAGCTGTCGTGTAGGTCGCAGACGCGGCTTGGGTCCTGCGTTGCTGTGGCTACGGCGCAGGCTGATGGCTACAGCTCCGATTAGACCCCTAGCCTGGGAACCTCCACATGCCGAGCGTGCGGCCCTAAAATGACAAAAGGCAAAAAAAAAAAAAAATACTACTTTACTCTGTATCTAATGGAACTTCATTTTCATCATTTAAATGTTGTTCTTTAAAAAAAACTTTCCAGGATAGCTTAATATTCTGTGGTATGGAATTAGGCAGTTTCTCAATAATTAAGTTTTGCACTATACTACCGTCTTCATCATAACATATTATACATATTTCCTTGAACAAATGAATGTTTCCCTAAGGTAAGCCCAGGAAGTAAATTGTTAGGCCCACATGCATTCACATTTTTTTTTACTAGAGGTGACCAAATGTCAATACTTATTTACTGTCTCATGAAAATGTGATGTATTTTTCCATAATATTAACATTTGGTATTTTCCCATTACTTTTGGGGGTCATTTTTTAAGTTAAACAGACTTTAATTGCTTTAATTTATTTTTTCTTATTATTTGTGTAATTAAGCATTTGAAGTATCTTCTGTAATCTGTGCAGAAAAATATGGACTTTTCCTTACCTAAAGAAGCCAAGACTTTAAAATATGAACATTTCCTAAATACCCCAAAAACACTTATGTGTAAAAAGGAAATGGCTCTTATATGTAATGCCTTTACTTGTACAAATGATTTAAGCTGTTAAATTCCTGGCAAGTGTTATTTTCGACTTTCTTTCTCCTCTCCAAATAAAATTGTTTATAATTTATCAACTCCATAAGCATTGAGGTCTTAAATGTTCTTCCTAAAATTGGTTTCTCTTCTAAATAAGACATATTCATTATGGGCCAGAATATAATCACTGAATTTCACATCAGCCAGTGTTCACTTTAAAATAAATGTTATATATTTTGATAATGTTCCTAGAAACGCATTAATGTGAGGATGTAACACAAACCCTTCATTTCAAATTTTTGACTTACACAGGTAGGCTTTGTTTCTTCCTGAACTGGATAGGTGCTCTAACTAGTACTCCTTGGCCCCCAAATATTCCATCCCAAGTGCATCCTTTGCTACTGCAAAAATAGAGGTTGCACAAATTTTACTACCTGGGCTCAGGTTTCAAAACTGGGCTGAGAAAATGGAGTAAGAGTGACCTTTAGTGGTCATTCTGAGTAATCACAAACGGATGTAATCTGTCTCTGGGGGACAGATGGAGAAGCCTGTTCGCTGGACTACTTAAAGCAGAAACATAAGTTAGAACTGGCTAACCATGATACTTTTTATGTCCTTATATTCTAGAATAAGATCAAAAGCCTGTAAGTTCAGACAGCTGAAGAGGTGCATTTTTAATTGGTAAATGTAAATCTAGTCACATCTCTTAATAAGAGTTAGGAACTTCAAAACCTAAATCCCCCACACAAATAGATTGGAAAAGTACCATTAAATTGAGTGAACAATCCTTTGCTTTCCACAGATTGGTAAAAGCCACCTGGTAATCTTTTGAACTTCAGAACTAGCCCAATAAGTTACTTATAGCAACACTTTTGATCTTAGAAAAAAGTCCTCTCCCACTCAAAATTAAAGTCAGTTATTGATGAGAATTAAATGCTCAAAATTTACTTTTACTTACTTTTTGTTAAGAGACATCAGTACCTACTTCCATAAGTCCACCTTAAAATAGAGAAAATATCTCCATAATTAAGACATTTGACTCAATAACTTAGTCTCTCCTCAGTGGAAGTACTCCAATGTCAATGATAGACAAATTACTGCAATATTCTTATTAAAATCATGTTGCAGCCTTTTTTTTCAAATAGGACTTTTGGTGTTATAAGTAATCTATGCTTTCATATAAATGCTTTAAAAAACACTATGCTTTCTTTTAATAAAATGTAATATTTATTACTTATGCTATTAAACTTTTTTCAAAAAAAAGTTTTCCTCACAAAATCCATTGTTGTGTTTGATGATAGATTTTTTTTACATGAAAGGAAAACCATAAATGGATAACACTTTAAGACAGAATCAAGTTTTCTGAATCAGTGTCTTTTAGACTGGCCCATTATAAAAATGCATGACATTTATAAAACACAAAAGATGGATAAAAGCAATGTGGCTTGATGGAAAGTTATCAGAGTAAGAATTCAGAAATTTACTTTTTACTCTTATTTGGCATATCAGTTTGTTTCCAGATACTTGACAAATGAAGATACTAATTAAATTAAATGACAAGAGAGGCGGCAAGATGGCGGAGGAGTAAGAGGTCGCGCTCACCCTCTCCCACAAATACATCAAAAAAACGCATCTAAATACAAAACAAGTTGGACAAATCATCATCTGAATGCTGATCAATTTAAACCTCCAAAAACTGCAAGAAACCCTTGAAATAACTGGGTAGAACAAGTGAAGAAAAAAAACAAAAAAAAAAGGCGAGAGAGAAAGGCAATTAGGACCGTAACCAGCACTCCAGGGAGGGAGCTGTGAAAAAGAAAAGTTTCCTGGGAAGAAACCTAAACAACGATCAGCGGATCAACGACCATCAGAACTAGAGGGACAGCAAAGCCTGAGAAAAACGCAGCAGCTGGATTGAGACAGGAAAATCGGAGTTAGAGACCTGAATACAGGTGCAGACACCACAGCCTGAGGCGCCGGGCGGTGCCTGGGAGCTGACACAGCTTCCCAAGGTTAGTCACTGGGAAAGGGCAGAGGTCGGTGGCCCCGGCGTTTGCGGGAATAGCGCAAGGAACAGCGATATTCTATGATTTGGTGAGAGCGAAACCAGGACTGAGGGAACCGAGGAAGTCTGGTCCCGCAGGGAAGGCA
>PVHT020000256.1:8925008-8976070 GCA_004024745.2 Catagonus wagneri
CACAAATGAACATCTCAACAGAAAAGAAAATCACGAACTTGGGGAACAGACTTGTGGTTGCCAAGGGGGCGGGGGAGGGGTGGGGGAGGGGTGGGAGGGAGTGGGGATAACTAGTGCTTTAATGATGGAATAGCAAGGAGCTCCAACTGTAATGCACGGGGAACTATATCTAATTACATGTGACAAATCCATATATGTAATTGTAATCGGGTCACCACATGGTGCAGTTGGAAAATCTGACAGAAATCTGTTAAACCAGCTATAATGCAAAATAAAAAATAAATAAATAAATTAAATGACAACATGATTTCTTTGAAAATAATGATGTAACATATATGCATGTTATAAGTTTGAGATAACTAACTAAAAAATTAGATAATTGAAATCTATTTTAGATAGTTCTTTCAAGATACAAAGGCATATATCACATATTTAAGTATTTATATATATACGCAAATATGTGTAAATAGGTACATACAACTACTAACTCAATGACTGTACCATTATCTATTACTATGAAACAAATATCTCCAAAATTCAACAACATAAAAAACCTACTTTATTAGGTTTGTGATTTTGTGGGTGAAAAACTCAGGCAGAGAACAGCAGTGATGGCTGTTCTTTTCTTCAGGATGTCTGGGGACTCAAAGTGTTTAGCTCTAACTGGTGAAGATGACTGAGATGGCTTTTATAGTACCATATTAATTTTGTCTGTCAGCTGCTTCCTCAGTTCTTCTCCATAAGGCCTCTCCATGTGGGTAGCTTGGGATGCCTTTTAGCATGAGTATCATACTGCTTATGCCTGATTTGGATTCTAGGTGGGAACGTCCAAGAGAGACATATGTCATCAAAGCATACTAAATTGATGGTAAGAGACACAGACTCCCATCTCTTAACGGGAGGAGTGTCAAGGAATTTTTGACAATCTTTAGTCTGTCACAAATGGGAAAAATTTATGTTTTTGATATATTTTAGCTACTTCACATAGCTGGAGGAATGCCAGGGGCCTACTCCTACTCTTAGGTCAAAATTCATAAGCTGGATAATAAACCAATTGGGTAGTTGCATTATTATCAGGAACATTAAGTCAATGTGATGATAAAATGCAATAAGATAAATCCACAGGTAAATTTAAAAACTGTGACTGGTCATAAGGAATCTTTATTTTTTTCAAATTTCCATTTTTTCATTATCTTTCCCTTTGATTCCAGATGTTCCAGGACCAAGAATAATTACATCATTCCCTGTCCTTTAAGAGCTTCAGAAACCAAAGGCCAAATACCAATTACCCATTTTTAACTGTTATTTTTGTAGTTATCATCAGATATTTGCAGTCAGTTAACTGGGCAACAAAAGCAGCAATGAATATACAATCACATATATATATGTTCTTTATTACCATAATCGGAATATTTGGGATTTCAGGATCAAAAGTAATAATAACAGTACTTTTTTTTCCCCACCAAGTTTGGACAACTTAACGACACAAATATGAGAGTTAGCCTGATAGATCAAAATGTAAACTTTAGGAGCTCCTGTTGTAGCTCAGCAGGTTAAGAACCTTACTCTTAATTAGAGTTCCCGATGTGGTGCAGCAGAAACGAATCCAACTAGGAAGCATGAGGTTGCTGGTTTGATCCCTGGCCTCGCTCAGTGGATTAAGGATCTAGCATTGCTGTGCGCTGTGGTGTAAGTTGCAGACCCTGCTCAGATCTGATGTTGCTATGGCTGTGGCATAGGCCAGCAGCTGTAGTTTCAATTAGACCCGTAGCCTGTGAACCTCCATATGCTGCAGGTGTGACCCTAAAAAAAAAAAAAAGAACCTGACTAGTATCCACAAGGATGTGGGTTTGATTCCCTGGCCTCGCTCAGTGGGTTAAGGATCAGGTGCTGCTGTGAGCTGTGGTCTAGGTCAGCAGCTGCAGCTCCAATTTGACCCCTAGCCTGTAAACCTGTCATATGCCCCAGGGGTGGCCCTAAAAAGACAAAAAAGTCAACTTTATTACTAATAAATCTAAGTTTAAAATGAGACTAAATTAAGCAATCAAATCAGCTTGCTCTCTTAGATCCTCCTGAGTTGAATTAGTCCCTGGAACTTCACATCTTTTTGCCAAGCCATTACATGCCAGAAGTAACTGCTGCATGATCAAAGGACAGATTCCAAAAATACAGAGAGGAGTTAAGCCACACATGGCTATTCTCTTCTCCCACATTCACCAAATGGGAAATTTTGAGGAATAAGGTTTTCTTGTATATTATTATTGGCAACCAAAATGTAACAACAACAAACAAAATTTCCAAGTATCCATTTTCAAAATTCTCTCTTCATAGCACACATCTGTTTTAAAAAGCAGTTATTATTTTATTCACTGAAATTGAACCTATAGTCAAATGACTTCACAGCAGAGGTCAGAAAATTTGGACAAGTCTTTCTTTTTTCCTTTTTTTAGGGCCGTACTCAGAGCACATGGAAGTTCCCAGGCTAGGGGTCAAATCAGAACTATAGCTGCCAGCCTATACCACAGTTGTGGCAATGCCAGATCTGAGCCATGTCTGCAACCTATACCACAGCATGGCAATGCTGGATCCTTAACCCACTGAGCAAGGGCAGAGATTGAACTCGCATCCTCATAGTTCTAGTTGGGTTCATTACCGCTGAGCCACAAAGGGAACTCCCACAGGTCTTTTTTAAAGGGAAGTGTGCAATTAATCTTCAGGTACTAATATCTCACAGGAAAGAATTCAAGAATAGAAATGATCAAGAGAGACACAGGTGTGCTTTACATACTGGTAAAAGGAACAATAAAGGAGGAAGATACAATGGTTCATCATGATGACATATTCCATAATACAGGTTCAAAATATATAAAGTTATGACTAAGAGAAATGCCTGAAGAAATAAATATATTAACCAGTGTGATTAAAGATTTATTTTTTATTTTTAACTTTTTTTCTTTCAGGGCTACACACCTGTGGCATATGGAAGTCCTCCAGCTAGGGGGTCAAATCTAGCTTCACCTCCCAGACTACAGCACAAGTGTAGCAATGCCAGATCCAAGCTATATCTGCAACCTACACCACAGCTCAGGACAACACTGGGTCCTTGACCCACTGGGCAAGGCCAGGGATAGAACCCGCTTTCTCATGGACTCTAGTTGGGTTCGTTACCACTAAGTCACAATAGGAGCTCCCAAGAGATTTTTTAATAGAACCTTTCAAAAACTAAGAAAACCAAGCAGAACAAAAGAGGGGAAAAAAAAGTCAAACACAGGAGGTATAAAAAATAGAATGTGTAAGCTTAAATTATTAGTTATAAACCTCTAAAACTAATAGAGGTACATTCTTTAGCATACATGAGTAATTCATAAAAACTGACCCCTACTAGTGTTCAAAGCAATATCGAATAAATTCTAAAACGAATAGCATATCGATTAAGTTCTTTGGCCATAATTTAATAATATTAGAATTTAATAACAAAAGGATAGCTAATAAAATATCGCTTTCATGAAAACAAAAATCACATATCCTTTAGATCAAAAGAGAAGCAATGTGGAAAACTGTGAAATATTTAGACTTGAAAGATAAAACGTTATGACAGTTTATGGTACTTAGAGGAAAACTTTTAACTTTATAAGCACAGATATTTTTAGGAAGTTAGAATTAACTCAGAGAACTTATCAAAAAAGGGGAATATTAAAGATTATTATGAATAAGAACCTGTTAGTAAATTTGAATAATTAAAGGGGATAAACTATGGAGAAAAATGTAAAACACCCAAAAGGTACAAGAAGGAATAAAAAGCTTAAACAGAACAGTGATTATTAATGAAACTGAAGAGAGTAAGCATAGTCTTAGCCTCCCACAGACTTCTCAAAATCTAGATTATTTTACATTAATTCTTTGAATTTTTCTCAAAATAGTTTATTTCTCAAATTTTAAAAAATAGTTATTTTTATACTACATATGTGTTTCTAGGAAAGAAAAATCTGCAAAAGCTGTGCCTGGCTTATTCTACAGGGTAAATATAATCTTGATTTCACAACTAGCAAGAACAAATAAAAGTGGTAAGGACATACTGAATAATTTGTCTGGAATCATATAGGCAAATTCTCTAAATGTATCTTGAAATATACCATAATCAAGTAGCATTTTTAACTCTGGGAATGAAAATATGATCGACAGAGGAACTCTTTCGGTGTAAACACCTTCACTGATAAACAGAGGTGAAAAAAAAAATTTTTTTTTTTTCCTTCAGAGCTGTACCCGTGACATAATGGAAGTTCCCAGGCTAGGGGTCAAATCAGAACTGTAACTGCCAGCCTACACCACAGCCACAGCAACCTCAGATCTGAGATGAGTAGCAGCCTATACCACAGCTCATGGCAATGCCAGATCCTTAACCCACTGATCAAGGCCAGGGATTGAACATGTATCCTCATGGACCCTAGTCAGGTTTGTTACTGCTGAGCCACCACAGGAACTCCAGAGGTAGAAAAATTATGTTAAGTATCTTAAAAGATAGAAAAATTAATTTGATAAAGTTTAACATATACTTACAATAAATTGACAATCTAGGAATAAAAAGAACTTTTCCTTATTTTTGAAAAGGTTTCCTATAACAAAGCACCATTAAAAATACTGAACTTGTTGGAGGAACTTCAGATGCATTTCCTTTAACATGAGATAGGTCTTTCACCTCCTTAGTTAGGTTATTCCTAGGGTTTTTGTTTTGTTTTGTTTTGGGGGGGGATTTTAAATGGGACCTTTTTTTTTGCTTTCTCTTTCTGATATTTCATTTAGTATAAAAAATTTATACAAGTTAAATACATGAACACAAAATAGTAATACATATTTTGTAAGAAAAAAATCTAGTACATTAAAAGCATCAGAATAGTTGATTATGGTAGATGGTAGGGCATAGAAATAAAAGTGATAATAAATAATACAAAAGAGAGGACATCTATGGACTGATTTCAATTGTGTCACAAACAGAGGAGTGTGACTAACCCAAAGTTAGGCACTTGACATCTAAGGAGAAAAAAGACTTTAGAAAAGCAATAAAGCTCTACATGTTTAAAAGAGAAGAGATTTTTATTGCCACTTTACATCTGATACAAAATACTATGGAACTTTAGTATAAGTGGTGAAAATCAATGTAACAGGATAAACTACAATGCTCTTTAAGTGAAGAATGGAGAAAAGGTCCACTATCTACCTCTATGAGGTAAGGGTCCCCAACTCTTCCTTCAAATGTGATATGTAAATAACTATCTGGCATACTTACAGAGTGAAGGCAACAGCACTACTCATATATTAAATGTTACGATACCTTAGTGCTATCTCATAATTCTAACACCCTAATGGATCATCTTCTATACCCTCTCACTTTGAAGACTACTATTCTAAATAAGCATCAGCTAATCTGATGAACTAATTCCAGGACTTTAATAAGTGATTTTACATGTGTTTGTGAATGTGTATATACAATTACGCTGAAAATTTTCATATTATGCTTTTAGAAAAATATGAAAAAATAATTCATACTATTTTATTTTGTAAATGCTACCTCATGAATATGCAGTTGATGACATTCAACATCCATTCATGATAAAAACTAACCTAAGTGGGTATAGAGAGAAAATATCTCGATATATAAAAGCTATTTATGACAAACCCACAGGCAGCATAATACTCAATGGTGAAATGCTGAAAGACTTTCTGCTAAGTTCTGGAATAAGACAAGGATGCCCACTCTCATCACTTCTATTCAACACAGTATTGGAAGTCCTAGCCACCACAATCATACAAAAAATTTTAAAAATTAAAGAAATAAAAGGTATCTAAATTGGAAGGGAAGAGTTAAAGTTGTCAATATATATAGATGACATGATACTTTATATAGACAGCCCTTCTCCACACAAAAGCTATTAGAACTAATAAATGAATTCAGCAAGGTAGTAGGATATGAGATTAATATACAGAATTTTGTTGCATCTTTTGACACTAAACAAAATATAAAGAAAAAAAAAGTCCTGGTTAAAATGACATCCCCTCCAAAAAAAAAGCAGAATCTAGGAATAAACCTAAGGAGGTGAAAGACCTATATGCTGAAAATTATAAAACAATGATAAAGGAAACTGAAGATGATTCAAAGGAATGAAAAGATATCTCATGTTCTTGGATGGCCGCACTATCCAAGGCAATCTGCAGATTTAATAAAATTCTATCAAATTATCCATGACATTTTTCACAGAACTAGAATAAAGAGTCCTAAAATTTATATGGAACCATAGAAGACCCAGACTTGCCAAAGCAATCCTAGGGAAAAGAACAAAGCTAGAAGCATAATCCTCCCAGACATCAGAATATACTACAAAGCTAGAGTAATCTAAAAAGCATGGTATTGGCACAAAAACAGAGATATGGATCAATGGAACAGAATAGAGAGTCCATCAATAAACCCACAAACTTAAAGTCAATTAATCTTTAACAGAAGAGGCAAGAATATACAATGGAGCAAATACAGTCTCTTTAGCAAGTGACGCTGGAAAAGCTGGGCAGCCTCATGTCAATCAATGCAATTAGAACACTCCCTCACGCCACATACAAAAATAAACTAAAAATGGCTTAAAGACTTAAATGTAAGATACGATACCATAAAACTCCTAGATGATAACACAGGCAAAATTCTCTTACACAAATCACAGCAATATTTTTTAGATCAATCTCCCAAGGGAAAAAAAAACAAAACAAAACAAAAAAAAGGGCAAAAATACACAAAGAGAAAGTAATCAAACTTAAAGGCTTTTGCAAAGCAAAGGAAACCATCAACAAAACAAAAATACAGCCTATGAACTAGAAGAAAATATTTGTAAGTAATGCAACTGGTAAGGTGTTAACTTCCAAAATATACAAACAACTCATACAGCTTAATACCAAAAAACAACACAATAAAAAAACTGGCAGAAGACCTAAATAGATACTTCTTCAGAGAAGACATACAAATAGCCAATAGGCATATGGAATGATGCTCAACATCACTCGTTATTAGAGAAATGCAAGTCAAAACTACAATGAGAGACCACTTCACGCCAGTCAGAAAATTATTATCAAAAGGTCTACACATAATAAACACTGGAAAAGGGGTAAAGGGAAACATCTCCATTGTTGGTGGGAATGTAAATTGGTGCAGCCACTAAGGAGAACAGTAAGTTTCCTTAAAAACTAAAAGTAGAGCTACCATATTATCCAGCCATACCATTTCTAGGCATATATCTGTAAAAGACAAAAACTCTACTTTGAAAAGATACTTTCACTCCAATATTTGTAGTAGCACTGTTGACAGTAGCCAAGGCATGGAAACAACCTAAGTGACCATCAACAGATGAAGGGATAAAGATGTAGTAAATACAATTGAATATTTCCCAACCATAAAAAAAACCGAAATCTTGCCATTTGCAGCAACATGGGTGGACCTAGAGATTATACTAAGTGAACTAAATCAGAGAAGGACAAATATTGTATATCACACATATGTGGAGTATAAAAAGTAATAAAAATAAATTTACTTACAAAACAGAAATAGACTCAGACATAGAAAACAACTTATGGTTACTAAAGGGAGAAAATGGAGGAATAAGTTAGGAGGATGGGACTAATAGATACACACTACAATATATAAAATAAACAGGGGTTTACTGTATAATACAGGGAACTATATTCAATATCTTGTAATAAGCTTTAATGGAAAAAATTCTGAAAAAAATATATATAACCAAATCACTGTGTACACTTGCTAGGATGTGTCTACCACAACACACCAGAATATTTGTTAGCTGACCTTATTCCTTGGGTGCTATCAGGAATCCTTGGTTTATCAAAGCTAACAATTGAATGCACTGATGAAGAGATCATCAGTTCAGTACCGGTTTCCCAGAAGAGATAGTAGAAGAGGCTGTTACAAACCATGTTCCCTAACAGTAACAGGATAGTGGAATCACAGAAGAGAAGAAGCCATAGCTATCAGAAGCAACCTCAAAGGACAGAAAAGTTGTAAGGACACCCAGGAAAGCCTATACTACAGAGGTCTATAATTAAAAGACCAAGAACAGGTAAGACTGGGGTCATCTACCCCTATGGAGATTTTTGTCCAGCTTTCAGACCTGGACTAGGCCTCAGACAAAGAATTACCTGAAAGAGAAGCCAGATATTCAGGAGGCAGTACCTGCAACCCCAAGGCAAGTCTATACTGGATTAATTTCAGTCCTTTTACAAAGGGACCTATGGCCATTATCTCGAGTAAATGTACTCCAGACAAAGGGAAATACCTAGATTTTTTTAAGTACTGAGGAATACCAAGTTTGAGTTGTTGATAATATCCTATGTAGCTCCAATGAGCTGTCGCAGCAGCCTTATTAAAGAAGGGATAAATAAGAGTCAGGTGATAAAAGAAATCTTTACTCAGGTCCAACCCACACTATAACTGTTAGGTTGACAAGTGCAGCTGTGCATTCCCTGGTTTCTGAATGTATCACTGGAATAAATGCATGTAGCCATTGTCAGAACACTTCCACTGGTCCCTTGACCTGCACAGTGAGAATTACTATAATAGAAGAGGTCAACCAGAAGCCCCTGGAGCAGTCCTCTTCCCTTACCAAGATAACAAATCAAAATAGATAGCTTGTTCCAGAAGAGAATGACAGAGATTAGTCTACCACCTTAAAAACTGAAAGGAATTTAAGTCTCAGGACTTAAAGGATCTTGACTGGGATGACCATTACTCAAGCGTAATACATTTATAAAATCACTTGACTTAAAATGTGTACATTTTATTGTATGTCAAACTTATGTTAGTAAAGTTGACTTTAAACAAGACAAAAATTAGGTCCATCAAATCTGGTTAACCTGCGTGGAGTAGAGCTTCTCCCTTTCACATTGAACAGCTCTGTTACAGTAGGTGTTTGTTTAATGTGCTTCAAAAACTGCTACACTTTTTAGAATTAAGTTATTTGGGGAAGCTGGCAGTATAAAGGTAGTAGCAGTGGAGACGTTATTAAATGACACAGATATTTACCTCCTGGATAAGGCTTTTAGTTTTAGTAATAGTCAATGAAATGCCCTCCAGTGTCCACATCTAAAAGGAAATAGCACAAATCCAGGGTTTAAGGATATAAGAGTCAGTTGCGGACTTTGATTCTAACAATTCTGCAAATGTCTGTGGAAATTTATCTGTGCTAGTATTATTACTGAGCTTGCTGCTATTGTTTAATGATTACATTACCAAGTTACAAAGATTTAAGTGGTTTGCTTCTAACTCTGTTACACACATCATATCAACTCTGGTAATTTTAGTGCAGTATTTTGTACAATTCAGAAAGTTTTTAGGAATATATGTAAGGTTTATGGCAGAAAAGTCTCAGATTTTTCAACTACTTTTTTCCCTTTAAGCATTTATACATGGATTTTCATTGGTGCTTTATTTTTAGTTTTTTAACAGTAAGTTATTAATAAGTAGGTTACTTGTAAAATCACAGACATAGCTTTACATGCTCTAATAAATATTCAGTTGCATAAATGAGTTGATAAAATATATCTTTATCAGGATCTGGATATCAGATGTCCTTTAATATTAATGAGTCAAAGAAAAATACCCTGTACTGATTACAGGTGATTTTAGATTTCTTTACTCAGTGTCAATACAGAATATAGCCATTTTATAATGCATTGAAATTACTCATGTGTATTTCCACATTTTGTCTTTTATTAGACTACCTACTGCATTCATAGTAATAGCATGGTTTTAGAAACTGACATTTTGTTAAGGCAGAAAACTGTAAATACTTTAATTCAATGAGTAAAGAACTTGGTTTATGAATTCCCATCGTGGCGCAATGGAAACGAATCTGGCTAGGAACCATGAGGTTGCAGGTTCAATCCCTGGCTTCGCTCAGTGGGTTAGGGATCCAGTGTCGTGAGCTGTGATGTAGGTCGCAAACATGGCTCAGATCTAGTGTTGCTGTGGCTGTGGCATAGGCTGGCAGCTGTAGCTCTGACTGGACCCCTACCTGGGTACCTCCATATGCTGCAAGCGGGGCCCTAAAAAGACAGAAGACAAAAAAAATGTAGTTTATTTGCATCCTCATCTTACTTATTAATGGTGTCTTTCAAGCAAATAGGAAAAAGCTTTGTCTAAAATATTTTCATATATAAATTTTTGTTGGAGACCACGGAAGAGTTGAACTCTGCAGAAGGCAAATATCTGTGGACACAGAGTTCTAAAGTACAGAGTGTCCTTCAAAGACAAGATAAAGGACTTATGCATTAACTATGTCATTCTATAAACAGCTGCATTATGTCTTAAGGATATACCCTTTGATATCACTAAGAAGATAACCTCCTTATTGCCTATGCCTGCTCTTGCCTACTAATCTTGTCACCTTCATTAATCTCATCACCTTCCCCACTAATCTCATCACATTCCTTAATAAAAGTCATGTGGGCTAAAGCCTAGATGTGCCTTTGTCCTGGGGGACAGGGTGCCTCCTGGCCCCCTACTTTCAAAATGGAAAAGAGTCTTGTGTGTTTTACTATACCACGCTGTCCCTCTCTCAGGATTCCCCACTTCCCTGCAGTGCTGGACGCAGCAAATTTTTTATTTCATACAACTATTTTTTCCTAGTTATAGATTGCATTGTTCATTTAAGAATGCAGGACAGTTTTCTGTTAGTAACTTCTCTTTCTTGTGTCCTTTAGTATGATACTCTGAATAAAGATTAAGACAGGTGTTTTCCCCATGTAGTTTCTTTCCCATGATGTAACATGTTTTAACACAGATCACAATTTGGACCTGCTGTGCTTCACAGTATTCCTTAATGATGATATTCACCATCAATGATGATAGTTCTTCCTATTTCAATAATTTTTTTCCTCCATGAACTTTTGAACTTTTGTATAAAGAGATGGGGCATGTATGTAAATTACCACTATCACACCGGTAGCATCTGGTCAAGAAAGGTCTTCAAAGAGAAGAATTTTTTTGGCTACACCCGTGGAACACGGAAGTTCCTGGGCCATGGAAATGAATGTGTGCCACAGCAGGGATCGCTGCAGTGACAACACTGGACACTTAACCAGCTGAGCCACTTGTGAACTCCCAAAAAGAAGAATATTTGATGAAAGGCAGCCTCCATGTCAAAACTCAATGCTAGTCCAAGATCTTTTCATAGACACACCCATGTGTATCACTTCTTATTTGATATTTAAGAGTTGAGACACATTTTTAACAAAATATCCATTTGATTATTTCAGAAAAGTCAAGACTTAAAATTACTCTGGTAGTCCCATCATTTATGTCATTATTTTTGCTCATCAAAATTGATATAATCTGGAGTTCCCATTGTGGCTCAGAGGGTTAAGAAAAATCAAGATTATTTCAGAAAAGTCAAGACTTAAAATTACTCTGGTAGTCCCATCATTTATGTCATTATTTTTGCTCATCAAAATTAATATAATCTGGAGTTCCCATTGTGGCTCGGAGGGTTAAGAACCTGACATAGTGTTCCTGAAGAAGTGGGTTCTATCCCTGGCCTCGCTCAGCAGGTTAAAAAGCTGTGGTAAAAGTCATGGATATAGCTCAGATCTGGTGTTGACGTTGCTGTGGCGTAGGCTCCAGCCGAAGCTCTAATTTGATGCCTAGTCTGGAAACTTCCATACATCGCTGGTATGGCCATAAAAAGAAAAAAAAAATAGTATAATCTATATGGGATAAGAATCTGAAAAAGAATGAGTTTGTGTGTATGTATAACTGAATCACTTCATTGTACAGCAGAAATTATAACATTGTAAATTAACTATATACTTCAGTAAGACTTTAAAAAATGAAAAATATTAAATAAACAATTAAATCACTGAAAAAATAAATATCTGTTTTGACCTCAACAAATGCCGGTTTTGTAAAGATGTTTAATGAAGAAAACAAGTTTAAGCTTTTATTTCCTCCTTCAATGCAACCAGAGGTTATGTTTGTTTAGAAAGCTAACATCTATCCAGATTATACATTCTCACCAGTGCCAGGCCAAAAAACACAGGCCCCAAACCACTCATTCCATAACTCCCTCATTTTCTGACCTATGGCTGTTATTGCAGAAACTGGATCTATTAAGAAATTGCCTCTGGTGTAGTAAGGGAATATCATGGCACCTTGCGCAATAATTTGCAAATAGTGGCTTGAGAGAAATGGTATGCAAAGAAATACATCCCAGACATTTACCTTTCTACATTGTCACAATGAATGTTTAGATTGGCTTGCTTCCAAAAAAAATACATGAAGTGTATCTGAGAGGTAGGTGAGGTTCAGAAAACATACTTAGCAGCTAATGGTGGCATCATGAGAGGCAGTGAGGAGTTCTACCTTTGGCTTTAAGCATCAGGAACACCTGAAGTCAAATCCCACCTTATCTATTTATCATTTGACCTTGTACAAAATATTATACTCCTTAAAACTCAGTGTCTCCATCCACAGAATGAGAAAAACAATAGTAATTGCTTCATTTGGTTGTCTTGGCCCATAGAAGTATTTGTTGGCTCAGTAAGTATTTGTTGAATTAAGTGTTTCAATAATTCAACTGTTTATTTAATCATATAATGCACACAAATGAACTTGCAAAGTGCTTGGGTACATGTTTAATATCCTTTTATTGTTGTTATCTATTTTACTTTTGCTTTTTTTCAGGGAGTTTTACTTGGTCTTAGGACAAAATGACCAAGATTAAATGTGGATCTTGTTTCAGGGATATCTGCTCTGAAGCAGGAGTTAATGCAGGGAATCAGGTACAAGAAAACATGTTTTTAGTTCATAAGATGCCCCTCAGAATCCAAAATGATTAGAATTTATTTCTCCATCTTAGGCAAACGGAAGGATAATGACTGGTCCACATGAGTTTATTTTAATGTAAGTTGGTGTAAGGGACATTTCACAGAATGGAATATAAACTTTCAGAGCGTCTACTTTTGGGTGCTTATGAATAAGCATTTGCACGGTAGGTTTTCTGCTGGCCCCATTGCAGAGTGGTAACTTGTAGCTTTTAAACAAAATATTTAACATACTCAAATATTTCAAATAATTCGACATTTTCAAAATATTTATTTTCAGAAAGACCACCCAAAAGTTTACATCAAAAATTTAGAAGTTCTATGTCAAAGTCTTAGAAAATAGATTAACTTGACAAATTCTAAAGATACGGCCCTTTGAGACTGTAGGAGATACACACCGAGTTCAGAGTCTTTAAATGACAAAACAACAATAATATAATAATATAATGAATTGACTTTTTTTTTAACGGCTATATCTGCAGGCTAAGGGTCAAATCCGAGCTGTAGCTGCCCACCTAAGTCAAGCCAGATCTGTGACTTATGTTGCACCTTGCATCAATGCCAGATCCTTAAACCACTGAGAGGCAAGGGATCAAACCCATATCCTCAGGGACACTATGTCAGGTTCTCAACGTACTGAGCCAAGACGGGAACTCCTAAACTGAATTTTTCTAATAAGACATCTGATCAATCCAAGACTCAAATACTCAAATTATTCTTTAAATTTTTAAAATAAGACATGTAAAATGAAGTATTTTATTATAAATATCCTATGAGATAGAAAGGATAAGTTTTTTTAAACCTCTTTGGCAAAATATACTCTTGATTTGTTTCTGCTACATTTGAAAGATCTATATATGTAAAGGTTTTTTTCTTAGTCTTATAGATTCCATCAGCATTATTTACTGAGGATGGAAGAGGTAAAAGATGAAGCAGTGCCACTTGCTACACTCACCTTCAAGTCCACTGATAAGTCAGATGGAAATTAAACCTGAGGACTCTGACTGTTATTCTCTGTAAGCACTAGATCATTCTTTTCTTTTAGAAATATTTTAAAAATACATACTCATACACATAAACCTCGATTACTTTAATATTGTTTTATTAGTTCATTTATCTTCCCACACTCTTCTCTAACAATCATTCATGATATCTGGGAAATGACTCAAAGAGAACACTTCAAAGTATTGTTTTATGACTCAACAAAACAATGCCTCCTTGTCTTTTCTTCCCTGGCTATTTTCGAAAAATGTGCTCGACAAATGTATATATTCACATACACATATTTACCTCTATTTTACATCTCAAAACCCTCATAAATTCTTCTGTTTCATGAAAACATTTAAATTTACCTAAACATGACATGTCAGAATATTTATTTTTTTCTGTTTTTAAACTTCATCTTTATCAAAAAAAAAAAGATAAAAAGAATACCAAAGGTTTGAAATAATGTAATGGTAAAAGAGATAAAATTTACTTTCATAAAAGCTTGACTTTGGCCAGACTTTTAATACATAAGACAGAGGAGTGCATTGGCATTACTAATTATGAGATATTTTTAAGGGAATAACACCCACACTCACAGACACACAAACATACACTTATATGCACACACAGGTAGTTTTCAGGCTTCTAACTCTGAACTACACTTTGAAACAAAGTTGGAAGATGCTAAATGGAAATTAAGCATATGACATATCAATAGGCTATTGCAACAGCACAGGGAAGAAGAAAGAATGCTAGAATTATTTGAAAGTGCTATGGGATTTCAGTAGTTAAGAGTAGATTTATGGAGGTCAAAAGTTTGTTAGTATTGAAGGTAAAACATCTTGGCTTGGTAAAACTTTTCATTTAATGACAACAGATAAATTGGATATGGGAAACAAGACTAGAAGGAAAGATACAAGGGCTTCCTAATTTCAAGAGAAGAGTAACAGCTACTAGATACTTTATGCCAGAAATAACCTAGACATTTTTAGGGGCAAAGTTCTGCTCTGATGTTTATATCAAATCCATGTGGACAAACTTAAAACACAGAGTTCCTAAAATGATCTTTGATTTACTTCAATTCCTTTATAAAAATTTCCAGTCTCTGTATGATCCATATGGATCCCTTATTTTCTCTTCTGTACTGACTTTTTGACGGAAGAGATTATATTTACAAACTGCATTCCTATCATTTGATTGATTCTTGTCTGCAATACTTAAGAAGGTTTCTAATTAACATATTAAATCATGAAAAAATAAGAGGCAAATGCAATTGGAATATGGATCATAAAATACTTTGGGAGAGGAAAACAGATTAGGTCAATAGTATTTCTTTTTATACTTAAATCATGTATTTTGGGAGAGTAAAGGGTCTACAAGTATAAAGCTACAATTTTGAAATTGGACAAATGGTTTATTTGAGAAGTCTATCTCAGTTACTCATTGATTCATTTCTTCAAAAAACATGTTTTGAACTCTTAGGTAACATTCTAGATCCTTGGAGTGAGAAAGAAATTGATTCTCTTAGAAATTATACTCCAGTGCAAGAGAGATAATAATTGAAATGACCAATGCCATTAAGAATAGCACAGCGGCTCAGGGATGGAGGGTAACGCTGGAAGAGGGTATTTCAGATGGGATGGTCATGCAAGCCCTCTCTGAGGAAGGGAAAATTTCATAGAGGCCTGCATAAATAAGGAAGCACTGAGAACATTTAATAGAAGCGTGACTAACTACAGGAAAGAGAATTTCAAAAGCACTAACTTGGGGAAAAGTTGGTACACTTGAGAAACAAGAAGCTTTAACGTGGTTGACGTTGAGTGAGAAAAGGATTAGAAGATGATGAGTCTGGAGGAGTAGCCCTGGTGAAAGGTTAAGTAAGATCTTAAAAGCCATGGGTATGAGACAGAAGCCCCAGAATATTTTGAGAAAAGTGAGTTACAAAATCTAATATGTAATTTCAAATGATTCCTCTGTCTACCATATGGGCTATTTACTGAAGAGTGGAGAGTAGGATAAAGGAGACCTGTAAGGGGTTCGTTCAGTAGCCTAGCAAGAAATGAGAGATGGTTTTGATTAAGGCATATGGTTATGAAGATATACTGGTGATAACTACTACATTTTATTTGGTGGTGTGCACTAAGATATGGAAGTCTAGGGAAAGGAACTTGTCTGAGGGGCGATTCGAGATTTCAAATTAAAACAGGTTTTGAACTAGTATATGTGTTATAATTAAAACAGGTTTTGTCTCATTACATGTATCACAGAGAATATAGACACAAAAAATAGACAAGGATATATGGAACCTTAATTCACTGTAAAGAACTCATTTAAATTATTAGGGAAAAGATGCATTACTTAAAGGATTTTAGAAGAGCTCACTAGTCAAAATTAAAATATTACCTCTTACACATTTATTATGACAAAATAAATTACACATCAAACACATAAACATGTAAAACCATAACTTTACTTGAGAAACCACAGGTGATTTTTTTTTTTTTTAACCTGCGACAGATTGTCTGCAAAGGTAGCTGCTAATGATTTGTCCTGTGCCTGTATTTTTACACACCTCTTCTGCCACCCAGAGTTGAAATCTCCTTCCCTTCCCTTTGAATCTCGGCTGGCCATGTGACTCTCTTTGGTTAATATAATGGGAGGATCGAAGCTATGCCAGTTCTGGACTTTAGCATTATTAAAGCCTGGCAGGGTGTTCTATCTTCTCGATATTCTGGGCATCAAGTAAGAATTTCAGTCACCTTGAAAGGCAGAATGGTCTTGCCAACCCTCAGACATTCTAACGACCCCAGCTGAGGCAGCAGACATATGAATGAGACCATTTTGGTTGCTCCAGCCCAAGCTGAGCTTCTAGCGGAACATAATCAAACAATTCCATGGAGACAATGTGTGGGGGGGTAGCGTTTGCATTACAGTGTATGAATCCCAGCTTAGAGAACTCAAATCTTTTATAACTAGCTGCAAGAAAATCTGCCATTTGCAATGGAGAGAGATGCTATCTTTATTATCCTGGACAGTAAATGAAACTTCCCTCAGCATGGAAGAGATTCAAATCTATATTTCTAAACCTGTTTATTATACAAACATTCTTGAAGATAGTATGGGACAAAAGCAGATGGTACCATGCTCATAAGATGTATAGCAACACAAGAGACTCATGAAGAACTGCCTGCAAAGAAACTCAGCATCTGGAACTAACTAAACCATCCTACATTTGCTACCTCTGCTACCTTCTGTGACCTTTTGTGAGTTAATGAACCTCTCTGCCCCTCAGTTTCCTCATATGTAAATGAATTTAATAACAGTAATATTAAGGATTGAACTGGGTAAAGCATTAGAACATTACCAGGATCAAACCATGTGTTAAAAAATATCAGCTATATTCTAATTGTGATAATTCATACAACTGAATCCTGTTCATCCACTATAAATGAATGAAGCACTACTATGGAGTAATATCTAAGATGTATTTTCAGTGAAAAAAGTAAAGTGTAAAGCACTAGAGCATGCTATTTTTGTATAAACTAAAAATAATGAGTAAGCATATTACATACCTACAGACCCACATACATAGATACTTGTTGTATGTATATACCTAGGCTGTCTCTAGAAGGGTACTCAAGTACTCGTAATCAGATTGTCTCCAGTGGGAAGAGTTCATGGCCAGGAAAGAGGATAGATGGAAAATATGCTTTTCTCACTAAACTCTTTAGTAAATTTTGAATATCAAGTGACTGTATTAACTATTTCAAAAATTAATAAACTATATTTGAAGTGAAAATGTGCTTTTTATGAGGCACTTATAAATTGAGATTTATGCTATTAAAACAGATATGAGATATTAAATCACTATTATAACAATGTATAGTTTTGAACTGATTACATAAAATTTTGAATAAAAAAAATCTTGCACATCAGAGAAATGCCAGTCAAAACCACAAATGAGATATCACCTCACATCTATTAGAAAAGCTATTTTCAAAGAGATAAGACATAACAAGAGTTGGCAAATATGTGGCAAAAAGGGAACCCTAGTGCACTATTGGTGGGGATGTAAATTGGTATAGTAACGACAGAAAACAGTTGGAGGTTTCTCAAAAAATTATAACTATCACATGATCAGCAACCCACTTCTAGGTATATGCTGAGGGAAATGAAATCATTATCTTAAAGAAATGTCTGTAGCCCCCTCTCTATATTAATGTAGTATTACTCAGACAAAAAAATAATAATAATAAGGAAACCCTGTCATCTGTGACAAAATGGATGAAACTTGAGGGCATTAAACTAAGTGAAATAAGTCAGGCAGAAAGACAAATACTGTATAATGTTACCTGCAAGTATAATCCAAAAAAGCTAAATTCATGCAAACAGAGTAGAATGTTGATTTCTAAGGGCTGGGGGGCAAGGGAAATGAGATGCTGGTCAAAGGGTACAAATTTCAGCTCTAAGATAAATAAGTTCTGAAGATCTAATATCTAAATGGGGAGTATGGTGACTATAGTTAACACTATGTTGTATACTTGAAAGTTGCTAAGAGAGTAAATATTAAATGTTCTCACAACAACAGCAACAACAAAAAAAGGTGATTATATGAGGTGATGGATGTGTTAACTACCTTATGGTAATCTTTTGCTATATATGTACATGTACATACAGCATATATATATATATATATAATACACACATATATACATATATACACACATATATATGTATTAAATTATAATGCTCTACATCTTAAACTTACACAAAGATATATGTCAGTTATATTTCAATAAAGCTAGAAAAAAAGGATGATCTTCACTATCAGTACAGGTAAAGAGCACCAAATTGTGTATCAGGTAGTTTCAAATTGGATGGACTTGGTTGAATTGATTCAGTGATTTGGGATTCTTGTGGACTTAACTTATCCTCTGAAATTTCAATTTTGTCCAATTCCAGACTACAAAGTCCATATGCCAAACAAAACCCCAGAACCTTTTTTTAAGACTCTATTGAATTCTGTGCACTTGTGAAGGGCTGTGGTTTTTATAATCAAACCACTAAAAAAGCAGGATTAAGACATGTGGGCCTTACAGTGATGGTGAAAACTTCACATTAACCATGGATGAAAGGCTCATCAGAGTAGAGCAAGTTCAGATTAGGTTTGGCAAGTTTACTGTTATTTTCCAGAAAACCAGCCAAGTATTACAGGGGGGAATACCCATCCCTCCCTCCTTCCCCACCGCATGTTTCCCTTTGCACCAATTGTGACATTAAGATTTTGGCAACTCTGCTGTGGATTTATGGGAACTGGAAAGAAGGCTAATAGGCAGCAAACTCTTGGGCTCTCTTTGTGGATATTCATTCCCAATGAAGTTCACATTTTGGAATATGTTCTTGCTGGTATCTACTGCTTGTATGAAACTTCTTCTTTAAAAAGTCCCAGATCTTTTTGTGATATGGCTAGCTCTCAGTAAAATATTGTTGTTGCCAGATTGCTAAGAACTCTTCATACTGATGCAATACTTCCCTAAATGTCATTGGTTGTTCTAAAATATTGCAAAATTATAGTTTGTTATAGATGATATTTGGTCTACTGAAAATTTACATATGTCAGTCTTCATCTATTACCCCACATGGCAACATCTATAAATAATGGCACTTAAAAACTTGAGCTCAAAACTGGGTTTTATCCCCCTTTCCTGCTGAGCAAGCTTAGAAAATGACGTCACCTGTGTGAGCATCACTTTCTCTAGAAGAAATAGGGTATATAATGTAATACATATTCACATTAGTCAGAGAACTACCTATAAGGAAAAAGATGGCACATTTAATAGGGTTGATGAAAGAGAGTTTAATGAGAGACTTGTGGATAGGGTTAAACAAAAAAGGCAAGGTAGTGAAAAAGCCTAGGTCAGCATCAGTAGTAATCCATTACTATCTTTACACCTCAAGGGTTAATAAGAAGGAGAGGTTACCTGAAGCCTCAAGAACTATAGCTGTAGATAAAGGCTGTCCAATAGCTTGAGAAAGACATACTATATGTAAAGTGTTTAGGAAAAAACTAGTATGGGCACATCTAATATCTAGCTTAAAAATTAAATAACTAAAATATTCATAGAAGGAAAAAATGAATTTTGTAAAGATATCAACAGTTGGAAACTGGTGACAACAGTGAAGTTTTTCCCTATTGAAAAAATAACAAAAGG
This sequence comes from Catagonus wagneri, assembly GCA_004024745.2. NCBI lineage: Eukaryota > Metazoa > Chordata > Mammalia > Artiodactyla > Tayassuidae > Catagonus > Catagonus wagneri. The sequence goes on from PVHT020000256.1 coordinate 8,945,078, forward strand.
GATACTCCCGGGGATTTATTAAAATACAAAATTACTTATATTTTATATAAATTTAAATTTACAAAAAGTATGATAGGATAAACCAATGAAAAAAAATGGGTGATTAGAAAACAAAGCTAAATGCATAAGATGAATTACAATATTATAACAGCTACTAGGGGAAAACAGATTATTCAATAAATTTTGATTAGGAAACTGGTCAATGGTTTGAGAGGAGAAAAATGGATGCTAAATCCCCTAATGTACACTAGAACAGAATAATAAACACCAAGAGAGTTGGAAACAACAGTAAAACTAAAAGAAAATACATACATTATATAGTATTTTTAATCCCCATTAATAATCTATATCTTATCTTTTGAACTATTTAGAAATGTATCTTTTCCTTATTATTTGATATGATTTTTAAAAAATATACATTTTATTTCTACCTTATTTATGATGTAGGCAGAGAATATGATTATATATCAGGTATTTTAAAAAACTAACAAACTTGTATTATAAGTTAGTTATAGTAAATTTTTATAAATATTGCCTGTGTGCTTCTTCATTTATAAGGCACATGTTCATTATGTATATTGTTTCAGCTGTCTTTAAACTGAGATGCAAGCATTTTCAAAAGATAGGCAAGAATTAATTTTTAGAATCTCATTTGCTTAAACTTATGTTTCAGGGGTCTCTTAGACCAAATTAATCCCCTAACTGAAACATTATCTTCACCTTTTTTAGGAATTTTTTGGGGGAGGGATATGTTCCTTGTAAATACTGACAGAGCTGAGTTAAAATTTCTCAGTAAAATAGGAAATGTTAATTTTTTTCTCGAAGGTCTGTGGAAATAAATTTTAGAATAGTTATATATTCGGGATGAACTGGATCTTTTTTCATTATGTAATGAACTTTATTACTAGTAACAGTTTTTTCTTAAGGTTTCTGCTTAAATTTTATCACATTGAAGTAGTTGCATAGACTCTTTTTTGTTGTTTTTAATATTTGCCTATGTCTTTTCTTTTTGTGTTTTTATCTTTTTAGGGTCACACCCACAGCATATGAAAGTTCCCCAGCCTCAGGGTTGAATTGGAATTGCAGCTCTCAGTCTATGTCGCAGCCACAACAACAACAGATCCTTAAGCCACTGAGCAGGGCTAGAGATTGAACCCACATCCTCATGGATCCTAGTCGGGTTCATTACTGCTGAGCCACAACAGGAACTCCTGTTTTTTTATTTCTTTTACTTTCCACATTTAGGTACAAAATTTTTGTCTTCTTTCAAATTTCATGTGTTATTTAAAAGGACACATAGCTAAATTTTTTTAAAAAGTTATTCTGAAAAGTTTATCTTATAACCAGAAAGTTTAGTTTGCTTACACTTATTTTTATATTTGAATGTACTATCTCATTTTATGACTAAATTAGTTATGTGTCTATGATTTTTTTCCTTTGCAGCCTTTTAACTATATCAGCATGTGTAGGCTTCTCATTTTAATATCCTTTCCTCATATGTTTAAAATTTATTCACTTTCCTTCTGTTTTAGTTATTGACCTTGTGGTAAATTGTATTTTCTTTTCAAACTGTATTATTTTAAAATGATTCCTGTCACTTTTTCTTTATCTGTTCTTACAGACCGATGTCTTCTGGAGGACTATATTCCCTCCTTTGACATCAGGTTTCAGTACATGACTTGCTAACCAGCAACTTTAATAGCCAAGTTATGCATCTGCCAATTTCGTTTTTTCCCCAGCACAATGTAGGTAAAGGGTTGCTTCTTCAGCCTTGATTTAGAAAGAGGATGTGGAGCAGAACTATACTCAACCCATGAAAGACATAAATTAGAGAACTAATCCTTTGTTATTGTAATTTATTACTGCTGTTCCTTTAGTGTAACATGCATGATCCAGCTTATGAATTTTAACAAACATTCTAAACAAAATCTAAAACTGATAAACATCTTTACCATCCTCCAAAATAACACAAGATAGTGAGTTTACATGTTACCTTTGACTTTTACTTTAGTTCTATAATTTTTTTTTTATTCTCAAAGGGGAAATTGTTTTTTATATCACAAGTACGTACTTGCTCAGAATTATCTACATACCTAACATTTTATCTTCTCACTGTTCTTTGTTTCCCATCTTAGTCTTCTGGCCTTGTTCTTCTGCTTCTTCAAGCACATTATCTCAATTCTAGAGTCTAGAAGCTCCTTTGGAGAAGATTCTATGATAATAAACTTGCACAGTTTTTGTTTTTTTTAATGTGTCTTTATATCACTTTCATCTAAATAGTTCCACAGTACATACAATTCTAGTTTCAGTTATTCTATTTTGCACATTTAAAATGTTCTATAGGGAGTTCCCTTCGTGGCACAGCAGTTAACGAATCTGACTAGGAACCATAAGGTTGCGGGTTCAATCCCTGGCCTTGCTCAGAGGGTTAAGGATCCGGCGTTGCCATGAGCTGTGGTGTAGGTCGCAGACGCGGCTCGGATCCCACGTTGCTGTGGCTGTGGCGAACGCCGGTGGCTACAACTCCTGTTAGACCCCTAGCCTGGGAACCTCCACATGCTGCGGGTGCGGCCCAAAAATGACAAAAGGAAAAAAAAAAAAATGTTCTATAGAGGGTTTTATTGCTGCTTTTTGAGGAGTCACCCACTCAGTGCAAATGCTGTTCTCTAGCAGTTGATCTCCTTTTGTCCTAGTTGACTTTAGGTTCCATTCTTTGTCTTGCTTCTGATATTTGATTATAAAATGTTTGGGTACGTTTTATGTATTATATTTGAAATCATTGTGTTTCTTGGCTTTAAGGTTACAAGTCTTTCATAATTTCTGGAAATATTTCAACCATTAAGTCTAAATACTTTGTCTACCTAATTAGCACTTCCTTCTAGTATTCCAATAAGACAGATACGAACTTCTCACTCTCTCTTCCATTAACTAACAGATTTTTAAAAACACTTATTATAGAGGGAAAACAGTACTAACTTTTTCTACCCATCTTCTCCTTCTAATTACACTGAATGAGTCACAGGTGATAAACCTGTTAAATGAGAGCTATCTGAATTAGGGGGTAGAAATACTTTTTTACATTTATAATTTCTTTATAAAATTCATTTTCTTAACTTATTTATAACTATTTTAGATCTGACTAACCCATTCAAGAGAGAGTAATTTTACTGCAAAACCTCCCAGGAATAGCAAAGGAAATCATCAATAAAATGCAAAGCAAAATAAAATCAAATATTTGTAAAAATCTTATCTCTGATAAGGAGTTAATATGTAAAATATATAAAGAGCTCACATAGCTCAATAGCAAAAAAGGAAAAACAATCTGATTAAAAATGTACAGAGGATCTGGTTACGGGATTAAGAGATATAAACTACTATGTATAAAATAAATACGCAAGAAGGATATGTTATATGCTAGAGGGAAATACAGCAATTACTTTGTAATAATCTTAAATGGAGTATATTCTATAAAAATATTGAATTACTATGCTGTACACTTTAATCTAATATAATAAATCATCTACACTTCAATTTTTAAAAGTAATTCATAATCTTCTGATTATAAGGATGTCTAGTTTGTCCCTACACACATATTTATTTTGAAACTTGTGGATCATTCTGGAATAACATAAATTTTTGTGCCATGTGTTAATGAATGATTCAAATGAAGTTCACTAGTTAGACTCACCAAATCTTTATATGGATTCTAGTGTTCTTATGTTCACAGTTTGGACAATTAACTATTTTAAAATACTATTAAATAGCACTTAACTTCCACCTCAATCTAGAAATGGTACACAGTCATTTTAATAAAAGATTCTCTACCAAAAGAAAAATGAGCAGAGGATCTGAACAGACATTTTTCCAAAGACGACACACAAACGCCCAAGGGGTACATGAAAAGATGATTAACATCACTAATCATCAGGGAAATGCAGATCAGAATCATAATTAAATATCATTTTTCACACGTTAGAATGGCTATTACAGAAAAATACAAGAAATAGCAAGTGTCAGTGAGGATGCAGAGAAAAGGGAAACCTTGTGCACTGGCAGGGATGTTGATGAGCGTAGGCACTATGGAAAATAGTATAGTGGTTCTTTCAATAACTACAAATAAAACTACCATATAATCTAGTATTCCTTACTTCTGGGTATCTGTCCAAAGAAAACAAAAACATTAACTTGAAAAAAAAATATGCATCCCCTTGTTCATTGCAGCATTATTTACAAAGCCAAGATATGGAAACAACCTAAGCATTCAACAAAGAATGAATGTATAAAGAAGATATAAATACAATGGAATATTATTTGGCCATAAACAATGATAAAATCTTGCTATTTGTGACAACATGGGTGGACCCTGAAGGCATTGTGCTAAATAAAATAAGTCAGACAGAGAAAGACAAATACTGTATGCTCTTACATACACGTGGAATCTTAAAAATAAAACAAAACAAAACTGAACTCATAGATACAGAGAACAGATCGAGGCTGCCAGAAGCTGAGGGTAAGAAGTGGGTGAAAAAGATTAAGGGAGTCAAAGGAATTCTAACTTCTAGTTATAAAATAAATAAGACATAGAGATTCAACGTACCACAGGAAGTTATAGTTACTAATACTGTACTGCATATTCAAATGTTGCTAAGACAGTAGATCCTACAAGTTTTTATCATAAGTAAAAACATTCTGCAACTATGGTGATGGATGATAAACTTATTGTGGATATTATTTCCAATAAATATGAATATCAGATCATTATGGCTTACATCTGAAACAAAATTATTGTTTGTCAATTATACCTCAATTAAAAAGAAACTCACAGGGAGTTCCCACTATGGCACAGTGGGTTAAGGATCTGACTTCAGTGGCTTGGATCACTGTAGAGGCTTAGGTTCAATACCAGACCTGGCAAAGTGGGTTAAGGATCCAGTGTTGCCACAGCTATGGTGCAGTCACAGTTGCGGCTCGGGTTTGATCCCTGACCTCAGAGAAAAAAAAAATGCCTCAAGGGAATCATATCTGCCTTTAAACATTTTAATAAACCTAAATATTTGACATAATTTATTTGCTATCTGTGAGCTATTCTACAATTTTTTTGTTTGCTATTTTTATCCATGTAATTATTTTACTCTGATGCTAGATAATTTAAGTTTATTAGAAAGAAGCTGTATAAAAACAGTGTAAATATATTTAGTGTTTTATTTTTTTATTTTTAGTATTGTCAATTTGTAATTAGAAAACACACACACACACACACACACACACACACACACACACACAGAATGGGGAGAGTACCGAGAATGGCATGTAGTTCCTTCCACAAAGAAAATAAGCCTGGCTTTCAAAAGCCATGGAATAATATTTTTAATGTATCAATTTATTCCTTTTAACAGGATAAATGTAATTTCTAGGTCATTTCTTTCTAACATAAGTTTGGGAATAGATTAAAAACCAAACCCCAGAAGATAATTATGGGATAAATATTTGGAGACCTTCCTGACCATAATTTCAGTAATGGAGAATAATTTCAGGTCTGAACATTTTATCAGTGATGGAGATTTATTTAGGGAAGTCATGATACAAGGATTTAAAGAATTTAAAGATAGTTTATATTTACTTAAGTGTGTTAAGAGCTCCTGTTGTGGCTCAGAGTTCCCATCATGGCTCAGTGGTAATGACTCTGACTAGTATCCATGGGGATATGGGTTTGATCCCTGGCCTCCCTCAGTGGGTTACAGACCCAGCATTGCCACGAACTGAAGTGTAGGTCACAGACATGGCTCAGATCCTGCATTGCTGTGGCTGTGGCATAGGCGAGCAGCTGCAGCTCTGATTCAACCTCTAGCCTGGGGACGTCCACATGCTGCAAGTGTGGCCCTAAAAAACAAAACAAATAAAAAAAAATGTGTGTTAATTCACAGGAGAATGAAATAATAATTTTGAAAAGAGTCACAGTAATACATAATATTCAAAACACTACATTTCTTCCAAAATAATATTTTCAGAAGTAGAGAGGAAACAAATTTTCAAATGTATGAATTACTTCTGTGAAGTTAAGGGCCTGACAAAGTTGATTTGGGATTTGACTTCTCAAAAGTAATGTAAAACCAATACGTGAGATGACAGACAAAAAATTTGACTTCCTTTATTCTAGGTACACTGCATAGTCAAAGATAAGCTAAAGGAATTATGTAAAACTAAAATAGTGTAGTATTTAAAATCCAAGCTTTGAAATAAGACTTCCTGGATTCAAATCTCTGGTTCCACCACAGCTAATGCTGAATGACTGTGGACAACTTATCCTCTCTTTGCTTCCATTTTCTGTGAATTGGAGATAATGGATTCTACCCCATAAAAAATTTTTTTTAAATAAATGGACTAATTATTCTAAAATGCTCAGTATAGTGACTAGCATATAATAAGTGCTCAATAGATGTGAGATAGTGCCATTTATTATTGCTATGTATACAATTGTTAAAAAACACTTTCATAACATTATCTCACTATCTTGCCCTTTTCTGAGGTTGACTATGTATAAATGTGTGCGAACGTGTGTTAATTTTTACTAAACTGTTCTGAAAAGTCAATAAACAGATTTATATTTTGAGGTCCACTTATGAATTAATATTAAGAAGCAGTGTCTCATAGTAGTTAAGACAGCTGATTCTTAAAAGCAGACTACCACTTACCAGTTGTGTGACCTATGGCAAGTTATTTAATCTCTATTTGTCTCAGTTTTGTCATCAGTAAAGTGGTAATAATAAAAGTATTTCCCTCCTGGGGTTGTTGTGAAGCTTGAGTTAACATGTATAAAATACTTAGCATGGTGTTGACACACAGTAATTATTTAGATATTGTATTACTGACTGGCTACTATTTAATGATTATGTGTTTATTTTGCTTACATTCCTGTCATCTTTAATACTTTATTATGCAAAGCAAATCATAATGTAGTCAAATGCACTCATATTTAAATGTCAAGGAACCAAACTCAGCCTTATGTATTGGGACTTATATAAAGTAAGGAACGATTTAAGCTACAGATGATTAGTTTTTAAAATAGATGTAGGAATCACATGGGTTGTTTTCCATATCCTTAACTACCACTGTAAACGTCATCCAGCTATATAATATTTAATCATTTATTTCTTTTTCTTCTTTCAAATCCAAGTGAACTACATACACCAGATTTTTAAAACTGAAATACATCACGTTCTTAATGCAGTTTTGTAACGTAACCTATTACATTTTCTTTTTCTTTGCATTGATACTTTCTAATTATATACACATACACACACACACACACACACACACACACACACACACAAACATACATTTGTCTTTTGTCTTTTTAGGGCTGCACCCACGGCATATGGAGGTTCCCAGGCTAGGGGTCTAATTGGAGCTGTTGCTGTCAGCTTACTCCAGAGCCACATCAAAGCCAGATCCGAGCTGTGTCTGCGACCTACACCACAGCTCACGGCAAAACCGAATCCTTAACCTGCTGAGCGAGACCAGGGATTGAACCTGCATCCTCATGGTTCTTAGTCGGATTCATTTCCACTGTGCCAGGGAACTCTAATTTATATTTTTATATCAATTTTTAACTCTGAGATTGGAAAAATATGTAAATAAAATAGAGCAATATTTATTTCTTTAAGAAAAGTTTCCTCAAAGCGTGCTTATCAGCAACATGTTTACTTGTCTTTTCCTTCAGAAAACAAAATAATTTCAGCTAAAGGAGTTTTGAAATGGCCTGTGAGTTAAAATCATACTATTAAAAATAATTTGTCCATATCAGACTACTAATTAGCAGAAAACTCTTAAAACTTTATTTGCAATGATTAAAATTAGCTACATTTTTAGATGAAAAACATAACAAAATGATTTCTGAGTAAAAAAAAAATAAGGAATATTTTTGTGTATGGATTGCTACAAATGAAATACATAATAAACTGACCAAAAATCGAAAGAAATTTTATTTGATATTCATAGTTTAAAATATTTCATGTCTTAAAGTAAAATTTACTTTTTCCCCAAAAGCCTATTTGCTCAGATAGTAAAAGTAAGCATAGCAAAAACTTGACTGTTTAAAACAGGTTTTCATACATTTTACTTGTTCTGATTGTAAACAATCCTGTTTATATTATTATTTTCATTGACAGATGGCAGATGAAAGACATGAGACTAAGATCAAGTATTTGGACATAGAATTTCTGACTTTAAGCTTTGAGTCTTTTGATTTTATTTTTCTTTTTACGGCTGCACCTGTGGCATTTGGAAGTTCTGAGGAAGAGGCTGAACTAGAGCTCTAGTCACGGCCTAAGGCATAGCCACAGCAACACTGTATCTGAGCCACATCTGCGACCTATGCTACAGCTTGTGACAACTCCACATCCTTAACCTACTGAGCGAGGCCAGGAATAGAACTACACCCTCAGAGACAATGCTGGGTCCTTAACCTGCTGGGCCACAATAGGAACTCCCTAGTCTTTTGATTTTTTTACTTCACTACTCTGAATATTGAGAAGAGTTCAATACTTTCAAATTTAGAAATTGTAAACATTTTGGCTACTGTACATGAATAAAGTTTTAGAATTTTTATATTCTGCAGTGTGTAGCAACTGCAAACATGTGCGTTAAGAGACAATAACTGAAAACCAACTGCATTTCTTCCTTAAGTATTTATAGCCACTTATGGAATCTTTTTGCCATGTTGAAAAGAGAAGGAAGGGATATTGTCTTTTGCTTTGAATATAAACAGTGGCCTGCTGATTGTTTTACATGTAATATATAATGATATAAGATTTAATATATAATGATATAAGATGAAAATCAAAATAGTTTTAAGTTCTGATGAATTACTTATAGATGATCAGTGTAAAGCATTGGAGATTTCCTCCTACATAGGCACACTTGAGAGAGCAGCCCTGTGAAGACTATCTCTCCAACCAAAAGTAATAGGGAAGCTCAAAAGGAAAATACCACCAAGTTTCACAAGCACAGTTTAAGCAAGTCCTGGCTTTGGTTCAAAAGTGGCTGGTTACAAGAGAGTTTGGTTTGGCCGATTGCTGAACCTTCAGTTGATTGTTGTGTTGAGAAGATAGAATCTCAGATTTGTCATCAAGATGTTTTTTGTTGATTTTGATTAGTTTTCCAGGAAGCAGCAGCTCTGGTTCCTTCTTAGAGGGCCCTAAACTACTTGACCTCTACACCCTCTGGGCTAAAGGCCATTTCAAGAGGCAAGCTTAAATATAGATGTTCAAGGCTTAGTGGAAATGATCTTTATCAATGAGAAAAAATTCCAATATTGTTTTATCCATTCTCTGCCAAAAAAAAGCATGTGATACTGGATCACATGCCTTAATGATTCATAAGTTGAATCACAAATGTATAAACAGAAGGACTTGGGCATTTTCAATACAGTGACAGTTGATAACCCCAGAGAGAAACAGAGCAAGCAAACTATACAGAACTTAAAAGTATTTATGTTTGTTTGAGGAAAGAGATGGGAGTATGCCAAATTTGTATTATTTCATTATTGAGAAAAATGCAAATGAAGATTGGATGACAATAAAATTATCTGTTTTCTTGTGATTTTTGGTCACATTGCCATCAGAAGATTGTTCTCATTTTAAAAGCAAATAGCTAAAATATGAAGGGTTCTCTATCCTGCTATTTTGGCACAAGCGGCAATAGCAAACCTATATATTTTCGTATACAGGTGAATACCCAATAGGGTCAAACTTAATTGGTTGTATGCAAAATACGCTCTAAGTATTCACAAAATTATGTAATTCTGAGTGCATTCAGGAGATGTGTGATTTTTGTTTTGTCCGTTACTATAGTACTTGATATGGTTCAGTGAATCAACATTGCCTAAGTACATTTTACTCACTGCTGGCTTTGGTAAAAGCAATATATATATATTATATGTGTGTGTGTGTGTGTATGTGTATATATATATATGTGTGTGTATATATATATATGGTTATCAGGGTATTCTCCCCCCTGACCCATCCTTGTGAATGATTTGAAAGATAATAACATTTAAGCAAACACTGCAGGTTTTACCTTTAGACAAGGTCAGAAGTATAGAAATTTTTCTGGGAAAGAATGTGGAGGGTCTGTTTGCCTCTGGCCATTAGAGTACATTTATTAGAGGGAAAAGAAACTAACAACAAAGTCAGCCTTTAGATAACTTTCTTGGAGTGTTGACTCCCCAAGCTGATAGTCAACACCTCATTGCATACCATGGCCTATTGCCGGGAGAACAGAAAACACCCTTCTCTTTCATTTTCCTTCCTTCAAAAGGCCAAACATGCTGTCTTTGGATAGATTTCAATCCCACTTTAATTCATTAAAAAGTGAAACAAAATCACCATTTACATCCTTGACAGCTGGCAGGTTTTATGTGTTCTTACCACTCCTGCCAAGTAGCAAAAGATTTCATTCAACTCAGTCACGGATACTTGGAGACCTGCTAGTGTGGAGCCCAACAAAACACAGTGTTAACAATGGCACAGGAGCTGTAGGCTAGGGGATATTATGCCAACTCACCAGTGTGTAGGAAGTCATCACTTTTTAAAACTTCAAAGAGGAACTACAACAAAAGGTTTGAGAGAGCTTAGATCACATCTGGGGTAGAAATGAAAATGTTTTTGATTGTCTTTAATATACATTCTAGATATTTAAAGAAGTGTATTTTTTAAGAGAATATACAAAGTAAAAGGAAAGTGGGGATTTAATTACTTTCCATTAAAAAATGAAGAACAGTAGAACTTGTAATGGGTGACTAAAAAGAAGACAGAATTGGAAAAGGCAGAATTCTTGGGATTTGAAATAAATTTGCTTTGGCTTAAAAAAATCACTCTAATTTCCTATGAAGATGGGGTGCCTTATGGGTAAGATAGGATAAGATCATGAATTATGAGCTTCTTTATGTTATTCATGTGAGGAAAGAAAAAACTAAAATAAAACCTATGCCCGTAAGAGATGGTTATTTGCAAATTAATTAATCATGGCAAAGTTTAGATTCTTCTAATTGTAATTTTCAGTTGGCTTGAACAGGATCTTGTTTAATTATAACATCACTAGACTTGCAGTGACAGGTAATACAGCGACAAGGTAACTAAGTGTTAACTGCATTTCTTCACCAAGATTAATTTACACAGATATCAAATAATGCCATGTAGCCTAATGTCTGGAGATCTATTTTTGAAGTCTGATTCCCTGAGTTCCTAGCCCATTTTTGTTTGAGTAGATTGACTTCAAGCAAATTACCTAACATCTGTAAGCTTCAATAGCTTTATTCACAAGCTGGAATGAAACAAGTATCTACTTCACAGTTAGTGTGAAGTTCAAATAAGATAATGATATAAAGTGTTTAACCAAGCTACATATTACAAGCTTTTAAAAATGTTAATTATAATTATTACTATAATCTATGATATATATTTAATTTATAAGTTTCCAAAAGTTCAAGCTTAAATAATATGTTCAAATACCATACTTATGAAGTAGGACTTTGTCACCACTCTTGGCCATGAAGGTCAAATGGATGCCACTGCTTAGCTTTGTTATTAGTGCTTTAAAGTAAAATCAGAATTTTAATTTAGATCCCTATTTTTGGTTTATAGTTAAAACTTATTGACTAAAGGAAGAGCAGAAATAAACCTAGAATCAAATGGATAGGATATGCTCTTATTTTTTTGATCTTTGCATCAATATTTTAACATCTAAAATGCATGTTTTACTTAAACAATTAGCATGCATGTACCTATATGTGTGTGTGTGTGTATATACACACACACACACACACACACACACACACACAGAGACTACACGTAGACAGCTTTTGAGGAAAATATTACCATTCACAAGGGCATCTGGAAGGGAACTATAGCCACATTCATAACTGAGTCTCAATTCAGCCCAGGAGCATTGTCAAATTACCATGACTGGCTTTACCTGGCTTAATTAAATTAAAAAATAGCTAAGACTAAGAAACCATTTACCTAACTTCACCATATTTTTTTAAAAAAGCTATTTTATCAATAATACATGATGTTAATATTTGACTGGATCATTTTCATGTTGTTTTAAGTTATTTTTACATACCTGTTAATTTTTTATCTCTACTTTTTATCTCCGGTAGGAAGAATTGCTCAGAGTTGCAACTACAGTTCAGAAAGAAGACTACTTTTGGCTCTAAAACAAAAATGCCGGAGGCACTTACTTTTCCAGGAAAATGTAATCATCATGGCATGTGTTCAGCTTTAGGTTGTTTTATTTATTAAGCCAACAAATTCTTAAAACAACTTGCTTTTAGAAAACCATCGTGTTGCTTTTTGCCTGTGCATGATCCTGTTTGTTGTAGATAAGCCTTTTTTTTTTTTTTAAATGTAATCCCAGGGCTACTGTCTGCCACTAAAATTAATTTTCAGAAAAACAATGAAGTGACTTCTGGTCATTATTATTTTTGTGTTTCTATTTTATTTCTGTGTGGGAACATTAGACTTGTATTATTTCCAATCAGACATTACTGTGAGAAGTTGAGTGGGTAATGAACTGTGGAATACATTTTAGATAGCAGGCAAGACCAAGAAATCTTTATTCAGTGGTCTATGAGGCTTCTTCTTCTTACATACTAAAGTTTCTATAAGAGAATTACAAACTTCAGCACATGTAGAATATACTGGGAAGGCAAAATCACAAAAGGTGTCATAGCAATTGTGTCTTTGTGAATTGTTACATTTCTTTAAAAAATATAGCTACTGTTTTAAAATCTATTGTGTTGTAGGCCTGAATGCTTCAAACAAAAGAGGACTATCAGGATGAAGACTTTTGGTTCAAAAGAAAGATATTTCCAACATCTCAAAGGAAAAATACTTAAAGAGGAAATCTTACTCTAAAATACTCCCTCTTTGTAACAGCACAATTTTTATAAGCTGTTAAAGTACAATATTCCAAAATTTAAAATATGACATTCATATAAATATAAAATGAACACATGTCAAAAACTGTATTCAACTCATTAATGAATAAGGGGACCAGTCATATGTTACGACTAGTTCAGAAAGTCTTTTTGAGAGGCTGAGTATCTAAAATAATTTAATAAAAGCAATTTTAAATAAGATTGCAAGGTTAGATATAATGCTGGTTAACTTTCTAAAGGAAAAACAAAAACATAATCTTTGGGATTATTTTTTATTTTGGACAGAAATTGTTTGCCTATCTACCAGCCCAAACTCTGAAAGTTAAAATGTAATTTCAGTAAGTTTAAGACTTTAATCAGTTATAAATAGTGGGTTGAAATATATATATATATGTGTATATATATATATATATATATATATATGCATTACGTAATTGTTGAGTAGGCCTATGCTACCCTCACCTGCCATTGAAAAGATACACCACCTCCTCTTTTACCTTATTTTCAACTTTTAAATAATTTTTTTCAACAGAATATAAAATATCAATGGATAGGAACATTGTATTTCTCTCCTCTCACTCAGGTTGTACATAATACTTTAGATACTTATCTCCAGCATAATATTTCTAAAGCATATTCCATATGACAGACAGGATCCACGAGCAAACACATTTAGAAACATAGACATGTTTTGTTTTCCACTGAATCCTAGATACAATTAGAATTAGTGTGAGAAAATGGTAAGTTATCTGTTTCACTGCAGTCTTAGAAAGATCTATGATACAGATCAAAGAAAAGAAAAAAAGCCACCATGTTAGAATGGAACTTTAATAACAGACAGCTAAAAGATTAAAGTTCATTTTTCTTTGTAAAAGGTATTCTATACATTTACTTGTTTTTAAAATATTTTTCTTTCCTTAACATTAGAGTGATAAAATGGATAGCCTTTATCATACTTGTTAATAAAAGATACTTTTCTACTCTTACTTCCTTATAAGGTGGAACTGAAATCAAGAGAAAGCCTGAAGTGAAAGAGAAAGATACGTAAAAATGTCTCTGCTGATAGATATATATATATATATATATATATATATATATATATATATATATATATATATTTGCTTTTTAGGACCGGACCTGTGGCATATGGAAGATCCCAAGCTAGGGGCTGAATTAGAGCTACAGCTGTCAGCCTACAGCCACAGCAATGGCAGGATCTGAGCCATGTCTGTGACCAACACCACAGCTCATGGCAATGCCGGATCCCTGACCCACTAAGTGAGGCCAGGGATCGAACCTGCATCCTCATGGATTCTAGTTGGATTAGTTTCCACTGTGCCACAAAGGGAACTCCTCTGCTAATATTAATTTACGGGTCAAATATGAATTAACATCCTCTAAATCCACCCAAAAGAGCTTTTCATGTAACATTAAGAGAAGGGGTTTGGGGGACAAAAGCCAAACTACAAGAATAAGTTCATCATTTTCTTCAGTACATGGGAATAATTATTTGCTGTATGTTGGACATAAATAAGCTATTAACTTCAGAGTAGTGTTATTAAATATAAATAATATTATTAATAATGAGCACCTGGTATGTGTGAGGATTTCTGTCCATCTGTTGGTTTAGCCATTTTATTATATCTCAGCTTAGATTCAAGTTTCCATCCCGGCACAGAGGAAACAAATCTGACTAGGAACCATGAGGTTGCAGGTTTGATCCCTGGCCTCACCTGATGGGTTAAGGATCTGGCGTTGCCGTGAGCTTTGGTATAGGTCGCAGATGCAGCATGTATCCGGCGTTGCTGTGGCTGTGGTGTAGGCCAGCAGCTACCACTCTGATTAGACCCCTAGCCTGGGACCCTCCATATGCTGCCAGTGTGGCCCTAAAAAGCAAAAAAAAAAAAAAGCAAAAAAAAAGAAAAACCCCTGTCATATGTAGCTATCTGATTCTATTTTAAGAAACAAGTTCTAGCTTCCACTGCTATATGATATAGAGGAAAGTTAAGAGAGAAAGTCTAAGAGGTCTCATTACAAGGAGAATTTTTTTTCCTTTTATCCCTTTGTTTTTTCTTTTTAGTCTATCTATATGAGAAGACAGGTGTTAGCTAAAATTATTGTGGTAATAATTTTGTAATATATTTAAATCAAACCATCATGCTGTATGTCAAACTTATACAGTAATGTATATTATTTCTCAATAAACCTGGGAAAAGTGATTTATTTTCCCACAGATTGCATATAAGTATGATTTTGCAACTGTTTGAGTTGGCTATTAAGAGTGCTTTTGGAAATCAGTTATGTCTTAAGAGTTCTAGCCTTGGGAAAAACAATAAAAACTGAAAATGCATGAAGAAAGTATAACATTGAAACAGGATTTATTTCAAAATTTTGAAATGCATTTCAAGCAGAGTTCTAACAAGCTCATTTTTATTTTTATTAACACTCAGTGTTACTTCATTTCTGAGGTAACATGGTTGGATATTCTGGTTTTGTTTTAAGTGCAGATCTGCAATGTCTTCATAATCTTATGATATGTAACCCATATTGTTTTCCTAGGGCTGTCATACAAAGTACCACAGACTGGGTGAATTAAATAATAATTTACTTTCTCACAATTTTGGAGTCCAGGAATCTGAGATCAAGATGCCAGCAGGATTAGCTTCTTTTGATGCCTCTCTCCTTGGCTTGGAGAGGGCTGTGTTTCCCCTGTGTCTTTACCTAGTCTTCCTTCTGTATATGTCTGTGTACTAATTTCCTCTTTTTTTTTCTTTTTAGGGCCGCACCTGGGACATATGGAAGTTCCCAGGCTAGGGCTTGAATCAGAGCTGCAGCTGAGTCCTATACAACAGCCAAGGCAATGCCGAATCCTTAACTCAGTGAGTGAGGCCAGGGATCGAATCTGCATCCTCATGGATACTAGTAGGGTTCTCAACCTGATTTGCCACAATGGAAACTCCCTAATTTCCTCTTATTATAAAGACACCAGTCATATCAGATTAGAGCCCACCTAAAACCCTACTTTAACTTAGCTACATTTT
The DNA here is from genome assembly GCA_004024745.2 of Catagonus wagneri. Lineage (NCBI taxonomy): Eukaryota > Metazoa > Chordata > Mammalia > Artiodactyla > Tayassuidae > Catagonus > Catagonus wagneri. Next base: position 8,961,059 of record PVHT020000256.1, read on the forward strand.
TAAAGATATGTGAGGAAACAGAAAAAAAAAATGTGTGTGTGTTTGTGTGTGTGTGGTGTGTGTGTGTGTGTGTGTGTGTGTGTGTGTGTGTGTGTGTACATGTATATAAATTCCCCCCAGGTTCTGGCACAGGACTATTGAAACTCTTATAAATTCCTAGGTTACCAGGATGACTTTTGCTCTAATGAGGTGATTCTAGGTGAGCTCCTGGATGGCTTTGGGATGAGATCTAGTCACTGGAAAGACCAAGCCATGATAAGAAATGTGGTATTTTTAGTCCTATCTCCCATTTTCTTTTAGAAAGGAGAAGGGTTGGAAATGTAATTAAGGATAAGTCATGACTATATGATGAAGACTTCATAAAAATCCCCAAAGCATGGGGTTTAGAAGGCTTATAGTAAGTGAGCATACTGGGAAGGTGACATACCCTAACTTCCTAGAGTCAGAAGTTCCTGGGCTTGGCACCCTCCCAGGCCTCACCCCATCTGTCTCTTCATCTGGTTATTCCTCTGTATCTTTTATCATTTCCTTTAAAAAAACTGGTAAAGGTTAAGTAATTTTTCCTCTAAGTTTCGTGAGCCACTTTAGCAAATTAATTGGACCCAAAGAAGGGGGTCATGAGAATCTCTGATTTGTAGCCAAGTTGGAAAGAAGTTGTGGTTAACCTAGAAACCTAATACTTGCAACTGGTATCTGAAGGGGGTAGACAGTCTTGTGAGATTGAGTCCTTAACCTGTGAGATGTGACACTATCTGCAAGTAGACAGTGTCAGAACTGAGTTAAATTGTAGGATATCCAGCTGCCATCGGGTATTTTTTGGTGAAGGGCAACGCCCATACATCTGGTATCAGAAGTTTTGGAGCTTGGTAGAAGTGTGAACGTAAAGGAGAAACACAGGAAGAAGGACCAGATTTTTTCATGCCCAGGAGGAAAAGAAGGTTTTTTGTGTTTGCTTGTTTGTTTGTTCTTACTTAAGACACCAACCCTAAATACGATCATATTCTGAGGCACTAGGAGTTGAGCCTTCAATGCATGAACTTCAGAAAGTACACAGTTCAGTTTACAACAGACCTCAAATCTGCCTCATAACAAATTTCAATCTTAGTTGCACATATGCCAGATTTGACAAAAAAATAAGCCAACACATATTTTCCAGGCATCTAAATGTTTTAATATGTGTTACATATGCATTCCACATTACCTGTTCTCTTTCCCTGGTATGTGTTAGTTTTAGTTATCACGCCTTTGATTTTCAGAATTGCTCTGCCCAGGTCTACCATTAGCTCTAACGAAGAAGCTAAAAATTACCCTTGTTAATGACTCTGTGTTTAAAATTTGACCACTAAATTTCTACTAAGATAATTTTGGATATTTTTTATCCAAATACATTGAAACACAGTGAGTAATGACAAAAATGTCAGTTTTTATGTTTATTTTCCGATTTTCATGGTGAGAAAAGACAGAGGATAATGAATTTCCAGGAGAAAAATAGAACTCTCATTCTCATAAATACATAGTAGGAAATTTGATTGTTTGGGAAGGTATATGAAATCTTAAGTAGTGTAACAGCGTGCTGAGGAGACTTAACCTAGTAAAGAATAGGAAACATGAGATTATTTTACGTTTTAACCATTACTGCCTTCAAAGTTGTAGAATTAAATCTCTCTTCTCTGTTGGATAACATTTTGGACAGATTTGATAACTTCCTAGGCAATTTCAGCAATCAAAATTTTTGTTTACTCCAATTTACTAAGTTTGGTATGGTATTTAATAAAATAATTTTGTCCCTGCCATTGCTAGAAACAAATGTTCTAAGTATCCCATAATCAAAAGTTAGTACTGGAGTTCCCTTCGTGGCTCAGTGGTTAATGAATCCGACTAAGAACCATGAGGTTGCGGGTTCGATCCCTGGCCTTGCTCAGTGGGTTAAGGATCCGGCATTGCTGTGAGCTGTGGTGAAGTTTGCAGACGCGGCTCGGATCCCGCGTTGCTGTGGCTGTGGCGAAGGCTGGCGGCTACAGCTCCTGTTAGACCCCTAGCCTGGGAACCTCCATATGCCGCGGGTGTGGCTCTACATAAAAGCAAAAAGACAAAAAAAAAAAAAAGTTAGTACTGATGAACTGATGACAACGTTCTCTCCCCTCCCCTATTGCTGGCTGGTTGTACAGTGGTAAGGAAGCCTGAGCTTCTCTTTTAACTTCTCCTCTCTGCCCGCTAACTTACAGCATCAGCATATTTGGACAGAACACAATTTAAGTTACTTGCTACTTGGCTCTCTCTACCTCTAGTTAAATTTATGCTTCCTTCTTTTTTTAATGGGATTTTTTTTTTATTAAAGTATAGTTGATTTACAATGTTCCTTCAATTTCTGCTGTGCAGCAAAGTGACCCAGTCATAGCCATACACACACACACACATTTTTTTTCATACTATTCTCCATCATGTCCTAACCCAAAAGATTAGACATAGTTCCCCGTGCTAACAGATGAATGGCTTAAGAAGATGGGGTACATATACCCAGTTGAATACTACTCAGCCATAAAAAGGGCAAAATAATTCCATCTGCAGCAACATGGATGCAACTAGAGCTTCTCATACTAAGTGAAGTATGTCAGAAAGACAAATACCATATGATATCACATATATGGAATTGAGAATATGGCACAAATAATCCTATCTATGTTTTGTTTTGTCTACTGGGTCAGTGAGAAGGGAATTCAGAAAAACAGAATCTATTCATTTTCTGTTGACTGGGCCAAAACGCTGGAAGGATGAGTGAATTCAAGAATCCAATAAAAAACCTCTTCTTCCAGACACATACCCATAAACCCCAGACAAGGGAGAGCAGCCCTTAGCTAAATCCCTTTCAACTCCACGCAGTGCCTATCCATGCCAGCACATCCATTCGTTATTTCTTCCTCATTTCTTTTATCCTAGCCAGCATTCTTATTGCAATTAAGGTAAGATGGCAAAAATCCATCTTCTATAGTGTTCACCTAATCCACAAAATACTCATGTATTTTCACCATGATCAAAGGTGAGAGTGCATAGTATTCTGCTTCCGCCTCCTTTCTCCATACTTTAAATAAACAGGTCATTCTAATCTGTTTATTCGTCTTCTCAGAGAGGTGGGGCAAGATTTTAAGAGATTATTTTGGAGTACCCCCTCAGTTCGGTCTTGTAATCTCTCCCAAGGGTTCTTATAGGTGTTGATCTAATAAATGAAGAAAGGGGGAGTGAAGGTTGATATGCTCACTGGTCATGGCCCAAGAGGAGGGAAATTATTTGTGGTTCTCCTTAGATTATAGAATACTTAGAAAATTTTGTCTTGGTTTGTGGTTGTAGTTCCCAATTCACTCAATATCCTACTATCTTAGTAAAAGACTTATTCACCTAGGATGCAACTCTAGTGGAAATTGCAGCCTTTAAGACACTGAATTCTTGCCAGCTGCCTTGGGATTTCCTTGGAAATTTAATTTTTTAAACAATGGAGATCAAAACTGAATAGTGGCCATTCAAAGTGTATGCTCTCAATTTTTAGAAGTTCTAAACATATGCTTATTTTGATGGTAGATCTACATTGATTTTCAAGACACACGGTACTCTAAATTTATATGCCTGCTTCTTAAATGTAATTTACGTACTATCAAAAATCTCTTAATCTCTGGTTTTAATTTCCCCACATTTGGAATGATAAGAATTATGTATATCTATATCACAGTATTTTTAGAATCTAAAAAAGATGAAGTGGGTATATAATTGTTTTATAAAGGCAAAATGCTAAGAAATATGAAACAGTATTTTGGATTTTGTTTTGTTTTGTTTTTTGGCTCTTCTTATTTCAAAACTAATTTATGTATAAAATTTACTCCACAAAGGAGAAGATAGGTTTTAGAAGGGGAAAAAAAAGTCACGCAACCCAGTCTTTTTTCTCTTAGAAGAACTGGAAACAGGAACATTCATGACCAATCACTTATACCTTGAGTAGGATGAACTGACTCATTTGTTGTGCCCTCGATTGCCTGATATAAATGGGAGCATAGCCACTGACTTCGAAGCTGAAACTAAGATCTGATCAGCAGGTTTTCTGTAGCAGGTAGTACTTCAGAACAAGAAATTTTTATTTGGACAGTATTTGGTTCCTTTTTAACCAACACATAGTGTGATCTTGGTCAAGTTGCTTATATGTAAATGAGCACATTATTACTACATTGGGTGGATGAAAACTTGTAACATGGTGATGCACAATACCACCTACACTATTACCCAATTATTAGCTCTTGATGTGTATTAACATTATTTGAAGTATTTTACATGTACGATGTTATGTAGTTCTAAATGCTTTAGAGTCATAATGTGTATGGCGTGCTTGCATGCACTATATACTTTTTAAGTTAAATAGTAGTTAGCTGTTAGAAAGGGCAGCAAATCAAAATTTCTCTATTTCCACATACAACTTTCAACCTGGCAGTTGGAAAGCTTGGCAAAATCAGGCAGTAAGCAGAGAGCCAGAAGGGCTGTAGACCACAGATTCAGGGTTTTCCCTCTGGCCACATAATTGCAAGTACAGTCTTTCGGGTGGGTTTCCTTGGACACATGCTGTATTACTATCTAACTCATCCATTTTCAATATTATTCTACTGGACATGAGTTTTCTTATTTCATTCTTAGAATCAGGTTTCAAGATTAAAGAACCGCAATCTTATGACCAGAATGGAAGATATACTTGCTGTCTCTAAACAGATTACATAAAAATGCCTCTTGGTAAACTTCTTTTTAATCTTTTATTTATAAGAGAGCTCTAAGAACCTTAATAAATGTTATGAAGAAAAAGAGTTATGTGGTCAAAATAATTTGTAAAATAATGATATATATATAATATACAGATATATAGATATAGATACATAAAACAACTTTCTCAACTAAAAGGCTCTTAGAAATCTATGTCTCAAGTACAACACCCCCAAAAAAGAAAAAAAGAAAGAAATCAGTTTTATTATAATATGCTTTTTAAATCTGCAAGAAGGGAACAGTGCTGGGTTACCTTCTCACTCATGTATAGTGTGATCTTGGTCAAGTTACTTACAGGTAAATTAACATAGTGATACTACCACAGTGGGGGGATGAAAAAACTTGTATTATATTGTTGCACAATATTATCCTTATTATAGAAAAGACAGTGTATGTCTGTTTGCCAAGGAATACTTTTTTCATGAGGATTCTCATGGGAAAATAATCCATGGAATATATTTTGGGAAATAAATTAAGTGCAGCATCGTCATTTTCAGATAAGGAAACCGAGGTCCAGAAAGATGGCCTTAAAGCAATCAGAGTCTTAATTTAGATGATGAAAGCACATTAAAAGTTCTTCAGCTATAGTCCAACATTTGTTAACATATTACCCTTTGTAAAATAAATATATCCAAAGGATGGATAGAAAGCCATGGAAGAGTAGCTTGGTTGCAAAACATCTGAGTCTTGCTACCAAATAAAGTATAACTGAAGTATCCAAGACTATATTACAGAATAGCAAAGGCTATTAGGAATAAAATAATCTTTTACTTTTTATTTGATTTTTAATGCAATCTTTGCTCTTTGACATGTCCCACTTTCTTTAGAATAAGATGGCTTGTGTTTTTGTCTGACTCATTTGTTCTTAGATACCATTTTTTATTTAAATGTAGTTTCAAACCTTCCAATCTCAAACCAATTGTACTGGCAGGTCTTTCCACTGTTTTTAGATAATCCATGGTACAGACAGCGTATTTTCTTTTAAAGCCTCAAATCCCGGGTTGTAAAGTCCCTATAAATGAATATTTTCCTTGTGGTGGGAAAATGTCTTATTTAAAAATTGGTTACTAGCCTGCCACTGTCAAAGGTAACATTTAGACACTCAACCAAGACATTGGTATTGATGCTAATTCCCTTCTGCTTTTTATAGCTCATACATGACCCTCACACACTCAGTATTTTAGTTGTGTGCTACAGACCTTCAACTGAAGCAATTTTTGGAAACAACACAATATCATGAGTCTGTTACAGCTATTAAGTCATGGCAGCTCAAGTGGAAATGAATACAACAAAAACAGTTTATATAGGAATATGTTTCTCAGTGGATCAGTTTCAATATTGCTCCCTGTGGTTGAATCAAGTTTATTCTAAAGGCCAGTGTTTCAGCCATCATCCACATGGATATAAATAACATGGTGATGACATAAATTTTATTTCCTTCAGTTTTAGGTCTGATATAAGTGCCTATCTGAAACTTACTTGATAATAAATAATGCTACAAGAGAAGATGGGAAAGCTAACATTATGTACCATTATCTCTCAGGAGGTCATTCCATTTCTTACTGTTTTCTTTTTTGATTTCTACCCTTGAGAAACTTCCTGTCATTCTAGAATACAAGTTTTAGCACAAAATCTAAAGTGTGATTCTAGAGTGACTAATGCAGCTATACTGTTCTGCTCTCCAGATACCTTTGCAGTGCCCTCACATCCTCTCTTGCTCAAAGGCTTTGGGATTTCACAGAGAACTACTGAGGCTATTGACATCTCACGAAGTTAGCTGCCCAGTTATCTACTAAATCCCCACTTTTTGTATGAACACTTAGACTTTTTTTTTTTAAACTGAGTGGAATTTACTCTGTGTAGAAATATAATTTTACAACATATTCCTGCATTGATTATAGTGTGATTTGGAGTGCCGGGGGTAAAAAGGGGCTGGGGGGGTGATAACAAAGAACTTGTAACTTTTCAACAAGAGCTGACAAAGGCAGCATCCAAGGACAGAAATGCAGAATGTGTTTCTATTGTGATATTTTTTCCTACATGAAGGAAAGAGAAAAATATAACAAAAAAGAAAAAGTAGAAAAGCATTAACCTTACCAGAAAAAAGCACACTCTGAATCACATCATATCTTCCCAACAAAATATCATGCTAACAATATACCCCTTGCACATTCTTTTTATTATTAGCAGTAACAAATCAGAGAAACTTTTATGTGATGGGATTGGGTTTGACAACTGGCTGACTTACAGAAAAATTCAGCCAAATACAGTAATCCTTAAAGAAGACATATCTGTCTTAAAATTTTATTTATTTATTTTGCCTATTGTCATTTTAGGGCCACACTCATGGCATGTGGAGGTTCCCAGGCTAGGGGCCTAAATGGAGCTGTAGCTGCTGGCCTATGCAGTAGCCACAGCAACGCAGGATCTGAGACTTGTCTGAAACCTACACCACAGCTCTCGGCAACGCTGGATCATTAACTCACTGAGCAAGGCCAGGGATTGAACCCACAACCTCATGGTTCCTAGTCAGATTCGTTAACCACAGTGCCACAACGGGAACTCCTGTCTTAAAATTTTAATTTTCACTGTGAGCATAAAATATATTACCATTTATCAATCTTTTGATGTAGAAGAGTTTTCTTTTTTTCTAAGTAGTGACCTCTCTGTGTCATTCTTCTTGAATCCTCCTCCTCTAAACTATATTCCTGTTTCCACAGGTCCCAAAACTTGGGAGTAATTATTAAATCTTGTCTCTCACCAAAGCTCTAAAACATATTAGAATTCAACTGTTTCTCAACCCTTCACCTCTACTATTTTAGTGCAAAAAAGGATAAGCCTATTAACTAGCTGGATTTTTGGCTTTCACCTTTGCCCCTTTGTCTCTACCCAGCAGCCAGCATGATTCTTTAACAGTTCAGATTTGTTCATTCTGCTCAAATTTCCCAATGGCTTTCACCTCACACAGAAAAATAGTCAATTCCTTACTACATTCTGCCAACCTGTATATGATCTAGCCCTCCCTGTGGCTCTCTGATCTCACCTGCTCCTTCTCTCGCCTTGCCCCCTGCTCCCTAATCACATGGCCTCTCCAGGGTCCCTAAACCAGCTCAGCAATACCTCAGCTCATGCCCCCTAATACCTGCTGTCCCTCCAAGGGGGAAGCTCTGCCCTTCCAGAGCCGCATGGCTATTCCCCTGATATTTTAGCAGGCCTTTATTGAACACTGTAAACAAAACTCCCTCTCTATAACTACACACTGATGCATACATCATCTCCAGATATAAATTGAGGGGTTCATTGCCTATCTTCCCCACTTAAGCTTTATGAGGTCAAGAATTTGGACTATAATCAAAATACTCAATAAATGTGTGCTGAATGAACCAAACACCAAATGAATGAACAAACTCATCATCATGCATATTCCAGGTTAGTTTTTTCAAACTGCACTAAGAAATTGAAAGCAGTAGGAAAGCAATCTGAAAGAATATTTCCTAAATTTTTGTCACCCCTCCCAACTAATTTCATAAGGTTATCTAATCAACCCTTTTTTTTTTTTAACTGCTCCCTCCAAAATCTTTTGGTAACAGAAATCAACTGACTCTTGGTAAGCATGTATCTTGCCAAGTAGAAGTAGTAACATGAGATATAACAAAGATAACAATGAGACCAAAAGCAAATGTTCGGTACTATATATATATATATGTATATATACACACACACACCCTACATTTTTTTCAGATATAAATCTGTATACACACCACAGATAAAAGACTAGGATTACGTACACAAACATTTAGATGTTAATTATCTTAATTGATCATATTATGGACAATATTATTTGTTATTCCTTCGTGCTTTCAACATTTTTCCCATAGTAAATACAGTTAGAAGAAAATGAATAAAAAGAACTTTTGAAGCCTGTGAGTTTTTTTAGAAACATTTACCTTCAAATGACCTTCAAATGACCTTACGATCATATTAACAATTTGTTCTGTTCTCTTTTGGAAAAAAACTAATACTAGTAGAATACGAGTTAGAGAAAGATGATTATAGCAATCATGTTTGGTTTTTAAATTTTCATCAAAATTAGAATTGTTTGAAACATTTACTTTTCAATATATTTTATTCAGAATTATCTACTTTATAGGACAGCTTACTCATCTGTATTTATCACCTTCTCACTTACTATTTATATTTGAAAATTAGTGGGTCTGGGTAGGAAATTTACCATCTGCCTGTATATATGTGTTTAATAGGAATCATGAAAGAAAAATTATAATCTTTATATTCACAAATATGAAAGAGACACAAGTAGGAAAAAATACAAGGGCACAATAAGTAAAACAAGCAATCCAAATGTGTGTCTATGAAAATCAAAAAGTTGCCACTAAGTAAACATAAAAGCCTGATTTCTGAAGACTACAAAAGAGAATCCAGCATAAAAGAAAGAACTCTGGTTTATGACAGCAATTGGGCCTAAACTTCAGTGATGAGCAGGGTTTCAAACTAGTCTTTTAGCTACTGCTGAAATTCCTTCTGACTAATCCCTCTGGTGATGTGTGAGCATTGGCACAAAGAGATCTTATAGTTTGACATCAGTTCTATATTAATCCTATACTGTAGAATGAAAATGGAAGTCTCTTAGCTGCTGTTGAGACATAGACACTCCTGCAAGTACAATGGCTGTCATGTGGTGTTAACGGACCAAGCTGAGTTTCACTAAAGATGGTGCAGATACTGCTTGCCACTGGTTCTCAAAGAAGACAGTGGCGCTAACTAAATGGTACAGCTGATTGTGACTGTATTAGTGAATAGTGTTCTATAAACTAGGGTAGACAGATTTGGAAGTAGAAACAATACTACATGTTCTGAAGGCACAGTAAGCCATAGAAACATTGCTCACTTTAGGAACAAAACTTTGTTTTCAAATAAAATCACTCTTTTTCTATATGAAACATTTAACTTATTTACAAAGATGAAACGGTATTACTGTTATTTAGTATTTAATAGTATTACTACTACCACCACAATGAAAACATTTGATAATTTAAAAGTACTCAGTTTAGATCAAGTACTGCTACAATGTTTTATATAAAAGGCATTTAGTAATTCAGTGAGTTAATTATCATTATAATTCCCACAGAATACTATGAATCCAAAGCTGAGAGGTTTTGAATGACTAGTGCCAGGACCCAGAGCAAGAAAAGAGTAGAACAGTGGAGATACAAACCCAGGCAGCCTTGAGACTGGATTAAGATGGCGGAATAGAAGGACTGGAGCTCAACTTCTCTCCCAAAAAACAGCAAAACTACAACCAAATGCCGAGCAACCTTCAACCAAATGGACGGGAAACTTCCAAAAAAGATATTCTGCTCCAGAAGACAAAGCAGAGACCACATCAAGAGGTAGGTGGGGTGATTACGTGATAGAAGCAACCCCATACCTATCGGGTGGGAAGCCCCACAGACTGGAAAGTAACTGCATCACAGAGACTCAGCTACAGGACTGAGAGTTCTGAGCCACACGTCAAATCCCCACGCCTTGGGATCGGGCACAGGGAGAAAGAGCCCCTGGAGCATCTGGCATTGAAGGCCAGTGGGGCTTGTGTGCAGGAGCTCCACAGGACTGGGGGGAAATAGAGACCCCATTCTTGAAAGGCACACACAGACTTTCATGTGCACTGGGTCTCAGGGCAAAGCAGTCTCCATAGGAATCCGAGTGGAACCTGACTGCAATTCTTGGAGGATCTCCTGGGAAAACAGGAGTGACTGTGCCTTGTTGTGGGGGAAGGGCATTGGAGATGAAGCTCTCGGGAGACATTCAGCAGCCTGCATTTCTCTGGAGGTGGCCATTTCTGGGAAAATCTGGTCCCTCCCATCAGTGCTGAGAAGCCCCAAGCCAAACAACAATTCAGGTGGTATCTCAGCCCCATCCATCAGTAAACAGACCGCCTAAAGAACCCTCAGGACACAGCCAGCCTCTAATCTCATCCAGAGGGAGGAATTAACCCCACCTACCAGTGAGCAGGCATCACTCCCTCCCATCAAGAAGCCTACAGCAAGCTTCCTCCATACCAACTTTAGCCACAGAGGAGGCAAACACCTGAACTAAGAGAGGCTACAACTCTATTGTCAACACAAAGGTCACCACACCAAAAACTTATAAAAATGAAAAGACAGAAAACTCTAACTCAGATAAGGTAGAAAGAGAAAAGCCCAGAAAAACAGCTCAGTGATGAGATTATCAGCCTCCCAGAAAGAGACTTTAGACTGTTGATGCTGAAGATGATGCAAGGCATTGGAAATAGACTGGAGGCAAAGATTGATAATTTACAGGAAACACTGAGCAAAGAAATACAAGCTGTAAAATTAAACAAGAAGAGATGCAAAATACAATAACTGAAATAAAAAATTCATTAGAAGCAGCCAACAGTAGAATACAGGAGGCAGAAGAACGAATCAGTGAGGTGGAGGCCAGATTAATGGAAATCACTAATGCAGAAGAGAAAAGAGATAAAAGATTGAAAGGAAATGAGCTGAGTCTCAGAGAACTCTGGGATAATGTTAAACGCACCAACATCCGTATTATAGGGGTGCCCAAGGGAGAAGAGAGAGAGAAGGGGACAGAAAAATATTCAAGGAGATCATAGCCGAAAACTTTCACAATATGGGAAAGGAACCACTCAGTCAAATCCAGGAAGCGCAATGAGTACCATATAAAATAAACCCAAGGAGGAACACCCCGAGACACATATAAATCAAAATGACCAAAATTAAAGACAAAGAGAAAACGTTGAAAGCAGCTAGGGAAAAGAAACAAATGACATACAAGGGAACCCCAATAAGGTTATCAGCAGATTTTTCAGCTGAAACTCTGCAGGCCAGAAGGGAGTGGCATGATATACTTAATGTGATGAAAGGAAAAAACTTCCAACCAAGACTGCTTTATCCAGCAAGGCTCTCATTCAGATTTGAAGGAGAGATCAAAACCTTTACAGAGAAGCAAAAGCTAAGAGAGTTCTGCAACACTAAACCAGCTTTACAACAAATCTTAAAGGAACTTCTCTAGACAGAAAAGAAAAGGCCACAACCAGAAACAAAAACACCACAAATGACAAGGCCCACCAATAAAGGCATATATACAGTAAAGATACTAAATCATACATGCACAATTATGCTACCAAAATCAGAAATCATGAGAAGAGACCACAGATGCAGGTCACTGGAGAAGCACGTGCAATTAAGGAACCAAAAACTTAGTACAATCTCAGTTATATATAGACTCCTATATCAAAACTTCAGGGTAACTGCAAACCAAAAATCTACAATTGATACACAAACAAATAAGAAAAATCAACTCAAATACAACATTGAAGATAGCCATCTTGTAATAGGAGACAACAAAATAATAAGGGAAGAAAAAAAGAGCAACAAAAACCCCAAACACTTAATATAATGGCAATAAGAACATATATATCAGTAATTACCTTAAATGTTAATGGACTGAATGCCCCAACCAAAAGACAAAGACTAGCTGAATGGATACAAAAATAAGACCCATGTATATGTTGTCTTCAAGAGACCCACTTCACTTCTAGAGATACAAACAAATTGAAAGCGAGAGGATGGAAGAAAATATTCCATGCAAACGGGCATCAAAAGAAAGCTCGAGTAGCAATACTCCTATCAGACAAAATAGACTTTAAGATGAAGAACATTTTAAGAGACAAGGAAGAGCACTACATAATGATCAAAGGATCAATCCAAGGAGAAGATATAACCATTTTAAATATCTATGCACCCAACGTAGGATCACCACACTATATAAGGCAACTGCTAACAACCTTAAAAGGAGAAATCAACAATAACACCATCGTAGTGAGGGACTTTAACACCCCACTTACAGCAATGGACAGGTCATCCAGGCAGAAAATCAATAAGGAAACACAGGCCCTGGATGAAGCATTAGATCAGATGGACTTAATAGATATTTATAGGACATTCCATCCAAAAGCAACAGAATACACATTCTTCTCAAGTGTGCATGGAACATTCTCTAAGATTGATCACATCCTGGGCTACAAATCAAGCCTCAGTAACTTTGAGAAAATTGAAATCATTTCAAGCATCTTCTCTGACCACAATGCTATAAGACTGGAAATCAACAACAAGAAAAAAATGGCCAAAACTACAAATACGTGGAGACTAAACAACATGCTACTAAATAACCAATGGATCACTGAAGAAATCAAAGAGGAAATTAAAAAATACCTAGAAGCAAATGACAACAAAGACACCACACCCAAAACCTCTGGGATGCAGCTAAAGCAGTGCTAAGAGGAAAGTTTAGAGCAATAGAAGCCTACCTCAGGAAACAAGAAAAAGCTCAAATAAACAACCTAACTTTACATCTAAAGCAGCTAGAGAGGGAAGAACTGACAAGACCTAAAGTTAGTAGAAGAAAAGATATCATCAAGATCAGAGCAGAAATCAATGAAATAGAAACAAAGAAAACCATAGAAAAGATCAATGAAACTAAAAGCTGGTTCTTTGAAAAGATCAACAAAATTGATAAGCCCTTAGCCAGACTTATCAAGAAAAAGAGAGAGGACACAAATCAATAAAATTAGAAATGAAAAAGGAGAGGTCACAACAGACATCACCGAAATACAAAGGATCATAAGAGACTACTATATGCAACTATATGGCAATAAAATGGAAAACCTAGAAGAAATGGACAAATTCTTAGAAAAGTACAATCTCCCAAGACTAAACCGAGATGAAATAGAAAAGATGAATAGACCAATCACAAGTTCTGAAATTGAAACTGTGATTAAAAAACTCCAAACAAACAAAAGTCCAGGACCAGATGGTTTCACAGGTGAGTTCTAACAAACATTTAGAGAAGAGCTAATGCCTATCCTTTTGAAACTCTTCCAAAAAATTGCAGAGGAAGGGACACTCCCAAACTCATTCTATAAGGCAACCATCACCCTGATACCAAAACCAGACAAAGAAACCACAAAAAAAGAAAATTACAGGCCAATCTCACTGATGAATATAGATGCAAAACTCCTCAACAAAATACTAGCCAACGAATCCAACGATACATTAAAAGAATTGTACACCACGATCAAGTGGGTTTTATCCCAGGGATGCAAGGATTCTTCAATATCCACAAATCAATCAGTGTGATACACCATGTTAACAAACTGAAGAATAAAAACCATATGATCCTCTCCATAGATGCAGAAGAAGCCTTTGACAAAATCCAAAACCCGTTTCTGATAAAAAAACCCTTCAGAAAGTGGGCATAGGAGGAAACCACCTCAACATAATCAAGGCCATCTATGACAAACCCAGAGCTCACATCATTCTCAAAGGTGAAAAGCTGAAAGAATTCCCTCTGAGATCAGGAACAAGACAGGGATGCCCACTCTCGCCACTACTATTCAACATAGTTCTGGAAGTCCTAGCTACAGCAATCAGAGAAGAAAAAGAAATAAAAGGAATCCAAATTGGGAAGGAAGAAGTAAAACTATCACTTTTTGCAGATGACATGATACCATACCTAGAGAATCCTAAAGACTCTACCAGAAAACTGTTAGAGCTCATCAATGAATTTGGCAAAGTTGTAAGATACAAAATTAATACACAGAAATCAACTGCATTTCTATATACTAACAATGAAAGATCAGAAAGAGAAATTAGGGAAGCAATCCCATTTACCATCACACCAAAAAGAATCAAATACTTAGGAATAAACCTGCCTAAAGAGACAAAAGACCTGAACTCTGAAAATTATAAGGCACTGATGAAAGAAATCAAGGATGACTTGAACAGGTGGAAAGACATACCATGCTCTTGGATTGGAAGAGTCAACATTATCAAAATGACTATACTACCCAAGGCAATCTACACATTCAGTGCAATCCCTATCAAATTACAAGGACCTTTTTCAAAGAACTAGAACAAAATAGTTTAAAGTTTGTTTGGAAACACAAAAAACCCAGAATAGCCAAAGACATCCTGAAAAAGAAAAAGGGAGCTGGAGGAATCAGGCTCCCTGACTTCAGACTCTACTACAAAGCTACAGTCATCAAAACCGTATGGTACTGGCACAAAGACAGAAATATAGATCAGTGGAACAGGATAGAAAGCCCAGAATTAAATCCACGCATCTATAGTCAACTAATCTATGATAAAGGAGGCAAGAATA